>CM073774.1:51695394-52125574 GCA_037158775.1 Hetaerina titia | reverse complement strand
GGTTGTTGATAAGCGAGGGTAGAGGTCCACCAATTAAACTCCACAACGTGTGAAAGTCAAGCATTAGGATGAGAGAGATTCGTTTCACAGAAAGTTCTGGTACGCAGAATATCGTTCACCTTTGGTTTAAATGGGATGTCCATGGACATAGGGTATAATCCGGTATTTGGGACCCTTCGGACGGTCTGATATTTTGGTACTTCACCTTTGTAAGTTACTTATGAATATATACCGATTTTTTCAAGAGTTGTGTTCACAAATCGATATCTCTCCCACATTTTATAAATATTTGTTTTGAAACATAACAAACTGAAAATGAGTAAGTACTGAGTATGGTGAGGGAGGAGAGAGGATTGTTGGGAGAAATCTAAAAGAGGTAGGAAAGATGTGGCAAAAATCCTGCGAACATCAACAAACCGTTACTCTATTTCTGATATCAAAGTTGGAAAAGCGTGCATTTTACCTTATTTTTCGGCCACTTTGCCTAGTTGTTCCTTGTTAAAAGGTATTTAAATACTGGTGATTACGCTAATTTCATATTATCTATTTAGTTCATATTTGACTCTTTCAACAATATGCATAAATTTTTTTGTTTCATAAAGTTGACTGAAGCAATAGATTCGAAATCCCACAGATGCAATTTCGAATATAATGGTAGGGTATTCCAACCTGCCCTCTGACAAATCCAAATATTTAAAGAAATATTCTTTTATAGGCTCTAAGGTGAATGAGGTAATGCATATTTTATCCCATTGTCACCTTTCGTCAGGTTCAGGAAAATTAATTGAGTTTTACATCGCGTATGATTCCAAAATTCGATGCATTTTCCCACGTATGAGAATCCGATGGATGATTCTGTTTGCGGTTGCAACCATGTATGTATCCAAATATGTAGTATAACAGCATGCAGTATTTGAGCCACAATAAGTTTTCTGTTGGCTGCGCTGTAGTCTGCCGTGTGAAGAAGTGCAAGAATAAATTTCTGAAATTATGTCAATACAAAAAACCACCAGAAAATGAAATATAGGTAGAAAAAGATATCTTTGACATCCACAAGAAAAAATATTTAAGATTCCTATTCCGTGTTTAGGGACCGCATTGGATCGAGAGTAAGTAATAGTTATTCTGAGGTTATTCACGCTGCTAGAAATGTATGAGAACTGAATGCTTATATGGAAAGGGTAAGTTAGAATTCGAACTGAGTATTTTCCAACTATAATAAATGCTATGATATTAAAATTTACATAAAAAAGAAATATACGATAAATCTTTACATAGTATACATTTTCAAGGGTTATACAATTTAATGCTCGTGTGAGAACTGTCTAAATGTCTGTATCAAAGCTTAATATTATTACATAGGAGCGTGAATCATCTGAAGAAGACTAATAAATTGATATCTTAGGTTGATTCTTGATTCTGTTGATAAATGGGAGACATTAATGGACATAAACAAAAAATTGTTTTTCAATGCAGCTTTAAAAAAAGCGAACTTCATTAGTTCTAGAATTTTCCTTAAAAGCTTCAAATGGACGTGCCCAAAAGAACATATTGAAGAGAGTTGGTGCTCTTCTTCATCAGGTTTATTTTTGTAACCAACCAAGAAAAACTCTGAACGCCAGTCCGAATCTCTCTTATGCTTTCTGATGTTTGTTTTTAGCCTTTTGGATCACAAGGTTGATGCCTAAAATTCTGACAAAGAAAGCTCCCATGTAGATGGGACTCCCAAATCTTATTCTTTTGTAGTTTGTACTTGATTTCAATCCTCTGATAGTAACTGTGGCGCCAGCGTCGCTCAATTCGTTCTTTCCGTCAAGTCGAGAGATTTTACTCCGGACTCAGCATTAAAAATCCAATTCATATCCATATTTTTGTGTACTTCTTTTCTTGGCCAAAGAATTGTGGCAGATCAGCAGAAGTTGAAATTTAGAATTAGCTGACGCAACTTTAAATATAGCTAAAAATGAGAAAACTTGCTCGCGAATTCCATAAAGATTTTAGCGGTTTTTTATCTTCTTATAATGAATGGACGCAAGTAGTATCTATCATTCGAGATAGGTGTGAGAATGATTAGATTAGCCGCAAGAGTTTCGAATAACGACAAATAAGTTACTAGAAACATTTCTTATTCTTATAAACTTAGAGATTTATTTCGTATTCTACGAAAGCAACTAAGAAGTTGCAAACATATGTTGGCAAAGTAAAAGAATTGATTAGCCCAGTCAAGAACTGTATAAAGACAATTTGTTTTTTGATTATCAATGATGTTTAATTTTGTGCGATTTAAAGTTTTGAAGTAAGGTACTGTGCAGGAGAATGTATGTCATCTTGAGACAAAGTCTGATACATTCTGAATCTAATTTTAAATAGTCAGCCTTAAATTGCGTAAACTTTTGGTGGAAGAGGAGGTATGCCATGTCATTGGTATTATTTTCGATGAACTTACGCCTTGTCTCAATTTTTGTATTTCCAGTTTTCAGTACCCGTACTATTGATAATATTATTGATACTGAAATAATAATGCATGAAAGTGCCAGTTATTTATATTAATTAATCATTATTATTACTTGTATGCAAACGTTTAACGTAAATTTTGGAAGGCAAACGCCCCAATAACGATAAATTTTTGCTTTGCTTTTTTAACAAAATACAACTTGGCATCTGACACTGCAAACTGTGTCCTGCGGGTTGATTACTGTGCTTATGGTTTATATATGTATGTATTTGTATATATGTATACATGTATATTTTTTTAGGTTTCTGGATTGGGTTTAGTTTGAAGTTAGAAAATAGTTATTCAATAGTTGTGTCCATCCAAAAACCTGCCTTAACCGTTAGATTGTCTAATAATAATAATAGATCGGTGTAACTTCAATTTGATACTAATGGTCAAAAGAAGCCATATTGGCTTCCATCCGCTATTTTCTCGGCAAGATAGTCAATAACATCTTTAGCTGCAATTCCCTTTGAAAGCACTTCATCGTGGCAATACTGTTCGTAAGACAAACATTTGAGCTAGTCCCTCCTTGAGCCGATGAAAGTCAAACTCCTGAAACATACGGAAATTCCCTCTTCGTACCTGTATAAATGAAATTCTTAGAAATTCAGGAGGAAAAATCTTTTGACCGCTGATTTTAATTTCAGCGCATCTAATTAGGTGTCTCATTAAAATAATCATTATTGGCAATCTTTATTGAATTAAATATTTTTAAATGCGTCAGACTAATTATAGTGCATCAAAAATAAATTTCACATGCGTTCACTTCCATTAATCTAATGAACGTATTTTAATTCATATGATTCCATATACTATAACGCGCATGTCAAATACTTGTTCAACGGAAGTTCACCTCAATAGGACATCGACGGATGATGGGATACGAACAGTATAAACACACTCCGGGAAAATAAATTAACAAAACTGGGTACTCCCTTCCCAACTTGCAACTGCTTATATTTATGTCATGGAGCTCGTTTGCTCTATGGTTTTTCTGTTTTGATAAATTACTCAAGTGTTGGCGTATAAAAGTGGAAACGGGTATGATAAATTAAAACTGGCCAGCCTGGTCGTTCTTTAAGTCTTTAGAAACCCTACTCTGAAGTAGTGTGAAAATAAAATTCAGAAAAATTTTTAAGGAAAATATTTTATTTATTTACACCTGGAGGGCAATTAAACTAAGTGGTGTGTGTATTATTCGTACTTTATTAGCATTTTTACGAAATTTTTATTGTTGTTAACGGATTTTGAACATGGAAGATTGAACGATGATACCAGACGATTCTCAGTGCCCATATGCGTTTAACTTTATGTGAATGTACGAATAAACCAGCAGTAACCTTGAACTATAGAAACGAGCTGAATTTCCATCAGGGGGGGTTTACCTTAATTTTCTTATCTGAATAGAGTGTAAATATTTTTTAACTATGCCAAAACTGTATTTCGAAACATTGACACCTTATGAGTCAGCTCCCCGGAGAGCTATGATTTAGAACCTTAGAGGCCTTATGTACACAAGATTAAATATAAGGTTAAGTGGTTAGACTGTGTGTATTCAGTGACTTAAACGTGAACATTAATGCCACCAATGTACAGTGGCATCATCCCCATCCGACTTCGGAGACGTCCTTCATTCCTGTGGTATTGCTACTTAAAACGATCCGTTGTCTTCAGGATACCTGGGTTTTTATGAAACCTCCAATTTTAGAATTACGACCTCATAACATCTCAGTCTCCGGCTTAGGTCGCGCCCAATATTTTCCTTATTGTCTTACATGTTTTACTCGTACTACTCACCCTGAAACAACACAGCTGTGTCCGAGTAACCAAGTATATTAATTCTAGACATGTTTGTCTATGGTCCGTGTCAACGTTATAGGGTGCAGTGAAGGATTCTTCCTAGTCTAAGTTATAACTTCTGTCGCGCTTATGGCTCGGCCTTCGTGCTCGAGCTAAAAGCCCAAACGTTCACAAAGGTTTCGTGCCATTTCGTCGAAGTGAAGGGTCGCTAGAAGTTTGTTGCTATCGTAGATATGGTGGCTAGAACGTCACGCCATCATGGTTCTTTAGACAATAACTGAGTCCCTCATGCTTTCAAGATTCTAGCCAGAAATAGCCACATCTCGCTACGCTTAATTAAAAAGAATTCGAGGCTAAAGGAAATTGGTGAAGAAGTTCAGAGAGCATCAGCACCTATTTGTGTTAAATTAGGTACGCGTGTGAATTAGGTAAGCTTTGTTGTGCTTCAGTACTTATAGTTATCCCAGTACATCAAATTAGGTTTTTACCTTAACGAAGTACGTACCTAATTTTCATATGAGAACCTAAGTAAAATCGATCCGTTAACTAAGAATTTCCCATTCTCTCGCAGTTCTCTATTTCCTCCCCTCAATCATATAATATAAAATAATCCTTAGCTTTCTCAACGTAACACATACATGAAAATTGCTGTTATTATTAGAAAATTTCATTTTGCTGAAAAAACATATTTTATCATTTATGTAGTTCATATTCGATTACGATTCGTTTAGTAAGTTTATCATATGAATTGTCTGGTAAAATATTGCAGTGAAAATGGTTTTGCATGAGTCAATGAAACGTAAAGCTTCTGTAAATAATGTTAATCGTTCAATGAAATCATCATTACTAAAAAACTGCAGTTCTATTTACCACAGCATGTGATTTAGGGCCTGTCATTCGATTTGATATTAATTCGTTTATTCAAGGAATTCTAGCTAGTAAAGGTAGATTTTGGATATCTTATATGATGGGCATAAGCAATAACGCCCACTTAATGTGAATGGATTACTCGAAATGTATTTGATGAACGCTTCATACGGTTTTCGTCGATTCTCTATTTCACCACTTGTATGATAATATTATTAATGAGCTGTGCAATGCATTATCTTCAAATAGAAGCTCTTCGTAAAACGTCATTATTTTATTCAGATAAGTAGTTAATGATAATTCATATAGTCTACATTTTACCCCTTTTTAGGGTGAAACATTTCTTATTAATGTTGGTTTACTCCTTAACGAATTTTTTTTCCTGCACGGTGTATTCTGTCATATTATATGTTATTATTACCTTATTCACTATCGATTGAGGAAAACATAGGCTTTTTCTTTATCCAAAATGAAATAGAATCCTTAAACTATATTATATACCTTTAATTTGAAAACAATTAGTTGGATTAGTCAGTATTTTAATCATAATTGTCTCAAGAAATGTTTTGAAATTGGAACAACTCTAAAACTGATAGTTCAAAGATGCGTATTCACGAATCCAATTAATTAAAGGGAAATATTTTTGGGTAATTAAAAGTAAATATTGCATTTTTACATAATTATTCTACTTCTCAATTGCAGCTTACCACGAGGTATTAAATTGATTTTCCATTTTTCTCTTATTTCTGAGCATAATAGGATTGTAAAGACTGCCAAACCTTGGTTTCATACGGTTATGACATTAATAAATTTGGGAAAGTGACGGTATAAAGATTTATGCACTGGCCAAGATTTTGCTTATCGAGGGACATTTGATAAATTCTATTTTATCTACCTAGGACCGAGAATTCATGGATTGTTCAATATTTTCGTGATTGCTCCGGTGTCATCCTCTTTAACTGATGGCGCTCTGGTTGAAGCCGTAGCTCTAGGCCGACCACTATAGCAACCTTGCCTTTGCTCTCGAGTTCTGTCCGGTGGGTCACAGCGAGAAGCTTTATTGTGCACATAAATTCAGTGCAACCTGTCTGCAGAACCATTCGCGAAATAATCTCGAGCGGGTGACTCTAATGGCTTGTGGAGATTCAGGCAAGAGGAATGCCATGGTGCCATCGCGTTGCATCAGGCGAAGCCGTAGGTAATGGATCCGACCGAGAGTCAACCAAAATAGTTTGGCAATTTCCTGCATTGTTCAGGTTTAAGTTTTACCTAATTTTAGGCTTCGATGCTTTTGGATTCTCATTCTTGTTCTAAAATTATTATGGGATTCAATTCTTCGATTTTCTTTTTTCAATCTACCACTAAAATTTTCTTGTTTAAATTTATTAATGTTAAGTTTTGGTAGAATAAGTATTAGGCACTTTGACGTAATGGAATTTGCTCATGTTGATTTGAAAGCGGTTATTTTTCACTCAAATTTATGGTAATAACATAAGGACTTAGACGTTTTCACATCATTATCAACAGCACCCCTGCTGTTATCAGTACAATACCAAATCATAGGAATTTCAGAATTAAAATTATCTCGAAAATATTTATTTTAGATTCCAATTATCATCTTTGGATCTATTTAATGGGAAGAGTGTACAATGGAAAATTTTGGTAGGTTTGGAGTGTAATGACAGAAGTATGGTCGAAAAAAGGAAAATACACATTTGAATGCATGGGAGAGAGAAGAATTAATCAGGGTTAGTTTGAAAAGGGGCGTGCTTTTGGGTATTTTTAGAATATTGATAATTCATTTATCTAAATTTATTTCGTACTTATTATTATGTACTTAATTTATTGGCCTGATTTGAAAATATAAATCGCAATAATTCCTTTCATTTTCCAACTATTAACGACGAGTTTTTAACGTTCATATGTTGAGGATATACAATAAAAGGTTAGTGGAAAGGTATGCAAGAAGGAGAAATAATTTAGAAAAGTAAATTTAGACACAAAACTGTAATGAACCACCTTGTTTGAATGGTTGCAATGAAACTGTAATCCCTCCTCGCGAATAAGCATTATAAGACAAACATATGTTGCTCCATATATTGGTTTGTGAAACAATATAAATAGAATTTGTTCATCGAATTTGCGGACGTGGCGTCAAATCGCCTAAATTTACGAATAATACCCCATAATTGGTCTCGATCATATAAAAATGTTTGCTTTAACTACGATCTCCGGTAGTCATTAAATTATTAATATGAATTAGTGATTCATGTCATTTGCTTGAAACGTAATCCGTTGACTAAAGAAACTTCTTCCTGCATCTCTAATCTTTGAATTTACATGAAGAGGGAAGTTGGACGCAGCTTAGGAACTTGATTTTCACAGGCACAAGGAGGAGTTAGGCCAAAATTATGTCTTACTATTTGTATCAAGGGCACAAAGTTTTTTCCAAGGGAATTGCGGCCAAAGCTCTTATTCAGTGTCTTGCCGGGAAAATAAATTTGAAACGCAAGAAATCATAAAAAGGTAGTGTCAATGAAATGAAGAATTTTAGGCAGCAGCTAGTGCACGGAGCGAAAGGAAGATAATTCAGATTTCATCTACATCTCATCTACATCTACTTAATACCCCGCAAGCCGCCGCAAGGGCGTGTGCCGGGGGGTGTTAGGGCACCACCCGTAATTAAAAAAAACGCATGCAAAAGCCACACATTTATACAATTCACAAACAAAATAGTAGTATGGTAGCAATTCATGCAAAAACCCTTTCAACCCTCACATATGCAACCACCCAAACTACCAACGTTTAACATACGCATGCTCCTACAAATATACCTGATGTCTTTGCAAGGTTTAATTTTGTTCCGACTTGTAAATTAAGTAATTTTAATGCTTCTAAAATGACTTCTAATTTCGATTGCCCTAACGTAAACTATCCCGGAGTCGGTGACCCGTGATGCGTAACTATCATTCCTTTCTGGAGAGGAATTTTGGGGCTACAAGACATTAGCACGACCTCCGCTAAGGCTACTACATACGATCTCATATTTGTAGTCATTTGCGGGTATTTCACTCACATGTGGACATTTCTCATTCAGGAGTGTATGCGTTGAGGTCGTAGGCCAAAAAGAGAAAGAATATCATATCACTGGCGTGAGGCCTATGAGTGAGATACGACTTCAAGTATTTTGAGGACATTTGCGTTCAGCCTTCACCCTAATAGGACCTGTAGCCGAGAAACTGTTAGAAAAATAGCAAACGTACGGTTATTTACGTTATGAGCGCGGGAATAGTTCTATGAATTTATATGACTACGAAATATAGTTAGAAGAAAAATTATGAAAAGTTATGGAAAAATTAGTTCAAAAGCAATATTTACAAGTAATTCACGAAACACTGAAGAAAAGGCCGCGTGACGCAGGTCCAGCGTTGACATGTTATTAAATATTTGATTTGGTTTGTTGAAAGTTTGAACAATACTATGATTCGCATACAAGAACGATGATTGTAACTCGACTTTCAGGAATGATTCGGAATCATTCGAAAAGAGAAATTTCTTACATTAAGGAATTTTTCAGAATACACAAAATGCATCGGATCCGTAAATTCTTTGGAAAAACATACTGTAACATTTATGCATTGTATTTAAAGACGAATAACAGCCAGTTTCCATCCGTTTATTACCGTTAATCACCGTATCCTCCGTTTATCCGATTACTTATGCTAATATCAGTAGGATGTTATATTGATTGGGAGATTGCAACGACTATTAGCTCCTGTGAAGTGAAAACCTTTTGTCAATGATGCTTTGTTGAAAATTACTAATACCCCTCCTCACTCCTAAATTCTATCGAATGATGAGACCGCAAAAAAGTCTAAACCTGATTACAGTTTTAAATTGCCATTAATTCTCTACGGAGTGAGGGAAATAATTTTCACACATATATTGTACATCTTGATATGAAGAGGGACCTGATGTAGATGAGGTTGCTGGATTGGGTTTTGTTTGGAGTTACAAAATGTTTATTTGATAGTTGTGTCCATCGAAAAATCTACCTTAACCGGTGGATTACCTAATAATTGTACATCTTATTTTTATACCGTCTGGGTCTTTCGAAGGGTTACGCATTTGTTGGCGTTATTGTTTTCCCTCATTTTCACTGGGACTCGAGGGAAACGTCTTTACGATTTTCCTTAAATAAACTGATATTGAAGGATTCTCAAAAGTTTACGTCGGCCATCGTGGAGCCTTATAATGTGTTTAATGTTATCTTTCCCTTGAGAACATCTAAATTAAAACATTTTTTCCTCAGAACTCCTTTCCTTATGCCTGACCCCACTGGGGAGTTCGATCGATATTGCTTCCATGAGTTTACAAGTAAGTTTATTACAGAGATAGCACTGATTTTATGAAAGATAAAACACTTATTGTATTTCTAACTTTTCACACCTTTTGCATTTCTTTGAGAGATACTCTCACAGTTTACTATGGAGCTGAGGATTTGAAAATTTTAAATCCGCTGCTTTAAGTAAAAAAATTTTTTTTAATGAGAACCGGAGTCAAAGATATTTCGTTTTCACACTTGATCATATCATAAGCTTGAATGATTGTGTGCCAAAACTTTGAGAGCGTTAAGCTTCTCGGTCTGATTGTGAGATATCAGTTTTATTCTTTCTTTTTAAAACCAGCTAATAGTCATTCTAGTTTCAATACTTGCCGTTAGTGAATTACACGAAGAATTTGTAGTAACCTTGCCAGGATTTATTTTCGCATTCAATCAATAGATTTGAGGCTTAACGTGTCACAACAGAACAGGGTGGATTATCGATTGAGACAGTTTTTTCCGTTTCTACTAGAAGAAATCAATGAATTTTCCAACTTTTACTTTCCTAATTGAAACTTTCTTGTTTTTCTTCTGCAGTAATGTAAGTTTATTAAAATGAAATCGACGGGCCGCGGTAACATGTGTTGTAATCTGGAGAGTCGCGTTGTTAAAAAGTTAATCAATAATATTCCAATTTAACCTTGTAATTACTGGATGCGGACGACTATATCAATACTAAATGAGTAAATGAGAGGGTTAGTTGCCAGTTATTGGAGATCAAAGGAGGACTGGTGAAATCGGGTCTTATTATTCCAACAGAATATTCAAAGCATACCAAAACAATAACGTGCTTAGATTAATAAGAATTTACATCGAATATATATTATATAATACTACTTCTAATCCATAATAGTTTACGTAGAAATCATTGGCATGAAATTGGTTCAATGACAGTACAAATTTGGGAGACTAATGTTGTGTGTGTGTATCTGGGCGTAGGTTGTGATTTACGACGAGTTTTGCCACACTTCAGGGATCTCGGATACTCACAGAAAAATGGCAGAACAAGGTGGGGACTGCCTCGCGTTGGGAAATTAACCCTTTTCAGGGATTAGCGCACATACTAATCAGACGCAAACGTCCTGTGATGGCTTGGGGGAAAAACCTATTCCTTACAGAAGATATTGCATAATTCTTCAGTTAATTTAATTTTTTCTAGGACGGACGCAGTGCTCGTATATCATAGTTATTAGTGATAAATTATTGAAATCACTGAAGGAGAATAATTTTCATTATTTCACTCTAAAGTTAGTATAATTTTCACACAATTGAATTCAGATTAATTATATTCCCATTCACCATTCGAAATACCACATACTTTAGACACTTTGGAGTGCATCGTTATTGAAAAAAGCAACATTTTTACAGAACGGTATTTTACCGTTTAATTACCGATTTATATTGAAAAATGTATTTACAGAATGATATTGTAGTTTTCTGATGGGAAATTATTTTATTCTACTTGACATTATTCGTCCATTTCAATACAGGTCTCGATCCGATCTAATTTAAACTGGCCATATCGAATAAAGTAGTGGGATTAGTTTTTTTTATTTTTCCCAAAACATTTAATCTCGCATTTTGCAATTCACTCCCCATTTGATTAAAATTATGAAAACTCATCATTAGTGATAATTCGAAAAAGTAGAGGTGAAAGTTATTTTTTTAAGACCGCCTTCTCGTCCATCATTAAATGCGGCGCGCTTTTCTTTAACCATGCATAGGGAGAGTAACTGGAAAAACCTACGGAAGAATTAAAGAATAGAATGTTCAATCGCTCTTTTAATCCATCCATCAGAGATATATTTTCTAATCTGGCTCTTCCACTCCACCACGGGAGAAGACGTAAATGTACTTCTTCCCAGCAGGGATATTGCTATTCCGGTCAGGGTCGACGCTCAAAATCGTATTCTTGACTTAATGCAATAGGTTGAGGAAGGAGGGGGGGTTTATTTTACCTATTCCAACGCCAATGTCATTCATTTTCTATTGAGCAAAGTTCCTAGTGTTTCGAGACATATTTCGGCGTGAAAATCGGTTTTTCGATTTTAATTTTGTCTCCTTCCCACAACGCCTCTCCTCTGTGTGTCCAAATACTTGGGAAGTGGGAATTATCCAAACAATTCTGAACACCTTCCAAATCGGGGGGAAGGGAAGATTTAATTTTTCCCTCTTAACCCCTGACAGTCGAGAGTCGCAAATCTTGACGGTGGAGAACCGTTTAAGTGCGGCTAAATTAAGTTTTCAATCTTTTATTTTTTCTTCTTGCTGGGGTGTAGAAATATCGTTTTTACAGTCATTGGGTCGTCATCTCCTCTCAAAAGGGGCTGATGACGAAATTATTACCCCGTGGTGAGGAGAGTATTTAACTTTGAGAAAATAATTGAATCCTGTCACTGGGGGTTTTACAAAAATAATTTCATGGCTGAGTCGAGCGGTCCTAGAGGAATTAATGGGTATAGTTGTGATGCCCAAGTAAGTATTTTGATTCATTTTGAGAAATAAATAAATATATATATACATGTATATGTATATATATCAATAATCATATCAAATATTTAAGAACGGAAATTAATCTCGAGAACTGGAATAATTTTCGAAAACGGAATAATTTATTACCGGATGAAACATTAAGTGTGCTGTCTGTGTAATAAAAGTAATAACTCTAAAAACATTGGAATTATGGCTTTTTTCAAATTATAATTGTGTCAGAGTTTGCAAATATTGCGTCGTTTTCAGATTTGCTGATATATATAGCCTCTAAGAATAAATGATTAGCATTGAGGAACACCGGTTAACTTGTTTGAATTAAATCAAAAAGGTACACAAGTATAAAGCACTCTAATCTTTGGCTTAAAATATTTAAGATTATCCATTGAACCAAATTGTTTCTTCGGGCTGTTTAACGAATAAAAGTGTGAAAAACAAAGATTTTTGAGTTTAAATTCATCGTTGATTCGATGTTAATCCAACACACAAGCACTAGAGCAGTTGATAGTACCTTTGGATTGCTCGAATTTCACGTGGTAGCCAGATAGGTGGTAACTACCTCCTTTCTTATTTTAAAAGTAAACAATAGTAAAAATCGATAAAGTAAATAAAGATAGCTTTCTATGATTGACTATTTGCTTCAATCACTGATTTTACTCTGCGACTACTCTAAATATTTTTGTTTCGCAATAAAAACCGTCGAAGCTTTTTCAGCGGATTTAGCTCATGGAAAACAGACATGTGAATAAATTATAACTCTCGCTTAGAAGGGTTGAACAAGGAAAGTTGACAGCTTAGTTTAGTCAGTCGTCCTCGAAAATTATAATAAATGAAAACAATTTAATTATGCCAAACGCAAAAAGGATTCGGTCCAGATTCAACATATTGATCGGATAAAAATATGGGAAATATTTTTCATTAAATTAATTTGACGGAAGCCGCTATTGAGATGTGAAATTATTTATAAAAGTTATGTAATCCCTTTTGGCAATTAAAGCAAATTTCAAAATTACAAACTAGCTGAAACATTACCATGCACCGATTTCAAGGTGCAAAAATCATTCGCCGTGACCGAAATTGTTGCGTTGTAATGCACACTCAGCGGATGACCCCGTTAAAAGTGTTAGTTAAAAGTGAATGTTGCATCTCCTGCAGTTTCTTGGAATTAGGTAAAAAGGTTTAGGAATACTTAATTTAATTTTCATCATAACCATATATTTGCTATTCCTGAAACTTAGACCAAAGCGCGAATATGAATTTGTGGCATTGAGATTTGGAAAAGTAAGCTTAAATGTAACTTAATTCTCGCATTTTGTATTTTTTATACAGATCCAATAAAATTTACTATTAAGAGCATGATTTAAAAGTTTTACATTTGATGCGGATTCACATGATTATAAGTAGCGGTTCACTTAATTTCGGTCTATCAATTACTTTTTCGGCACGATTATTTACATTTAAAAGCTTCAGAAACTCACTCTTCAGAGTACGAGTATGATGACCAAGATCATGGAAAATGAATAGACAAGAACATCTGCCTTAGATGTATCATCGTATGAGGTTTTAAGAACGTCCTATACACCTTGATATAGTCTGTAGACACGGAAACGATTTTTTATTCTTGGGAATAATAATTAAGGGCTTTCCCGTTGCCTTCCTCAATAGTGTTTCTAACGTGACAAATTCGCTCAATGGCCGCCCCACTGGGGTCAGACGCCTTTCCAGATGCCTAACTTAGGAACAGCCGGTGCGTGGACTACCTTTGGTATGGTTCCTAATCTTCGGCCTATCTAGCATGGGTGACCCTACCAGGAGTAATAAATCTATAAGTATACTAATTTATAACCACTCTGCGGTGTTCCTTTTATTTTCAATAAACTGTCAATAAGTTTTATGTATACTATATTTCTATATTGTAGGCCAATCAGATAACTATTATTATAATATTCCCATATCATCATGTAGAAGATTTTTTTACGTAAGTAACAACATATCTATATCTTGAAAACTATAGCTGATAGGAAAAAACTAATGTCATAATTGGATTCAGCACCCCAATTGTTCTTTAAATCAGCATTAAAAGCTCCGGCACCAAAACCACTGTTGGCCTGTGTTATTAATATAATATTCCCATATCATCATGTAGAAGATTTTTTTACGTAAGTAACAGCATATCTATATCTTGAAAACTATAGCTGATAGGAAAAAACTAGTGTCATAATTAGATTCAGCACCCCAATTGTTCTTTAAATCAACATTAAAAGCTCCGGCACCAAAAACACTGTTGGCCTGTGTTATCATTACTCCCGCCAGCACATCTCAAGGGGTCATCGGAGCAAGCAAACCCTTCCACCATGTCAAGATTGTAGTCAATGGGAGAGCATGATTGAGGACATAATCGCGTGTGTTCCTGTGGGGAAACATTTGATAGTGATGGGGCATTGTAATGCGACGGTAGGCGAAGGAAGAGATGCGGTGGGGAACTACGGTTTAGGTACGAGGAGTGACCGCGGGGAGAAATTAATTGAGTTCTATAGATGACAGGGGTTAGTCATCGTCAAAATTTGGTTTAGACACCACAAAGGCGTAGGTATGTATGGAAAATGCCAGATGACTCAGAAAGGTATCAGATAGATTATATTATGGTTAGAAACAGGTTTAGGAACAGTGTGATAAATTCGCAGTTTCACGGGAGTGGATGCGGACTCTGACCACAATTTAGTTGTTATGAAATTTAACGTCGGTTCCAAAAAGATTAGGCAGCGGCGGCGGGTTAGGAAATGGAATGGTTGAGTAGTAAATGGATTAACAAGGAAGAAGTATCAGCAGGCTGTAGAGAAAATAATGGATGACGTTAAAGAGCTCAATACTATCGAAGGAAAATGGGAATGGATCAAGAAAGTGATATAGAAAGCCGCAAAAGACACGAAAGGAACCATTAACGGGAAAAGGATAAGGAAACCATGGGTCACGGATGAGATGGTTGCAAAGATGGATGAGAGGAGAAGATGGAACAAGGTAAACACAGAGTTCAGCAAAATGAAGTACAAAGAGTTAAACAATAAATTGAAACGTGCCACAAATAAAGCAAAAGAAGAATGGTGGAAAATGCAATGCATGGATATGGAAAGTTTACAGAGGAAGGGTGAAATTGGTGCGCTCTACAGCAAGGTTAAGTTATTATCGGGAAGTAAGAAAGCAAGGTCTGTCCTAACAGTTCAAGATAAGTGGGGTAAGATAATAGTTGACACAGAAAAGATCCAAAAGAAATGAAGGGAATATAAAGAAACACTCTATGGTAAAGAACTTGGTAGAGTATGGTAAAGGCCAACAAGGTTAGACATAGAAAAGGAACATAACGTAGAAGAATATAGCTTAGATCCAGGCATACTCGACGATGAAATAGAAAGGGTATAAAAGGAGATGAAAGCAAATAAGGCCGTGGGGGTGGACAACATTCCTGTGGAACTGTTGAAATGTTTGGGAAAATGTGGGAAGAAGATTCTATATGGGCTGATTCGTAGTATCTATGAGGAAGAAATCTGGCCGGAAGATTTTGTGAGATCAGTGTTAGTTCCTGTTCCAAAAAAGGTAAAGGCTACATCATGTGAGGATTACAGAACAATAAGCTTGATATCGCACGCAGCTAAAGTTATTCTCAGGATCATCAACAAAAGGATAGAGAATAAGGCAAATGATTACTTAGGGGTTGATCAGTTTAGGAAGGGGAAAGGCTTGCGGGCCAAGGTACGCGTGATACCATTGCAGTAATGAGATCACTAATCGAGAGGAATATAGAATACAATCAGGACGTTTTTGCCTGTTTCGTAGATTTCGAAAAAGCGTTTGTTAGAGTGATTTGGGAAAAATTAATGCGTGTATTGCAGAAAATAGGAATGGATTGGAGGGACAGGAGACTGATCCCCAACCTGTACATGTCTCAGACTGCTCAGGTGCGAGTGGGGAACGGAGAGTCCTGATGGGCAGTGTTAGGAAGAGGTGTAAGGCAGGGTTGCCCATTGTCACCGGTACTGTTCAACGTATATGTGGAGGAAATGATTAAAGAGGTAGGAATAGAAGTCCGAGGGGAATTCGTAAAATCGGTTAGGTTTGCTGATGACCAAGCTTTAGTTAGTCAAGGGGTTGCAAGCATTGATGAAAGTATTGGAAACTCAGTGCTATAGATATGGGAAGAGAATCAGTATTAGTAAAACAAAGGTAGTGCGATTTTTCAATAAGACCAAGGCTAATCTTAACATTACATTAGGAGGGCAAAAACTACAGCAGGTGGAACAGTTTACGTATCTCAGAAGTGTTTTGGAGCAACAAGATCAAAATATTAGGGACGTAAGGAGTAGAATTTCGCTAGGCAAAGAGGCTTTCACAAGGAGGAGGGAGTTGGACAGGGGCGTTGAGTAAGGATTTTAAGAAAAGACTCGATGAAACTTTGACATGGAGCGTAGTAATGTACGACGTGGAAACGTGGTCAGTGAAGCAGGACGATAGAAGTGGATTGGAGGCTCTTGAAATCTGAGTGTGAAGAAGAATGGAGATGAAATCCATCGAAAGGGAAACAAATGAGGAAGTACTAGGGATGGTGACCGAGGAAAGGGATTTGTTGTGAGAAATCTAATGGAGGCAGGAAAAATGGATAATGGGCCTCTTGACCAGCAGTGTGATGTTGAAGATTGTAATAGAGGGGAGAATGTTAGGCGAACGAGGAAAAGTCAGGAACAGAATAGGATTGTTGGACGGGATGAAGGAAGTAAACATCAAGTTGGACCTGATGTAGAGTTGGTTAGTGGATTCTGTTTTGTTAGGAGTCACAAATAATTTATTTGGTAGTTATGTCCATGCAAAACGCACCTTAACGGGTAGATTACTCAAGAATATGGTATATAGTATATGGGAAAATTAGCACGACATTTTATATTAATGCAAGAGTAAGATGAAGGTAATGCAGCATAAGATTTTGGAGTTGCTATAAGAAGGCATGTCTTATAAATACTTCCTTTGGCAGGCTCTAGCATACGAAGCCACACCTAGTAGAACATAAAAGCTCATTTTTATGATATGGTGCCCATTTGGCTTTCGTTGAAAAGGTTTTCTATACAGTTTTTCTCGCCTTCAGGAGATGGAAGTCCTCCAGGTGTGATCAAAGTGATTAGGGCATTCGGAAGAAGTTCGTTTCCTCCCGAAATTATAAACTTTTAATTAACCACCAAGGAAGAATAAGGGGTAAGGACGGACGCTGGAGTGACCAAATAGGTTTGTGAAATAAATATTGAAGATGAAATTGAGGGGAAATTACTTTTAAAATCTGAAGGACTTCGTCTTACGGCGCAAGCATGTTTGAACAAGATGAATATATCTCTTCCCGGAGATTACCTCTATGAGGTGATTTAGCGCTAGTGAAAAAGTGTTGGTCTCTTGGTCTGAGTTGCATTATTCCTTGATTAATGGAGAATTGCAATCAAATTGCAATGCAGTGTTGAGTTATAAGCTCGAAAGTTTGCCCCAAGATTCATAATGCAATGCTTCGAGATCCAAAATTTTCTAAATCTGCCCATGATCTTAAAGCGGACCATTGTATGTAGTTATTCATGAAGATAATATTCGGCCGTCTGCCGTTATGCCGTCCTCTCTTAATTAGAATTTCTTCATGTTATCGAGGTTTTGATCATTAGGTCGCTTGAAAGAACATTGGATTTCCGAAATTCAATGTGGCCTTCTATGAAAGCGGATGGCAGGGTCGGAATCATAGCAAGGGCGGGTTTCGTCGGTTAAAGGTAGGTAGGTACATGGTGTGTTGATGTGCGTGTAGGAAGGAGCCTGCGTTGACAAGGAACAAGCTGTCACCTAGTTTAATATTAGTGGGCCGCCATTGTTCAGTCCTTTCATTTTCTCTTGTCCGTAAGGATTAACGACAGGTTATCATTCCGTGTCCGCGTATCACGCTAAAGATGAGAATATTCAGCATTCGGGATGTCGAAGTGTCAACCTTGTTTTCTACGGAAATTGAACAGAGCTTGTACTCAATGACTTTTTCAGGTCTGTTTCTAACTTTAATTCCATAATGACGAGTCAAAGCTGGATCGATTCCTTATTTTGACGATTTTGCTTGTCTTATCAATGGACATCGACGGTAATCCGTTAAAATTTTGTTACGTTGAGGAATGCCAAAATACCTAATCATGATTAGAATGAATAAATATACATTAGTATCAGTTAATCACAGTAAGTTTTGTGGCTAATAGCTGACCACGGATAAAACGAATGGGGATCTATTAACGAATGGTGAAGCCTGGTCGCGGTCTTTTTTTCTTCCTACCGGTTCATTTTCACGCGAGGCTAGCAGAAGGGTAAAGGCCTCCTTGCCTTGCACACGTACTTGTCTAAAGGGAGCCCATATAAAGCGTTCTGTTTGCAATCAGAGTTTAAACAAACTTATCAACCTTCCGCCAACGCTCCCGCCGTACCTACTCTTTAATGAAACGATTCTCGTTGCGTAACGAAGTCTGAGCGTCAACCGCTGGAGCGCCCCGCGATCGTCCTCGTGTGTCTTCAGGCCGGGTCGCTTGAGTAACCGTTTTTCTCACCTAAGACAAGGGAGCAAAGGTATAACAAATTCCATCATATATTGTGTGATAATTTGTTAGTCTTTGACACTAATTCGTCCAGTGTTCTTCCAAGAGGAAATACTTGATTGTAATCCCGCAGGACATAGCTCAACGGATAATTGAGCGTAGTCGGGATCATGGGCTGAGGGGATTCGTTTATTAGTGAATGGGTTGGTGGTTTTCATTATGAAAATTTTTCTTGTAGCCTTATGCCTTGATGATATATCAGCCGTTGTTGCCTTACAAATAATATCAGCGTGAGATGATAAGTGTTATTTCATGTATCGAGAAAACATACGGATAATTCTAAATAATGCCAAATTTTTAATTCAATGTTGGTATTAGTAATGTTTCTAAAATTATTTTACAATTAGAAATGTCATGTTTGAAAAAAACAAACGGAATGCAAATTAGAACATTATGAAGAAACTAAAAAAATATGCCTTCTGCAAATATCGTTTTGCATTAATCCAAATCGATTTTTACCACTGGTTAAAATATTAAGCTGAATACATTGCTAAATTGACCAAAAAACTTGTACACGTATTAATTTTAGGTCATATTATGAAAATAATTCCAAAACTTCCGTTTTAGCTCAAGAGTTTTAGAGTAAAATCTTTGTCCACAACTAGTCAAACATCTCGGTGTCCTGTTCGCATCGTTTCTTTGGGGTCAACTATCTTCACTACTCTGGCCTTTCTCTTGCTACTTTGGATTAAAAAATGTCTTTGTATTTTATTTGACATAGTTATTATAACAATGGAAACCGCATTATTCTAATATGAGGAAGAAGTGGCTGTAAAAGAAGTGAGCTATAAACAAAACTGAAGTGCAGCATTTGAAGTTCCTGAATAGTTTTTAAGGCTGCAAAAATTATATAATTGCCTGATCGGAGTAAATAGCTCATTTTTTACCTTAATTCATCCTTTTTGGAATTTTTCTAGAATTTGTATAAAGTGAACCATTATTTTCCTAAAGTAAATGAAATTCAATTCAAACATTTATTACACCTTATTAGCAAATTATATCGTTATGAATATCAACAAAAATTTTGGGATCATAAAAGCAATTCTCTCTTGCTGCGTAAGGCATTTGTTAAATGAAGTCACTATTATGTTAGCCCAATTAATAAGTAATGCAAGTAATTAAGTAATAACTATGAATCTCTGAGGACATCGGATTATGCAATTGCTTAAGAGGATTCCTAACTTTAAAAATGTTAAATATTCACGAAGAAAAGATTTTTTCCACAACTTCATTTGTGAGATAAAATATTTTTGTGTCGGCTGAGAACTTAAGAAACACGGCTTAAAAGCTTCAGTTGCGGTTGAATCTATTTATCCTGTGTCTAATTTATGATCCTAAGACCAATTTGAATTCAAATGCCAAATATTAAGATCCACCTCTATAAAAAATTAAACAATGCTTTCATTGTAGGTGGATTCATTTGTCTATAAATATTAATTTGTGAAAGGAGAAATCTTTATTGAATCGTTCTGTACCCGCCGTATTCTTCATCTCATAGGTTGATAAGGTTACATGCGCCTAAGAGCTGATGAAAAGCTGAAGACCTTTGCTTGTCTTCCAATTAATTTCCATTTATTTCTATTACATGAACACTTAGTATTATGCATGAGTATAATAGTTTAAAGAATATTCCAGGAGAACAATAGTTCATTCTGAACATTTAGAGCGGCTTTTATTTAACATGGCTTCTGTACTCACGTAATCGGGAGGATTGCTCGCTTTCAGCCCGCGTTCATGGGCGCTAATTTGGCATTTAATTAATAACTGAATTACCAGAATTTTAATTATATTTTGAGGATTTCGTTTTCAATGCCTTGGTAATAATCTCGATGGCATTACCTTCACTTGATCAAAAACGAAGAATGAGAAACCCTATAAAATTTCCATGATTTTATGGAAAGTGACTTTGACTGAAAGTTTTGAGGTTAACGGCAGCAAAAGCTGTATAATTTCTTCTGGCTCAATATTAATTTTTGTTTAAGAATTCCTTTCAGTTGGAAATACTTGTTAAATCACAACTTTACTCCGGGAGAGTTCCCTCCATCTGAATATCAGATGAGTTTATTTTTTATGTCAAAGGAATTTTTGGGGAAAGGAACATTATTGGTCGTCAGAAAATTGTTGACAACAGATCGAGAATCATTAAACATTTTTTCTGTCGTATGAATGTAATTTTTTAAACATGGACATATTATAGGACCGAAAAAAATTTAAAAATCAACAAACTTTACTGACAATGGAACCCAATTATGATGATCATTCAAGACTTTAATGGGAAATTATGTTATTTTAAAACTAAATGTATAATTAGAAATAGGTTATGCTCGTTGGCTAAGTGAATTAGTCTTAATTGAGAATGCTCTTATATGCTCCTTGTTTTCAAAATATTAAGCCGAAATGAATTATAAATATCTGATCTACATGTCCTTGAATTGAACCATGTTTTTAAAATTTTGGGTCCAATGAATAAAATTACATTGTTTTCATCTTTTAGCAAATGGCATAAACAAAATTAACATCAACGACTCCATATCTTCCTCCAGCCACGAATTTAAAAACAAACTACTCGTCCTTAGCTATTTGACAAACCTAGAATAAATTATTATTTTCAGAGATCCTTCGTTTATCAACTATTATTTACCGGAGATGCTACGCATATGGCCTAAATCTTGTATGATACGATGAATTTTTGGATCGTTCATTTATACGGAACTTATAATTTGTCATAAATTATAGATTGAAGCTTTAATTTGGTTATTTTTTTCTTTATTTTAAACTATTTTTTTTAATGAGATCACATTTATACTTAAAATCAAATGAAAAAGTTTCTCGAATTCCCTCAATAATTTCGCGGATGAGTATTCAGTAATGTTTTCATTGAAACCTATTAGTGCATCAAGATACAATTCGTCTAAGATGTGCGGATTAAAGTTATCTTACCTATGGACAAATGAACGAAGTAGGCGATACGAGCACTTGTAGTAGGCATATCAATTTCATAACCTCTAGATCTCATAAAAGTTTAATCCCCGTACTTGTGACTGTTGTGACGGCAAAATATCTAAATAAGGAGAAACCGAACATTTTCAGTGAAACAGTTTTTTTCTTACGGGTACTGAATCAAAGTTTTTCATTTTATCTTACCCAAGAAATACTGAACTTAGAGAGAAGAAGGGAAGGACTTGTTTGCGAAAGCGCATTCAGCCAACCTATCCCGTGTGGAAGAGATTTCCTCGGATGGAAAATTTCAGATGCCTCATACTTTTCTTCTCTATCACTTTTGTTTCTTAGAAGATAACCTGAGAATGTGCTACACAATTAATATTCAGTTGGATATAATTTGATGTTAATTTTGCTTGGAAATGTTTAGAATAACTAGATAGTTTATGCAATTCATATCACTGGTATAAAAATCTTGTTCTACTAAAATTTTAAAACTGAAATTGTGCCAAATTAGCACAGAGAATTGTTCACAGATTACATTAGCTACAGTTGGAAACAAGTATTGGAAGAAATCCTTGAAGAAAAAATTTTCTACACAGCAGGCGGAGTCACCCATTGCACATCGCGTTTCAACATGAATATTTTAGACCTAAGAATGAGATGTATCATGGGGCTAAGCGCTCTTTGAAACAAAATATTTCGTTTTATTTAGGAAATTATTACGATTACAATTAATGTTTCGGTCGTAATTAGCAAACAGCACCGAAATGATGTACCATCAGGAGGCCTTAAAGGTGTTGGGTGGTACTTCATAGTCTTTGGAGGTAGTGCGTAAATTAGCTTTAGTACATGTGGAGGTGAATGTCATTAAAATGAAATTACAGTGAGTGAACGAGAAAAAATTGACTTTAAAACATACCATAAAATCTGAAAAAAGGAGCGCTCTCCTCTCGAAAACTTTTCATTCAACGGCGATTTGCGCAGAGTGTACCTGGTAGTAATTAAGATGATGGTACTTACCCCTAGAACGTTTCGAAGATTTTTCTCTTTTCCGCCGGAGTGAAAACAGCACGCCGGGCAAGCCGTCAGGGGCGAGGGGTTGATTCGCTCTCCTTCGATGCGGAGGGTATCGCGCCCCCGAAGTCTTCTCCTAAACTTCTCTGAGATCAGGGAACCGCCGAGGGACTTACTCACTGCCCTCGGACGGGGACGATGGGTTCACTGATATTTACGCGTTCACAACTTATTTCATTTTCCTTCATTCTTGAGAATGAGGCGGGGAGACGTAAGAGGAATTTGAATCGGCGATGGAGCATGCATTCTCCGCTCCACGAGAGGTTCAGTTCAGTCCTAACGAAGATGTGTTTGATGTAGGCCCGACGCACACGTATGGTTAACTGACGTTGGAATTGGACCCCTTCCCCGTCGTTATATTTGTCCCTTTAATTCCTTACCGTGTCCTTCCTCCCCAAGATGTTCTCTTTCATAAAAAAAAACCTTGGCGATAACTCAGGTCGTTATTATTTGAACCGAAGGAACTTTAAGAGTCCAAAGCGAACGTATGTTTTTTCTTGTACCTTTTCGATCCGCGAAAGCGATGTAACCTTATTATGTCTCTCTCTCCCTTCCTTGATCTCGTCCCGCTTGCTCTCCCTTCGCTGCTCTCTTTCCCGCACTCTGGCCGAAGCGGACGACGAACTAGAACTGGCGTTCCGCGCGCAATCGGAGCGGCCGCGTTGAAGATCTCGCCTCCTACTCCAACGTCTGCGCGTCGGGCCCGATAGGTGGCGCGACGGGGATTGGGGGTGCGCGAGCGGGAGAAGCGTTGTGACGGGTGGTGTGGAGTGGCGACCGAATGGGGTGGGATAGGAGGAAGTGGAGGGGAGGAGGGGAAGGGCGTGATGAGGGTCTGGATAGAGGGAACTTTGAAGGGTGTGGGCGAGGCAAGGGATGGTGTGTGGGAGACGGTGGCGTCAAGGGTCCTTTTTTATGGTGAGAACCTTTTTTATTATGAAGAGCCGTCGATTGGGTCCCCGTTTGGAAAAAAGGGGACTATTCCGAGCCGATCCAGTGAAGAATCGATTATTGTCATCGGATCGTGCACGATTTTTTTAGGACATCCAATTTTGAAAGCGAGTTTTCGATTAGACTACAAATCGACATTTACACGTATATCTACAGGCGTGCATCATCAAGTCATGCTTAATTGTTAGTCACTAATAAGAATATGAAATCATTCAAACAATGGAAATAATTTTTACAAATTTACACGCTCTACGATATTTAAGTATACAACACCTGGTTCTAGTAGGAAAAAGAATAAAAAGGGTTAGATAATAATAACATGGCAACATTCGTGGCTATTTTTAATATTTTTCGTAACTCCGTCATTTGGAGTTATTCCGTTCCGTTGTATTTCGCGGGAAAAAGAGCATCTTAAACATCTCGGTTCTACTGTCGATTGATCTAATGATTTTTAATTAGTTTTGTCTGCCGTAGAATGAGGTCATACATTTTGAACATCAACGTTAAAGAGACCTGCTTCAAATGACTGCATTGAATTAAAATAAATTTGCATTCAATTCAAGGAAACCGCCATTACCATCAATGGTGATGGTGATGGCGGCCAAAACGCCATATATGGACGACGATGGATATACGACCAAAACATTGGATGTTGATAATAGTTCTCCGAATTCAGCTTTAGAAATAAAGTTTCCGAGTGAATCCATTTGCGTATCCGGGATATGATTCGCTTCCCTTTCCTCGAATCGATTTTATTCAAGGGGCTTTGGGAAACATTGCGCAGGCATGGGATCGGAAATGTCGCCAGGAGGGTTTTAACCAGGGGGATTGTCACCTATCCCAGCGACAGCACGAGTATAGGGAAAGAGAATTTGGATGGAGGTTTGTTTCCGTAAACCGGATGGGGATTCGGAAGGGCATCTCCACGCTGTTGTCCAACGGGGCGTGTATTTCTCGCCCCTCCCGACGTCGTTCACATTCCCTCACGCTTTCGCATGAGTGGGAATCAATCCCTCAAACAGAAGGGAAGTCCTTCCGTCGCAAAACTTTGCTCCCATTCAGCTGCCTCTCGTAAACACTCGGGCGCATACTTTAATTTTTGTGTCCGCCGAAAGTACCATCGCCGCTACTCGTTCTGCACATCGTTTTTGCGTCAAATATTATCGGGACGGGAACGCTCAAAACAATATATCACATAATCTAGAGGTAGGAGTAGTTTTTGGCGAAGCTTGACAGTTGATCACAGTCCTTTCATTTTTTTCAAAGTATCCCGTTCCATCCTATACTGAATGGTACCTATCTATGTCCTTTAAGATTTTTCGAAGTTCTTCAGTTAGCAATTTTAATTTCTTCTCCAAAATTTTCGCACTCCTCTGACATGCTACGCTTGGTATACTTCTAATTTGTTCTTTCTCTGTAAGTGCTCTCATTCGTTCGATATTTGAAAATAGTCCCGAGCAAAATACACCAAAGGGAAAAGTGAGCACTTATGCGTTATAAAGCAAATCCCATTTGTGTATCGTAAACCACGACGAATTATCAAAGAGTAATACCTAGGGTTATTACACAGTGACCGCGTTTTAGTCATATTATGCATTATTATTTTGATATTTAATATTTTAGTACCCCGCGAGCCACCTCTAGGGTGTGTGTCAGGGGCTGAATGCACACCAGACTAATTTTGACCCGAATGTGACCCTACCACGGTCGGAGATGTTATTCTGATCCCTTACTGCTAATGGAAAAAATGCCATCTGAAATCTATGTGTCATACGCTTAATCTCTCTAATGTTATTTACATAGTCCCTCCTACCGTAGTATTATTAAACCATAATTATTCGTCACTGTGGTCAGGTGAGATCTATCAAGAAACAAAGAAGGGAAAATTCGTGCAAATAGTAAAAAATAAGTCAGGAAAATAATTAAAAGAACCGCGAAAGATTTTCAGAGAAATAGAAGAAATGAATATAGGTACGAAATGCTAAAGAAACTAGGCCAGCCAAGCGTGGGCATAGAAAGAGAATATGACGTAAATGAGGATAGGTTAGGTCCAGGCGAGATTTTTATTGGGCGATAAAACAGGTGGCGAGATTGACAAGAAAATTAAATCAAATAAGGCTGCCGGAATCGTTAACAATCCCGGAGAACAATGTAAAGGAATAAGAAATTGTGGAAGAAAGTATTTCTGTGGTTTAATTCGTAGTATTTGTGAGGGAAGAATTTGGCCGAAGGATTTAATCAGTTCAGCGTGAGTTCCTATTCCAAAAAAGGAGAAGACAGCCATACGTTAGGTCTTCAGAACAAATTTTGAATTCCGTAGCTAAAGTGGTACTGAGGATTATAAATAAGAGGATGGAGAGGAGAGCAAATGAATACATTAAATCGTTCCACATCGTATTCCATTCATATGTGGTATAAATAAATATAAATTAATTTGAAATTTGTGGCAGGGTAATTGTATTTAAAAAGGAGGGTTTTAGGATTATCGGGTGGCATGTGGATGTTTATAATATTTTCTCCGCGTTTTTGAGACTTATTACGGGATGAAAAAAACCACTATGGAACTTTTTATCTTGAGCGACGTCTCCTCGTCGCCTTTACTTCATAATATCGTTTTGTATATTTGTTCCTAAAGAGAAAATGGCCGTGCGTTTAACTTGTGTCGTAGATATAACCAATCATCATACATAAACCGTAAATTGATCTGACGGCCGAACAGTTACCTCACGTATCTGCAAGACTGGGATAAATAAAAACCCAACCATTTGTTTCCTAATGCTTGTTGCGTGTGCATGAATATTTGCACTAATCCGCTTACGCTACAACCAGGTACGCTGGTTTGATTAAACACACAATTTTATCGTTAAAGTCCGTGTCTACCACGGTGTCCGTGTCGTGTAAACCACGACCTGAACTTGTAACTCGCATAGTCTCCGAAACGTTGTTATACATCTGTAATTTTGTAGTCAATGTTCAAATAGATAATACATTCGTGTTGGTATATGATAAAATCAACGATAGTTAGTTACATGCTTTTAGAAAACGCGCCTCTTATCATTAGCCAATGAAAAGCTGGTATCATTGAAAAGAGAGATTTATTTAGCAATGTTTGATAACATTGTAAACATCACCCATTATAAATTTAAAATACCAGGAATTGCTTTGTGTTTTACCTAAAAGAGCCACTTTTGGTCAGTTACAACGTATTAAAAGCGTGGGTTACGTACATTCCAATTGTGACTATTACACCACTTCCTGAACTTCTTCGAACTATTTCGTTTGCATTGGAATCCCTTAAAATTATTTAAGTCCTTTGACACTTTGACTATTTGACTTTGATAGATAATTTACAAATTGTTTTGTCTCTATTCATCCATTTTTTTCAATTGCGCGATGAAAAAGTTTGTGCTGATATTAGATATCAATATCCGTGAATTAGGCCTTTCATATGTCAGAGAAACCTTTCGAACTAGTGGCCGGGCAGATATTCTTCCGATAGATAGATAAGCGTCTCGCGTAGCACATACAGTATTTTCTAATGAAAAATGTTCCCGACCGGGAAATAAAATTCGTTCGCATTCCCTCTTTTCTGAAAACGTTTCAAAGGCGGTTATTATAAATAATAATAAAAAGATGTCAACATTCTTTTCATCTTTCACATGTTCGGAAAAGAGGCCATTAACAGATTTATATATTATATTAATGTATCCTTGCAAACCTTGAGTGTGTGTGTGTTATTGCGATTCACGAGAGTGACTATTATTACTTAACACACCCTAGTGATCGAGGGGTTGTAAGTTTGTTTTATTTTTTATTATCAATGTTGCCTTTTTGTGTGTGATTGACGTGGGTCACTGTTTCCCAAACGCACCCAAGTGACCTGGTGTGTATTCAGAAACGCCGCGGGAGAGAGACTGATGGAATTTTGCAAAGAGAATATCATGGTAGTGGCAAATACCATCTTCGATCAACATCCGAAAAGAAGATACACATGGAAGTTACCTGGGGACAAAGCACGATACCAAATTGACTACATCCTTGTCGACAACGATACAGATAGCGATCACAACCTGGTGATCATGGACAGCAGACTGCGATACAAGATGATGAAGAAAGAGGCACAACAACCCAGATGGAATACAAAGATACTGAAGAAAAGAGCCTAAGAGAGAATTTCACCACGGCCGGCGAAAGGGAATTAGAAGTAAATATTGAAAATTCATGGATAACAGCTCAAGTAAGAGGTTTCATTGACGAAAGAAGAAGATACAAGAATCCAAGAAATGAGAGTGAAAAAGACATCCATAAACAGTTGCGGGACCAGGTCATACGATAATGCAAGAAGGCAAAGAAAGAATAGATAGAAAGCTGCTGCGA
Source organism: Hetaerina titia (assembly GCA_037158775.1). Taxonomy (NCBI): domain Eukaryota; kingdom Metazoa; phylum Arthropoda; class Insecta; order Odonata; family Calopterygidae; genus Hetaerina; species Hetaerina titia. The sequence continues at coordinate 52,097,544 of CM073774.1, read as the reverse complement.
GGAAATTAATGACAACATAAAAAAGGGAAATAGCGAGATGGCTTATAAACGAGTGAAGAGGCAATTCGGGGAAGGAAAAAAATCACAAAACATCCTAGCCGCTAATACAAAGATACAAGCATAGATGATGGCGACATTGGGAATACTTGAAAAGAATACATTGAAGAACTCTATCAAGCTCCGAAACCACTAGAAGATGGCTGAGTTAAAGATGAAAGCATTATAGTTAAAGGCGATCGGGGTCCGCAGATATTTACAGTATTAAGAAGCGAATTCGAGAGGGCCGTGGCAAACTTGAGGAACAACAAGGCACCAGGAGTTGACAAAATAAACGGAGAAATAATCAAGGCACTCGAGGTCAAGGTGAAGAATGCCTTATATGGAATAATCGAAGATAGCTACGACAGCGGAAAGATACCAGAAGACTTCGAGAAAAGTGTAATGGTTGCAATACCGAAGAAACCGAAAACAGATACATGCGGAGAACACAGAACATTGAACCTGCTGACTCAAGTATCAAAAATCCTTGCTCGGATATTTAGCCGAAGAATAGAAGGAAGGATTGAAAACCTTTCCTTTCAGAAAACCAAATCGGATTCAGAGAAAACCGAGGAGTGAGAAAGGCAATTATCAGCTTGAAAGTACTGGCCGAAAAAATGAGACACTTAAATAAGCCATCATATGTGGCACTCATGGACTTGGAGAACTACGTCGAATGGCACAAGACGTCCAAGATACTACATGCGCTTAGATTCGACTAGAACGACAGAAGAAGTATCTATAAGAAGTATTAGAGGGATTATGAACATCAACAAGAAGAAAAATAAAATCCTTGTGTGCGGAAGAGAGAAGCTGAATGCGGATATCACGATTCGAGGTGTGAAACTAGAACAATGGAATCCTTCAACTGCCTGGGCAGGAGCATGACATGGGATGGAAGAAGTTCGACAGACATCAAGCCTAGCCCGAGCTAAGAACGCACTCATGGAGAAGAGCCAATTACTATGTTCAAAGAGCTTAAGGCTGGGAACAAGGAAACAATTCGTCAGGACTTTCGTGTGGGGCGTGGCGCTCTATGGTTCCGAGAGTTGGAACCTTAGAAAAGTGGACCAGGGAAAAGTAGAAGCCTTTGAAACATGGTGCTGGAGGAGAATGGTGAAGATTAGATGGACAGACAAAGTAAGGAATGAGGAAGTATATAGTATAGCAGAAGAAGATAGGACCATGTGGAGAACTCTACGGCAAAGAAGAAGTAGATGGATTGGATTCATACTGCGGCACAATGGATTGATTAGGAATATAAAAGAAGGGAAGATTCCACGAAGAAGACCAAGAGATGTACAGAGGACAAATTAAGAAGGACGTAAAACAGAGAAGGTATCAAGGATTGAGGGTATTGACATTAAAGAGTAGAATGGAGGGCTGCAGCAAACCAATCCTAGGATTGAAATACTAATGATTGGTGGAAAATATGTCTTTTAAAAGTACAATGTGTACATTTGGTATGACCAATGAATTTTAAGTAATCACGATTTGAGTTGGTCGCTACGGAGACTGTAAGGGTGGATTAATTGAAAAAAATATCAAAGGTTAATGCATTCAACATATTCAGTATTTCCGTTTTTTATAAATGGCTGGGTAATTTATATCAACTAATGCCATTTTTTCGGTTAGACCCACAGAATTTTTAACTAGATGGGATAGAGTGTGTGTATGTATGTAAATAGGTGAACATAAAATGACGATGGATGAACTGAAATTTTCACATTGATCGAATCCGGATGGGCAATTCGGCGGCCCTCGTCTTTCAGATTCATCATCTGATTTCATTTCATTCATCTGATATCACCACTAAAAATTTTCGAATAAATACATGTTGTAATTTTTACTCAAAATTGATTTTTGATCATTGCCAGTTTTATCTTTTGTCTGCAATATGTTATCAGAAGGTCCGTAAACTCAAACCAGAGCCATCTAGGTTTGAACTGGTATTTTTTTAGTGGAATTCGTGAGTACAGCCGACAAGATGTCGAAAACTGTATCAATAAATCCACACTGCTGCCTATGATATTATATGTGTGTTGAGAACTGATCCATCCAATTTTCGGATACTTTCCATCGTAATAGTTGACAAATTATGAAATGCTCTTCTAATATCATCATTTTTACGCCACTTTGATTAATTTTCTTTTTTGAGATTACGTTTTATTGCTAAGGACTGATTAACGTTTGCTTAATTTTATTTAAATATGCAACTCTTAAATATATGCGAAATGTAGCAGACTGATGCGCAGGCTCGAGCTAATTAAATGTGTTGGTGTCACTAATAATATAATATTTAAACTGATAGATCACCCTGAATTGTGTAAAATAGTAAAATGCAATCTTACATGATATCATATGATATTACATGATATTCACAAGTAATAGCCTGTAACCATTACATATTTCTCATGTGGAAAATATTGCAGAAGCGATATAATATCTAAAAAATTGTTAAATGTGCACCTAAATTTTGCACCACATTTTGCCTCTCTATGCATCCTATCGTATTGTATATTATTGCCTTCGTAAATGTGAAGCCAATGGCCAAGAAGATCAAATGGATGAACCTGAAGTACCATTTATAAAATATTTTTTTCCGTAAAGTAATACTAGATTATCCCTCTAATTATTTGTATTCTTCGTAATTCAAAGTGGAGAAATATTTTGATTCTATAACAGGAGAAAAATTCAGGTACCCTTGGAATTTTTAAAGACGAAAGCTAGCGCTGGAAAAAAAATTATAGAAGATGCAGATTAGTAAAAGAAGCAATGAAAGGATGGAATTAATAAGAATTTTTACACAACACTATTAATGAAGATATGAATTTGTAATCGGAAAATACACGTATTTTGTTATTGACGTAGAACTAAACATTACAACTTTCTTAATCCGAGAATCTAGGACGAGTGGTCCATGCATTCATACTTTCTGATGTCTATAATCAAATATCCATCGATTGATAGTTATTACTCTGTTACAACAAAATACAATGTGATAAGTATGTCTTTCACAAGGTTGATGCTTGATAAATAATTAAGTAGCCTAAAAATATATTTAGAATCGCAAAATCTCGTAATCTTTGAAGGATAAAGCTGATTTAAATCCAAATGAAATAGGCAACTTAGTAATAGTGAAAATAAACTCAGTGGTAAGAAGTACTGAATTAAAATCGGGAAATAACAACAATTTTATTATTTATCCTTGTAAGCTTAACTGGATTTTTTTAAAAGAAATATTTAACACAAACGTTATCATTTCTTTGTGCAATGCTTGTGTTTGAACCAAGGTAAATTATTATTTTTGTTGAAAAAACGTTACGCAGAAATTAGGGTTTCAAATACGGTATTTTACATTCTTTCAGGTGAAGAGCACATTACTTAGGTACGTACTTAAACGAAAGTACGTCGACGTCAGATAAATATTGTCATAATATGACAAAATCATCCTTAAAAATGCTAAAATATTATACCAGTGATAAAAATAAAAAATGGACAAAATTAAATAGTAATTCACATTTAACAGGCACATAATTGAGATCGAGTATACAATCTTTGACACTAGAAATTATTCTTATACATTTTGAACTCGCATCTGCATTAGATTTGTGACACTATAGAGCTTTTCAGAAAATTATACGAGGAGATAATACAGTTGATTCTATAGCAAATATAACTTCTAAAACCTACAGTTCAACACTCCAACTGCTGGTAAATGATCATACTCGAAACCTATAGGCAATCTTAATATTTACTTAATATCTCGATTGATCAAGATTGTCTCATTACACAAGAATTGAAGGACACCCTTGATATATATTTCTTAAGAAAGAAGATCATGCAGTTGCGCACTTACCCGTAGTTAACTCTGGTAACTGCGGCCCTATAGTTGAGCTTATCCTTCTAGTCCTCTCAAAGTTGTCCCTTCATTCTCGAGAAAGGGTCTCTTATATTTCTACGCCTTCATCGATGGCCAAACTTTAGAGGATGATTAATTCTCTCGCTAATTTTGGACACTTGTTCGCCAGGTTTATACTGATTGCGTGCCTTCTTAGAGAAACCTTTTTTGTGGTTTGCATTCCATTAAGTTCAACGATAAATTTCTTCGACATATTTTACATGGAGGCCAACATTTCCCTCACTTCAGTTTATTATGTCCCTGCCAAAATTGCCACCTCATAAGCAAACTCTTTGCATTTCCATATTTATTTATCTTTAATTTGATATTTTTCTGTCCCTAATAATCTCTCCGGGTGTTACTTCGGTAGAGGCATTATATTCCTGAACATACCAGAATTACAACGAAATTTTGAATTCTTAAACCCAGCTGTTGTGTTTATGGCTAAATTATCATAATTTTTGTTCGAGTTTTTCTTATCTGCGATTGTGATTAGGACCTTATTGGGCATTAAAAAGTGATATCGGCTAAATCCCACACTTCTGCAATAATATAAATAAAAATTACTCGAGTGTAAGTAAGGTACCGATAAAGTCCTTATACATACGCCACTTATACATGCTGTTCGTATGATACGATCATTTGTTCATTTTTACAGAGGATTTAAATTTCTCTACCACTGATTAAAATACATTTTCCGAAAATTCATCCAAGTAATTCATTATTTCAACTCTTCATATACTATTTCCTTTATTGCCAAAGCTTTTCTGTAGTGCCTGCATTGCATTTGTGTTGAATAAAAGTTTCCCTGCATTCATTTTTTTCTGGATATTTTCGTAAAATCTTTAATGCCAAGAATATTTTAATTTATTTTGTCCGTTAACAATGCGTCATGTGTTGACATTTGTACGAAATTACAATAGCTAAAGGTTTCCTGTTTACCATGAAAAATTATAGTCGGCGATTACAATATATGAAATTTATTTATTTACGGAATTTTCGGTTATCATTTGGGAGTATGGGGATCCTCCAGAATTTTGAGTGAGAGGAAACAAATGTTTTTATTTATTACGTTTGGCTTCATAAAGAAATAATATTTTCATATCTGAAAATAAAACTTAAAATGAAATGAAATGTTAATTTTTGATATGTATAACATAAATATAGTGAAATTCATACGATTTATTTGATTTTGAATCGTTTGACAGGATTCATTATTTTATGTTTCAATATGTATGTTTCAACATAGATATTGGAAGCAATATAAGTTTTCAATATAAATATTATGAGAAACAAAGCGCATTTTTTAAATTCATTATTTAATGGTTTCAACATAGATATTGGAAGCAATATAAATTTTCAATATAAATATTATGAGCGACAAAGCGCATTTTTTTATTCATTCCATAGATTCTTCTGGGAAAGACTGTCCTGGTTGCATTTAATCACGAAAACATTTCTTCCAAAATTGTGCTGATTGCTTTTTAGTGGTTGAAGGTTATTTCTTTCCCCTTTTGTGTAATCTATATTCTAATTTCACTAAAAATATGAAAATATGTCTTCATGAGCAAATTCCATTAAAGCCAATTAGTTTTTTTTGCATAACCTTCTCTGTGGAAACTGTTTGAATTCATTTCCTCCTCCCACTCCTTTTCCGCTTCGTGGACCATTCGTAATTTTGGAAAGCCTTTCATCATTGTTTTCATTTTCCTGTAAATAATTTCGGCGAAAATATTTGCAATGTGCGCGGTAAGAATAAACTTTTCATGAATGCTCATTTTCTTCTTTTTAAAAATGTATGCAAAGATGAAGTGCCCGCAGTCACTATATCCCGTGGGTCCAGTGACATTTCTCCGGTTGCATTGATTTTATAGGTCTATTTGCATAATCTGCTCATTTTATTCTTTCCAGCATTTAAAAATATAAATTTAAGGGGCCATTATCAGTTCTTATGGCCTGAAAATTTCGTACGGCCTACGCTGTAGCATCAGATGCCGATCAATTTAGGGCGTTTTTTTAGCTTCAATGACTGTATATTCAGAAAACTGATTGATTTCAACTTGATGCTTACAAGCTGGTCAATATTTTTCACTACAAATATCATACAGGATTTTATTACATATCGTCACTTTTTTATCAATTGCTCTGAGAATTTCGACTTACACAAACATACATTCCCTACTGAATGTTCTTTGCAATCATATTGGCAGTGCCATATAAACTTGCTTAATTTTCCTTGGATGTGTTTCCTGTGCTTATTTACGCATATTTTCCAGACTTACTTTATTGAATTTAGATCAAATGTATTTTCGATAAATTAATATCCTCTACTGGCCTTATAGGGTTCTGCCTTATTACGTTATACTTATCTTTAGAAGATCAATGTCCTCGCGTGCGTTCCATAGATTCCTGCCTTTCCTATTTCATTTGTGTCTTCCGTTATTTCCAAGATTTCAATGGGTAATATAATATTTTTCCTCTGTTTTTGATTGATAATTTACCTTTACGTCGAATACAATTTAAATTGGAATCTTTTGAAAGGTTACCCTGTATTCTCGCAAATCCGTTACACATAACAATGATTCTTCATGACTCATAGCGTTACAGACTTTTTCGGGACCCTTAGGCTAATAATGTAGCTTTCCTGGGATTTATTTATGTTCTTAGCGAAACTGGGATTATTATTAATTGTGGGTTTACCATTTATGGTAAATTTTGGATCGACATGAACTTCACTACTTTACATTTTGCTAGCCTCCCTTTAAGAGCAACCACCTGATACACCACACGACATTGAACCCTCATTTTATTCCGGCCGCGGTAGGGGTAAAAATATTCGGGTAAAAATTAGTCTAGCGTGTATTCACCCCCTGCTACACAACCAAGCGGTTAGCCAGGTATGAGAAAATACAAAATACAAAAACATTCCGCATAAATCCTTCCTTCCTACATTCCATCCACCCTGCCTGTTCTTTTACTCTCCCTACTCCACTTGCTTAACATTCTCCCATCTAACAGTATTGTACATTCCTTCGCCAATCAAAATGCTGTGTATCTACGTTTCCTGCCTCCTTTGGACCTCTAACAACAACCAACTCCCCTTCCCTACAACACCTTGTGCTTCTTCGTTTGTTTTCCTTTCCGTTCATTTTATCTTTTCCATACTTCATAACCATGTCCCAAAAGGCTTCTATTTACGCTTAATGTCTTACTCCAAGAAGGAAAGTTCCACATCGTACAAACTACGATCCATTATGACTAACCTTTTATTAAAACCCTTACTTAACGTCTTGTCATTTAATACCTTACGAAAACTTCTTTACCTAATGGAAAGTTTCTTATGTTCATTATATGACGAAAATCTTGGTCCAAAACACCTCCACGATAGGCTAGCTCTTCTCCCATTTCTAGTTTGTGGCTTTCTATTTTAACTTTGAACTTATCTTTCATGAAAATCTCCTACCCTTTATTTTGTTTACATGGAGTCTCATCGAATACCTTTCACACTGATTTTCCAAGGCTCTCAGGATGATTGATACTCCTTATTAGGCTGGATTACTAATGCTTTTTATTGTTTTAAGCTCAACATTGTGGAAGTTCATGTTCATTAAATAAAGAAATACAATGTACACACCCACTGTTCTTTATTATTGTACGACTAGTTTCAACGCTTAGGCGTCATCATCAGGTACAAAATGGATTACTAATGCTTGGGCATGGCTGACTTGATTTTGTGAGTTTTCCACGGACACTAACTCCTAGTTCCAATTTGTGCCATGCGTACCTCGCAATTCACGTGTACGTTGGAAGCATGGGTGAAAATGGAACCCATGTGACATTGCTTGTCCCGACTCTCCATTTTCTTCCTTAATCCCTTAGGTATTTCGTGGGGAATGTTATCAATTCTCACATCCTTATTTGATTTCATTTTCCATAATGCCCTTACTTTATTGCAATCAAGTATGCAGAGACCTATTCTGTCCTAATCTACTTCACATTCTCTTTCTAGATCTAAACGCCCTGGCCTGTGATCGGTGGCCTGGCGGATCTTTACAATATACAATATACTGGTAGAACCTCTGTTTTCTAGGCAAGTGAACAATCTTCCTGTCTCATCTTTGAAGGGGAAAACTGATTTTCCCTTCTTACTTCCTGATTATAATATTTTCGGATGCATAATAAAATATGTAACACTTTTCCTCTCTTCAGTTTGAATTTTTATTTTTTTTTATTCATATACTGCGCCTCGTTTTGTGCAAACGGATATAAATTATTCCACAGTGTATTGGATATTTGGGTCATGTACATGTGAACACGTTGAGTGCACTTTCCCATATAGGTTGAAGATACAAATCTTCCGGGATTTCTTCCGCGTGGGTTCATTTTCTAGGACGACTCTTTCGCCGGCATTGCAGCCGGCGTCTTGCGATCAAAAGTGGTTTATGCTTATTTTCGTCCGTCTTGTGCTGTGCTTGGTCGACTCATATTTCTTGACTAAAACACGTTTCCAGGAGCTGGAAGGCGTGTAGCTGTCTTCCTTGTTGGAATTGTTGGGCTTCTGGCTATTTCCACGGATTCACGAATTAGTCGTGGGAAATAAGGGCTTTCTTTAACGACGCTCGGGAAATGGACCCACTAGGAAGAAATCCCTGAAGATTTGGATCTTCGATCGCTCCTTTCCGCAGGAGCCATTAGAGCGGCCTTCCCATTGGAGTTAGGATATCAATAAATTCTTATAAATTTTGCATCACTCGACAGAAAATAATTTCTTTTCCAGAACGAAGTACTTTTTTCTTAATTGCGCGCAAATTTCTATAATTTGTGGTGCATTAAACATTAAAATTTGAAATTGAATAAGCTCTCTGAAAGGTTCTGTATTAATTTATCGATCATACCAAATACTAAAATTTGTTGCGTTAGAAATAAAGCATATGATCCCATAGTAATCATACAGTGTGTCTTATAATTTTAGGAATATTTAAATTGCATAAATGATGACTCTAAACTAAACGAATGCTGAATGAATACTTTCCAATAAGGTTTAAAAAACCCTAGAATGAATAACCATATTCTGCACATGTATTAGTATTTCGCGTCCACAAAACGTAGTAGGCACTGAAGTGAATGTGTCAGATCATTTCGTCACTAACTTCAGTATGTTCAATGCCTGCATATATTATAAAAAATGCTTCATTGGTAATGATATGAACATAAAATGCAATAAACTAATGTACTATGCTAATGCTAATAAACTACATCAAGTACATATTTGTATATTGCCTGTAATGAGTTTATTAAGTGAATTTTGCATTTTAAAATATTTCCAGAGGAAAAAAAGCCTTGTGAACGACGAGATATTACAAGATGATTTCTCCTTTTCGTGGACTGAGAGAGGGGAAGACAGACGATTCCAGTTTCACCCTCACCTACTCCACCTAATGCCTTCTCTGCTTCTGTAGACTACTCTGGTAGGTAAGTTTATTGGAGGAAAAGTTTGCAAATTTTGTTTTGTTTTATCAACGAAAAGAAACCTAGCATTCTAAATATTTGATCTAACTATATACATGTACATCTGGGAGTTATGAGTTCCATCGTCTGGAAGGCCGTCTAATCTCTTATTCCACAATTTCCTGGGTAACGACCAAAACGCTTTGCGAAGATGCACTAAGATCTTAGCGTTTAACCTTTCAATCGAGTCTTTTATCACCGTCTATCGAGCTACTAATGTTTTAGACGCAGTCGTACCATTCTATCCTTAATAAATATTATTTCATATTTTTAAGGAAATAATTATTTATTCAAGGGCGACGGGTTAGGAAATGGAATTTAGAAGCAGTAAATGGATTAACGAGGAAGGAGTATCAGCAGGCTGTAGAGAAAATGATGGATGACGGTAAAGAACTGAGTACTATCGAAGAAAAATGGGAATGTATCAAGAAAGGGATATTGGAAGCCGCTAAAGAGACTATAGGAACCGTTAACGGGAAAAGGATAAGGAAACCATGGGTAACGGATGAGATGATTGAAAAGATGGATGATAGAAGAAGATGGAAAAATGTAAACACAGAGTTAGGCAAAATGAAGTACAAAGAGTTAAACAATAAATTGAGAAGGGCCACAAATAAAGCAAAAGAAGAATGGTGGAAAACGCAATGCGAGGATATGGAAAGTTTACAGAAGAAGGGTGAAATTGGTGCTCTATACAGCAAGGTTAAGTTATTATCGGGAAGTAAGAAGGCAAGATCTGTGCTAACAGTTAAAGATAAATGGGGTAAGATAATAGTTGAGCCAGGAAAAATCCAAGAGAGATGGAAGGAATATATAGAAACACAGTATGGTAAAGAACTTAGGCCGACAAGGTTAGACATAGAAAAGGAACATGACGTAGAAGAAGATAGCTTAGGTCCAGGCATACTCGACGATGAAATAGAAAGGGCATTAAAGGAGATGAAAGCAAATAAGGCTGTGGGGGTGGACAATATTCCTGTAGAAATGTTGAAATGGTTAGGGAAAGGTGGGAAGAAGGCCATATATGGACTGATTCGTAGTATCTATGAGGAAGGAATCTGGCCGGAAGATTTTGTGAGATCGGTGTTAGTTCCTATTCCAAAAAAGGCAAAGTCTTCGTCATGTGAGGATTACAGAACAATAAGTTTGATATCCCACGCAGCTAAAGTTATTCTCAGGATCATCAACAAAAGGATAGAGAGTAAGGCAAATGATTACTTAGGGGATGATCAGTTTGGGTTCAGGAAAGGAAGAGGTACGCGTGATGCCATTGCAGTAATGAGATAACTAGTGGAGAGGAATATAGAATACAATCAGGACGTTTTTGCCTGTTTTGTAGATTTCGAAAAAGCGTTTGATAGAGTGAATTGGGAAAAATTAATGCGTGTGTTGCAGAAAATAGGAATGGATTGGAGGGACAGGAGACTGATCCGCAACCTGTACATGTCTCAGACTGCTCAGGTACGAGTGGGGAACGGAGAGTCCGGATGGGCAGTGTTAGGAAGAGGTGTAAGGCAGGGTTGCCCATTGTCACCGGTACTGTTCCACGTGTACTTATGTAGAGGAAATGATTAAAGAGGCATGGGAAGAACTGGAGGTAGGAATGAAAGTCGGAAGGGAATTCGTAAAATCGGTTAGGTTTGCTGATGACCAAGCATTAGTTGCTCAGTCAGCCAAGGGGTTGCAAGCATTGTTGAGTGAATTGGAGGTTCAGTGCGATAAATATGGGATGAGAATCAATATTAGTAAAACAAAGGTTATGCGATTTTCCAGAAAGAAAAAGGCTAAGCTAAATATTAAAATAGGCGGGGAAAAAATAGAGCAGGTAGAACAGTTTACATATCTCGGAAGTGTCTTGGACCAATACGGTCAAAGTGGTAGGGACGTAAGGAGAAGAATTGCGCTAGGCAAGGAGGCTTTCTCAAGGAGGAGGGAGTTGATGACGGGGACGTTGAGTAGGGATGTTAAGACAAGACTCGTAAAAACTCTGATATGGAGCGTAGCTATGTACGGCGCGGAAACGTGGTCACTGAAGCAGGAGGATAGACGTAGATTGGAGGCTTTTGAAATGTGGGTGTGGAGAAGAATGGAGAAGGTGAAATGGACCGAAAGGAAAAGGAATGAGGAAGTACTAGAAATGGTGGGGGAGGAGAGGGGTTTGTTGAGAGAAATCCTATGGAGGCAGGAAAAATGGATGAAAGGCGTATAGAGCGGTAGTGGAATGTTGAAGAGGGTAATAGAGGGGAGAATGTTGGGCAAGCGAGGTAAGGGTAGGAACAGGATAGGGATGTTGGGCGGGATGAAGGGAGGAAAGAAGTACACCGAGATGAAGAGGGACCTGATATAGATTAGTTTGCTAGGTGGGGAGTCACAAAATGTTTATTTGATAGTTGTGTCCATCCAAAAACCTACATTAACCGGTAGATTACCTAATAATAATAATAATTTATCTATATATATATATATATATATATATATATATATATATAGATGATTTCTTCGAAGTAACATGGAAGTGTTAAATAAAAGACATGGACAGGAACACACAACATGAGAACACATAAAAGGAACACTCGCACGTTATATTTTGATAATTTCGTCGGACTCGAACTCCGTCTTCTTCGGAAGATTAGTTAGGACTGACTAGTCAGAGGTATGTGGGACAGAGAGAAAAGGGAACAAAGAAGGGGGAGAACAGGTGGTGGGGGAGGGGTGGAAGAAGGGGTTTTGGAGGGGAAAGGGAGGCCAGAGGGGAGCGAAGATGGGATAGGAATGAGAGGATGGATGTGGAAATAGTTCCAAGCGACACAGAAAACAATGTATATACTTAAACCAATATAGCACCATAAAATTGCATACAACACCAGAAAATACGGTGTTTCATAAGGGGAGTGCTTGTTAGGATAAAATAAAAAAAAATAGTTTTCATGGTTCAACTAATCGGAATTGTATGTATTTTTCAGAGTCATCCACTCAGTTATTTACCAATCTAGTCACTGATGATTCTATTTCCTTATTGAAGAAGACGTTTTTTCCTTTAATTTTTCAAACTGAACTTGTCCTCTTAATAAATTGACCATTTAAATTAGCGTTTGCCTGTCCGCCCCTATTTAGCAAGTAAAAGACACTTCAAAGGTGAGACTGTCTGCTTTAAATATATATACGTACTATATGTGTCGGTGCCACTTCGCGATCGGATGCTTGATCCCAAAGTTCTTGGGCGAGGAAACTGCCAAGGGACCATTTCCCTTAAAATCCCGGGATCCACGGAGTGATGTGACCTTGGGAGTTGTGCCAAGCATTCTGTCGACTTGACAGTTGGAGATGAGGGAAATAGAAAAGCTACGCGAGCCCCACCCCATCTTACGACGGCGAATGTGGACTCCGTGGTGGCTGTTGATGAGAGGAGCGGAGACAAAAGGGTAGGTGCATGCGAAGGGGTAGAGCAAAAGGAATGAGTTTTAGGAGAAAGAGGGAGGAAAAAAGTCGAGTCGAGAAAGACAGAGCATTTTCATCAAGAGACCAAGGGGCTATTATATCCCCGGGCTGAGTGAGTACATTCTCACGTGTAGCACCTTCGGAAGCTTATGGAATACGAGGAGAAATCAAAATTTGTTCTGGACAAATACCATTTTTATGCATGATGTTAAAAAATTAGGAGCAAGCATGCATAGAGTATGATAGTTGCTTCCAATTTGTGCTTGTGATTTACCCAAATTGTGTATCAAAGTATGGTTTATTTTCTTAAATAAAATCAATTTTTCTTTTAAAAATATTATTCACTGGGTTAATTAGATTTCAGCAGTGTTGAATTTCACAGTAATACGTATTCTTTATTTGACCGTAATATATTTGGTGAACTCCTTCTTTGACTCGATTGTTGCAGAAATTATGTAATTGACCTGCAGCAGGATATCACTAATATTTGTTTCATGACAATTCCTGAAACTTAATTAATTAACAACTTTACGAAATAGTTGTTCAGCACTAGAAAAATATATGAGTATATATTGAGGCTATTATCCATATATATTTTCAGCCTGAAATTGTTCAGTCGGAGTTTTAATTTCACTAATTTTGGAAATATTCAAAATTTCTTGTAAAAAATGCTACATCATGAGGAAATGAACCACGAAAACGAGAATATTTATCTGTAACAGTGCGCCGACGTCAGCGTGTTGAAGTTCGACCCACGAGACACTTTCTTATTCGTCTTGTGACTGTTTTGTGACTCCGCACACCCCATTAAGGATCTCATTTCACCTGCACTCATGCTCACTCCAGGTTGCTCGGACCTTCTCCAGTGATTCTAAAATGCTTGGAGATTCACGTGAGACATTGTAAGGGGTCACGAGCAATCCTCGATTAAATCCTCATCGCCTGCTTTTTTCAACTCGCTCTCCCAATATAATCACGGAAGGAAGCCATCTCACTTCGTTCCACTCGAGCGGGGATTTCTCGAGGAGGAATTTTCAAGAACGGTGTTCCGTAATCCGTTCTCGTCCCAGCTCCATTTCTCTCCCCTTCTCTGCGGAAATGCTACCGTGCCGCGGCCAAGTGGGGCGGAGATGTGGTAGACGTGAGGTCAACGTGGTTTCGGCTCGAGTACCAATTATTTTTACACATGTAAATTTGAATCCGGTGCTGGAAAAGAAACAACTGGATTATCCAATGAATGAAATATTCGAAAAAAAATTAATGAATAACAATTTCATCAGGAAGAACCTGTTTAGAGAAAGAAATTTCCAATTTCACAATTGCATTGCCGAGACTCACAATAATATTTTATATTGAAAGGGTACCCTGTGGTCACAAGCTAAACGCTGATATTCGGATTCGTCAAACTTTTTGTTTCAATACATATTCTCTTAAAAATCCATTAACTATTTTTATCGATTTAAAGAAATAAAATTTCTTATCCTTCACAGATGGTGAACATTTTCACGCCGCTGCAATGAAATTTATTCTTAAGGTTTTATGAAATGACGCCATATGGGAAGTAATTGATTCAGCGAGCAGAGAAGTCATTTAAGCGCGGAAAACATTTCTTAACCTCTGCGGTAAGTCATTTTTCAACGCTGTATACATTAAAGGTGACACTAATGGCATTTCAATTACATTTTTTGTCATTTGCTTTTTCTGACAATGGAGAAAACACGATTGAAAGGGTGAGAAAATCGACCTTTTTATGGGCGGACCCCTACACTATCTGTTCCTTTTTCGGTGGACTGCTTTTTAAGTATATACTCACAGACCGATCGCCCTTACTGCGGCAAAATTGCAGATACAGAACCATCGCATCCGCGGAATCGGTTATCCGCAGTTAACCACTGGCTGCATTCATTACCGCGTCTTATTTCTTCGGGCACCGTGCTGCACTACATGGCTGTGCTCATCCTAGCGTATATTTACGTCCAACGAGTGCAATATGTTGATTTAATTCTTTCAAAAAGCGTATAGAGGCTAGAGCACCTTCCCGGCAGGTCGAAGATCCGTGGTTCTAGTCCCGGTCAAGGAAGCGTTTTTACGCTCGTGATCTTCGCATTTCCACCATTCCTGCGTAGGTCTTTTATATGTTTCTATTCCTTTGCCTCATATCTGTATCCATATGAATAAATATATGTTCGCCATGTAGTAGGTTTTCGTGTTCGAATGTCAAAATATCGATAGTATATATTTAATTTTCTGAAAATAATAAAAATATATGCTATTGATACATCGATAAAATAAATTAAGTATCACATTGATATGGCCAACGTCTTATTTTGCTTGTTTGATAACAACTTTTTCCCCTAACCAATGCAAGAATCTTGAGATGGAAAGTAACTACAAGAAAAACAAATTTATAAGATTATCGAGAAGTAGGAAAGTTAAGTTATACCATAAAATACGAGGGAATAAACTATAGCATGTGGATTGGCTGACGTTCAGTATTTTAGAAGAAATGGACGTAGACGTGGGGAAATAAGAAGAGGAATTACGTTAGCGAAAGGAGCATTTTACAAGAAGAGAATTGATGTCAGGTATACGAAGTAAAGGTGTGAAGAAAAGATTAGTAGACTTAAATATAGAGCATAGTTCATCAGGAATATGAAACATGTTCTTCGATGAACGAGGGATAGCGTTAATTTGAGGCTTTAAAGATGCGGATATGTTGAGGAATGGAGAAAATAAGTTGAATAGAGAGAAAGACAGACGAAGTTTTAAGTATGGTAGGCGAAGAGAGAAATTTGCTAGAAGGGATTCGAAGATGGGAGAAACAGTGGGTGGAGGAAATATTGGATAGTATTCGGGTGTTGATAGCTGTGTAATGAGGGAGAATTTTGGGTAGAGGAAAATAGAGAGTAGGCTTTTGAAAAATTATGAGAGGAGGCATAAGTTACGAAGAAACGAAGAAAAAACTAATATTAGGCAAAATAAAGATGAAGTTATTACAATTCTTATCTACTTCTATGTTACGATAGAATTAGGTGGGATAACGGATCGTCCAAAACCTTCCTCTAACTGGTAAAATGAGTGAATGATTGAAACTTTCACGGTCCATTGCAGATAAAAAATCCTTGTTTTTTTACGCCACTAACGTTCATGAAATCTCAAAACTGGCGTGGGAAAACCAAGAATATTTTATAATTGACGATTATATTGTTCGTGGTCCATCAATAATGATTGCTTATGGATTTTCCGTGCCAAACTTGGGATTATACGAACGTTGGTGGTGCGGAAAACCTAAAAATATTTTATCATCAATGGACCACAAAGTAACTCTAACGAACCTATTCCGGGCACACATAGCGGGTGACTCCGTTAAAGTTACTGTTACAGTTTCTTGGAACCTATTCCGTTTAATGGGAGGCTACTTGACGTGTTTAAAAAAATTCGACCGGCTTCGAAATCAGGATATTTGAAATTATTATTTGGAGTAGTGTATGGGGTTAGAGTTGGTTATTGATGAATCCTGCCGCTAAAAACTACTGTACTTGTCAGCCTTAACTAACATAATGACACGATAAATCCCTAAACCTCTTATTATGTTACAATAACTTGTTTTGGGCTGTGCACGCTCTCTGCATTCCTTAATTCAATCCAAAATGACTTTCTTTCCCTTTGTATACCTTGATTATCCAGTGTTCTCCCCCTTAATACCTCTTCTATCATTCCTTAATTGCCGGCCTCAGTAGCGGCGGGTAAGGTGCCCTACCAACTCACAAGTCGCGGGTTTGATTACCGACTAGGTGGGTTTTCCTCTATCCTAGGGCTTGGGTGTTGTGTTGTCTTCAACGAAATATGTCGGAGTTAGGTAGAAAAAGGGACTATAAAGTCTCAATCTCGCCCCAATGACGGTATTAAATAAATAAATCGTCACTCAGTATCTTCTGCATTCATCTGTCCTACCTCCTGATTCTCCCAACATTCGTTTCTCTCTCCTCCGCTAGTTGCATTTTTTTTACTTTTCGTCAATTTTAATTATTATTCTTCTCAACAACCACATCTGAAAAAACCTCCAAGTACATTTATCCCCCCAACCGCTAAGTTTCTGAGCCATACAGAATTATGCACCGCATTAAATGTTGCACTGGCATTTTCTTTGCATCTTTACTTAAGGTGCTTGTAACCAACTTTCGCCTCCTCTTAAACGATTTCTTACCTGACACAATTCTTCTTCTAACGGCCCTAGCACTCAGGCCACCCTCCTTCAAAACACTTCCGAAATGGCTGAAGTGTGGGTTCATATGCTCCAATTTCCATGTTCACTACTTTTTTACTATCTCATTGCCTTAGTTTTCATATCATTAGTTTACATCCCATTTCTACCTATCATACCGTTTCTTCAATACGTTAATTATATTTCATTGCTGAACGAATTATCCTTTCTACCACCTATAAAATGTCATACTCTTTGCCAACTTTTTTCGCGATTGGTGCTTTCGTATCCAGAAGAATAAATATCCTATTTTACAATTCTTGGGTTCCAGTTCTTAATTTTTCACTTGCCTTTAATTCTCTGCAGAAACTCTTCCGTCATGTCTGCCCGAAATTGTTCGCCGAGAGCGGAAACATTGGGATATCTAATTTTTTCTCTGATTATATAAAAATGCCGGAAAATATAGACATGTTTAATATAAAGACGACTGATTCTTCCTTTTCAGTTAAATATTTGTCCATTGTGACCTTTAAAAGAAGGACGAAAAACCCAGGATGGGTTTTTTCTGTTGAAAACTCCTGAGTCAAGGCGGTTTTCGTCCTGAGTAAATTATGGAAGGACGGATTGGAAGGGCCATTAGTAGGAGAAGAGACATTGAGGGTGTGATGATGGAGAGGGAAGGATAACGAGAGCGAGTAGTTCTGCGCGGGGAGTTAAGCGCGGTATGCAGGGAGCTTTCAACTCATATTAAGACCACTCTTGTTGAGGCATTTGGTAGTCTTCTTACTTGAGCGTAACCGATTTCAAAATAAAATGTCCTCCCACGCCCAATGAGGGAGCTCAACAGGCAAAAGGAGCCAATTAAATCTTTTCAAAGAGTGTCACTTTTTGTTTTTTTACTTGTCCTGCTTTCTCATGCCTTATGTTTCAGCAGTAGGCATTTCATACATTTTTGCGGTGAACTCTGGAGTTGCTCAATAGCTGAGCAATCAATGGGGATTGTGTTGGTAGATAAATTTTGTTGCATGCATATATTAATCCTACTATCTCGTACATATGGTGCGTGCGTTATTTTTAGAGTGTAAATATCTATTTAGATGGATGTATACATTATTACCTTTTGTCTATTACTGAAATGCATTTATTTCTTAAATTAGTTCTATTTATTTGAAAATACTGGGCCAAAATAAGGTAATTAACATTATTATAAGCTACGGGGGCTTGTGAAAAATACAAGTTTATCATAAATTTGTGATTTTCCATGTAAAATAATGTCGATAAATATAAGATGTCCTGTATGTTAGTGGGTCTGCAATCAGTGCTTGCGGAGAAATTATACACCCTTTATGTAGTCTGCGCATACGAAAAGTGAAGAATCAGGCGTGATATTGTGGAATTGAGACATAATGAAAACTTTGTTGCAATTTTCCACAGTTAAAACTTTATTGCCGACCATGGTTTCGATACACTGTATCATCTTCAGGTGATACAGTGTATCGAAACCATGGTCGGCAATAAAGTTTTAACTGTGGAAAATTGCAACAAAGTTTTCATTAGTCTGCGCATGTTACCAGTTTTATTATTCCATCCTATAAATGACGGGAACGCACAACACGAAAGGCACCTCTATAGACTAAATGGAACGAAACGGATCAAATGAAACAAAGTAAAGATTATTTTAATCCGTGCAATAAAATATTACCGCATCCTAAGCTCAACAGCTAGTGAGAATTACGCAAACACCGTTTAGGGACCAACGGTAACACTGAGGTACCTACGTCGCATGTGAGTTCATAAAGAGACCTAATGCCCAAGTTTAACCTGTTGCTAAGTTCAATTACATAGGACGACCCATCTTCTGAGAAGGAATTGTGCAATAAAAAGGCCGTGAATGTCTGTCACTATCTCTAGCAAGTATATAAGAGCATTGTTTTTACTGAATTATTGTTCGGGACAGTTAAATACCAGGATAACTTGCCAGGTCCATCTTATTTTATATTTAGATTGCTAAAATTTTTCTAACGAAATTTCATCGTATTAACAAAGTTGCCCTGAACTAACTGCGATCTCTGGCACAACGCTTTTAAAAATATGGTTTCAAACTTGGAACTCGGGGATCATGTTATTGCGGTGGCTACTGTATTGAATTTCCACCCCGAAGGCTCGGGTTCTAATGACGGCAGTGATAGAAAATTTCAGTGGTATCTCGATCTCTGCATGGGGCCTTTGTGGAAGGCACTTCAATATGAGTACGCGATCTGTCAGATGGGAACCACTTGGCGAATTTTGTTTTAATTAGCCTAATGCCGCTGCGAGGCTTTTCTCTTTCCTTTCCCCGTTACTCCGTTATATTCTAACTCTACCAACATACCCGCGCTTTCCTAATGGCGCAAATGGTCTCAGCTGTCGGTCGTTAAATAGCAACAAATATTACCATTGGAACTCATTAATGAGCTGAGCTCTGCAAGCAATACGTGTGCTATCAATTTTTGCCATGTTCCTCCAAGAACACTTGTGAAAACATTTTTGCTAACTTACATATATTATTAGGTGATCTGCCGGTTAAGGTATGTTTTTATGGTTGAATCAGAGAATCAGGGTGACAAAATGATAACATTGCCACAAATAGTCATGATTTGAATGGAGGTGTTAAAAAATGTTTCGGCTTCACGACACAAATTTGATTCCCCAAAAATTATGTAACTTAATTTTTATTTCAGATTCAGGTAGGATGTGGAGGAACTGTTTCATAATAACAGAGACGAAGACTATTACAATTTACCACGTTATTAAGCGGAAAATTTTAAAATTCTTCGTTTCTGTAATGGTAACCGCCAGATCTGTGTATTTGACTTTATCCAGTTCGCTATGTATCCTTTTGTCTTCTGCTCTGTGCCTAGTATTTGAGGAGAAATATTTGGTTTAAAGGAAAGTACTTTGACGAGTGTTAATAATAGCAATTTGACTGTCGAGTGATATTCATCCTCCGTAATCTGTAAAATCTAATCGGTTGAGGCTTGCTTTTATGTAAAAGGAGACAGGCTAAAAACTCCGCCTCGTTGTTTCATAATTTCTTTGACCTCAGTGCGAGAGTAATGCTCCCTTCCACTCTGAGCTCACAGGAATAAGGCGCAGGAGGATATTGCGGTCATTGGTTTAAAGGAAAACTGGCGCACCTTTCTTCCGGTCGTCACAGCAACGCATTCAGCGATGATAAGACCTCTTATATCCTCTGATACCCTATCCTTTGAAATACATAATGACACTAGGATGCTTTGTATGGATCTACTGCTTCACTTGAATGATAGTACGTGGAGAGAGGAAATGTAGGACGACGACGTAGTCAAGAAGTTTTATTACCTGCCACTATAAAGGATATGAATAAGAAATCGGCTTCCTTATTTGGATGCAAATCATAAACAAGACTATGTAACAGAAGTAGAATGCCTTAAGAATTAAAATTTTTCTGATGACTTGTAGATGTAGATGAGATGACACAAATTCAACTTTAGAAAATTTCTTTAAATTGAGTATCGTTTCAAATATTTTGCTGGTAAAAAACGAATTTTGAAAGCGATTTTTCGTAGAAACAACAGTTATTCATTGATGAATAGAATGATAAGCCTGACTTAGAATAATAGTACATCGTTGAAGTGTTGAGTGACCTAATATGACATATCGCAAAGGATCATTATTGATATGAATTTATTAAAATTCACTGGATAATTCATTGTTATTTCAAAGTAAACAAACTCTTTGGCATACCCGAGTTTAGATGAATTTTGCAGCATATTCCAGTCAACAGATGTTTTCACGGCTGTTGCAGATTCGACTAGACAGCCCTGTGTTCTCTTTTATCGGTTGGGAATGGTGCCGTATGGTAGCTTAGCAAACGAATGAGTACGTGTTCGAGTAACAAAAATGTTGTCTAGTGTTGAGGTTGCGGTAAATGTTAACGACCGCACGTTAGTATTTTATTTACTCACTGGGTTAAGGCTCCTTTGGAGGCAATTTTCATTTCACGCTGTCGAATTTATTTCGATCCAATTCCATCAGTCTGATTCCTTATTCATGTCCCACCGAGTGGACAAATCGGTCAAGCGTGGGCGCCCGTCCTCTAAACCTGCTATCTCACCCCCGCGCATTTTGCTTTAAAGTCTTACATGGTCATGTACCTACCACCTACGTGCACCTCGGCCATCAAACAATGAGGGGGTTTGCACAACACTGACGCAGTGGAGGGCGATATCAAACCGCGGAGGGGCGACCTGTGGTCCCTTGCTCGGGCTCGTCTTGCAAAATCCCCGGCAGAAGACGATCTTCCTGCGCCTTTGAATCCCCTCCTCCCGCCCTCGGTACTCGCCCGCAGAAACGGAGGCATGTGCGCGAGTCGTTCCCGCGAATAAATCTTTTTAACTGTCATTTGTGCGTTTGAGGACACGCGATCTCTGCCGCTGACTCTCCGCGGCGATATTTTACGTCGGTGCGGATCGAGTACCCCGCCCTTCGTTCTTTCCCTCTGGGCAGAAATCCGGGGAGGGAGCGATTTCAACCAGTTTCAGAGTTCCAGTTTTGGCCGTCGTCTTCGTACTTCACTCGCCTCGCGTATCCCAGCTCCAGGAGATGAGGGTGAGTGTATAAATGTGCAAAACGCGATTTTCGCGTTGGAGATTCACGAAAAATTCACGAAACTTCACGTAAAGCATGCTTTATGCACGGGGATCCTTGTCAAAAAAAGGGCGAATACGGACGTGAGAAATCACTCCTGCCGTCCAAGTCCTCCCATGCATCAAAGTTTAAGAAGCATTCATGGAAACAGGAAATTTCCATTTTAGGGCACTATTCCCTCGAATGACTCTGGGGCTCACGTCCCCGGGAACATTTCCGGGTGATGGGTCTAATTTTGGCGTCCCTATTTCGTTATTTGTTTATGCGTACAAACACTTTATCTTTGGGAACTCTGGTGCCATTTGCTAATGCTATTTGTAGTAACTGAACAAGATTGATGGTTATCGTGATGGTTTCCAGGTGAAAACTGATGTTGTGTGGCTCTGCGATGTGAACTTGATATCGCTCTATTATCTCTGTGAATGGATGACCTCAAAGTTTTCATCGTCGTATCAGGCCTCGTGTTTTCGTTATTACTGTGCAGATTGGCGATGTGGATATCACATGTAGATTTCCACTCCCATTCGATTAAATGTGGACGATATGCGACACTGGAGCTATTATCGAGAAGATTGTACGCAATATACACGCTCCTTCCCCTCATAGCCACGATATTTTTTTATGAGGACCAATATCATGAACGCATTATTGCAGAATCCTGCGCACAATTACTCAAAAGGCCAATAAAAAATCATGTACGGAAGAGCTCTCGTAAATGATTATCGCATACAAAAATTTAGCTTGTACTTGTAAGTAGTAAGCTGATGTATTTTTAATCGTATTTATTTATTATTTAAAATGCATGTATTTGTCTGCATTTAATCGCGCCAGGATTAACTACCACCCAAAAAAAGGCAGACAACAAATTAGGAAGACGCAATGATTATCAAGCGTCGTACAGTTTTTCCTTATAATCTACATATATTCACGCTAAACATAACTAGAATTTTCTTACATGTAAGGAAGTTTGTGAACAATGGACCATAGACCTGGGATGATGTTGGTTTGCTTTCATTATTCAAAATGCTGAATAATTCCCGAGGATGAAGTGAGCAATGCGGGGAAGAAAGTAAAAACCGGCTAGTTCGGTGGTAAGCGTGCTCACCGGCTATGACGAGGGCAAGTATTAAAATTTGCCTCACGCAATCCGGCCATGTTATGATTTGTTAATTTTTTTCAAAGCCGATATTAGAATGAAGTTGCCAAACCGGTATTGTCCTCTAAAATTCACCACTACTTTTCCACTTTAAGATTTATAACTTATTGCAGTTAATTTCTCATTCGGATTCCTTGCTGAAAGAATATTTTTTCTTGCATTTCAAATTAAATCAATTAAATTTGAGATCAAAAATCAATTAAAATAAATTTTTAGGAAATTTTTGAAAAATTTTTCTTTAAAAAACGGAGTCAGAATGATTGTGACAACTTATTTCATCGTATAGGTATGCACTGATCAACATCTGTGTCGTTGCATATACATTAAAAGGTGTCCCCGATGCTTGATTTCTCAGCTTAATAAATGCTTCTCATAAATAATATAAGAATGCCTGTATAATGAAGAATACAATGTGTTTTTCCACTATTCTTTATTTTGTTACTAATAGTTTCAACGCTTAGGCGTCATCATCAGGTACGATAATAAAGAATAGTAAAAAAATACATTGTGTTCTTCATTTAATGAACATGAACTTCCACAAAGTTGAGCCAGAAACCTTAGAATTTTTGAGGATTTGTATTTTATTCCTGCAGGATCGATTTAAATTTACATTAAAGCAAATGCGAATGTTGATTTCGTCGCCAAAGATATTTGAATCCGTAGAATTGAAAATAATTGTTTATCTATAAAAGATTTCTTTATTTTTTCCAGATTCAGTAATTAACGACGCTTTTTATGTGTAATGCAGATAGTATTTTGGCACCAGTTTTCCTTCTATCATCTAACAAGCGCACTGTATCCTGTAGTGTCTCGAGGATGCAAGAACTACGACATTGAGGGTTCATTTGTAAGACAGTTAAACATAAACCGTACACATTAGAACACGTTGGCCTAACTCAAGGCCAGGAAGGTCAGTCAGATAAAAGTCAGAGCCCTCAATGTGAAATGAGGGGCGTAGTATTTCTTTTGTTGATGTGTCTTCACTTGAAGAAATACCTCTTTGATGGACGTGGGCGCATTTGGTATTCTGCGTCAGTGCCACGGGAGATAAAAATTGATGAGGAAGGGAGTAGTAGGAGGGGAAGAAATAGAACTGAGAGAGAATGGAAGAGGGGATGAGGGAGCGAATCCAGGATAAGCTTATTTGCATCCGATTCAAAGCTAAAGCAAAGCATTCGATTCAAAAGAGCCAAACCGGCTTAAACGAGTTGGATGTCGAAGCCTTATCTTCTTCGCGCCAGATGAAGTTTACAGTAATTTTTCACTCTGAAGACCGTATTGTGAAAGGCTTTTCCTGATATTGCTTTTCTGCTTTAATTCTCCACGTGTGATTACTGTATGCTTGAAAAACGTTATCTATTGAGGAATGCGAAAGTTTTCGGTTATATGTTTTACTTGCCTCTACGTGAGTTACTTATCACGAAGTCGTATTTTTTATGCATTTCAATAATCACATTCTTATTATGAATAATTTAGTGCTTATATTTACTCACATAAGCGATAGCTGTATTTTAGATTAGGGGCAGGATTTCACATTTATAGTGTCACTTCTGTCACCTAAAATATTCACCCTTCTTATAGGACCTGATGTACTCTAATGCCTTAATTGAAATCAAAAAACTGTCAACAAAAGTGTCTTAAATTGCGATTAGGAAAAGAACCGTGTTGAGCTTGTGTTCTGCTGTTTAGCAGGCTATCTCGCTGCCCACTCGCTTGGCACGGTCAAGATAGTGTCGTTCCCTCTTAATTTCAAACGAGTAGGAAATGGAAAATGGAAAAAACGAGGGAAGGACTGATAACGAAAAAAATGAGTTTCCCTTTATGCGGCTTAATTCTGATAGACGAATTAAATATGGGATTAAATGAAGTTGTGACACCTTGCATGCCAAGTAGAGGCAGTATGTGTAATTCATGCATCACGCAAAGAAAAAAATCTTTCGATAGGCTCTCGAAAAATCACGGAGGTGGCAAATAATTGAAGAAATGGCGAGAACGAGTTAGAATTCGCAGTAGATAATCCACCAAACAAATGACTGACATTCCACTAGAGTATGGCTCTCCATGGTAACAAGCGACTCCTATCGAAAGGGGAAGTAATGACGACGATGTGTTTTGATTGGATTGTGATCGAACACCGTTCTCTTTTTCTTCCTTTTGGCAACCTAGATGCTAAAATTATTACAAAAAAGCATATTCCGACCCCTTTTTGCTATCGGTACCATCTTAACTGCGCTTCGATGAATGGGGGATGCCCCCAGCGCTTAGCAACAGTGGATTTGAGTCAAACCAGCGAGGCTTAATTAAAGGGGAGGGTGTCATGTATATTATATTAGCATCAGCATTATAGTGCCGAGTGCAAAATTGTTAGGAAAAGTGAGAGGTGGAGATGGATGCATAGATAGATGGGGAGATATGTGGAGAGAGACATGGAAAGAGAGATGGAGCGAGAGATCGAGCGAGACATGGAAAGAGAGATGGAGCGAGAGATCGAGCGAGAGATGGATAGAGAGATGGATAGAGAGATGGATAGAGAGATGGATAGAGAGATGGATAGAGAGATGGATAGAGAGATGGATAGAGAGATGGATAGAGAGATGGATAGAGAGATGGATAGAGAGATGGAAAGTGAAATGGAGAGAGAGATAGAGAGAGATGGATAGAGATAAAGAGAGATATGGATGGAGATAAAGAGAGATATGGAGAGAGAAATTGAGAGAGAGAGAGAGTGAGGGATGAAGAGGGAGGGAGAGAGAAAGGGTTAGCTGGAGAGAGATAGGAGGGGAGAAAGATGTTTTGGAAGGCAAAGTTCGAGGGTTCTGGAGGGCAGAGGTTTTTGGGAGGAGGGGTGAGGGCTGTTGAATGGGGTTAAAGGGGCACTCATTCCCAGCCGAACCTCTCGATAGTAGGGTTGTCAGAGACCCAGTTTCAAATGCCTCTCGCCTACTCCACGAGAGTAAATCGACATTTCAAAAGCGATTTTAGATGCATCGATTTATGCGAAGACAAGTTGTTATACCGTTCGACTTGGCTTCATTTACAAATAATGAAAAAATGGTCGGTGGATTACAGAATTTCATATACGTACATGATACCCTGGAAGCCATTTGGGGAACGGAGGGTAAAGAAGTCTTGTTTTAGTTTACGTAAAGAAGCTTTTCTATTTTACGTAATGTTTTAATGCTGACGTATCCTTGAATAGGTATTTCATTAATATCACATTCTTTTTTATAAATTATTTATTAATGCCTGTCCATAATTTTACTACTAGTATTTCTATACATAATTATTTCCTCAATTACTTGTTTGCACACAATTACAATACATTACATTGCAATACAATTACAATTATCAACAATTTCATAAATTTGTTGGAACCAAATGTATATTTAAATTCATATACAAAACTATGAATATTATTATTAGGTAATCTACCGGTTAAGGTAGGTTTTTGGATGGACACAACTATCAACTAAATATTTTGTAACTCCAAACAAAACCCAATCCAGCAACCTAAACTACATCAGGTCCCTCTTCATCTCAGTGTACTTCTTTCCTCCCTTCATCCCATCCAACATCCCTATCCTGTTCCTACCCTTTCCTCGCTTGCCCAGCATTCTCCCCTCTATTACCTTCTTCAATATTCCACTACCGCTCAATACGCCTTTCATCCATTTTTCCTGCCTCCATAGGATTTCTCTCAACAAACCCCTCTCCTCACCCACCATCTCTAGTACTTCCTCATTTGTTTTCCTTTCGGTGCATTTCACCTTCTCCATTCTTCGTTTATATTATTAAATTTGGCAGTTAGAGATACAGATATCCTCATTCCAAACGAACGTCATTAGACTTGGATTGAGACTAGACGGCCTTTACCTGGTCGCCAAGTCTTGCTAGTTAATAAAATGATTATGCAGATTACTTCATTCAAGGGACTTAAAAAGAAATTGAGTGGACATTTTTGAATGTGGAACTTGCACTTTTCGTGTAAAAAGATGCTTATTTCATTACGCCGTGGTTTGAAAGTAGAATACATTACTACTTTGCCGCTAAAACCTTGATGTTGGGTGAAATTATATTTTGACGGTATTTTTAAATATGTTAGGCTAACAGATGCAACACTATAAGATGTTCAGCCGATGACCCCTGCCTAACAAGGGCAGATTTGACCATCAGGATAAAAAGAAAACTTTATTACCACAGCTATTTCTTCATTAAAGTAATAAACTTTTAAACTTAACTCGAAAATACCCGTAACGTAGAAGTACTTTTTAATGTATGTGAAATATATACACGTATATATTCTTCTTTAAACATTATAAGGCAATATTAATGCATCAAAAACTGATGTCCTGACGCTCTTCGCCAAACTCAATTGGAGGGTGTTGTGTTGATCTAGTATAGGCTCATCTCTTGAGTACAGTGGGATGAAGTGAGTGAAAGCATTATCGTGACAAGACTAGACTGTGGTTGCATGGTACTTGGGTGGGGTCGAAGGGGAGTCAATAGGGAATGAAGTAAACTGAGAACGAATAGGAAAGAAAAGGTCTGGGAAAGAGTTGAGGAAAAGGAGCTAAGGCCGTTTCGATGACAGTGACATCTTAATCAGACGAATGGTTTTCATTGACTCTCTTTCACCGAGTGAGCAAGTGGGGATGGCAGAGTGGGAGAGGGTTGAGAGTGTAGGGAGTGGCTGGAAGCGGGCCCTTGAACTGAGAGGAAGAGATAGCGATGCACGTGAAGGTTGCGTGTGTGCGCGAAGGGAACGAAGGGGTAAGGGATGATGGTGTTCATATTTCTAACACCTTTGTATGATTTAGAGGGTGGACCAAATCTGAATTTACGTTTCATTTCTGGACTCTATGGAATTGTCATTCTGGACTAGTAGATGAACAGACATTCCTAATGGCCAAGAAGCTGCCCAGAGGATATTTTTGAAGGAGGTCATCGGTGATTGTGGAATAGCTTGATTATATGAGGTCTTGAAATTGAAGGATTGGTATTTAACCCAGACTGAAAGATAGTGACCGTCGCACAACACAAGTACCTCGATGTTTTAATTAAAAAGCAAAACAATTGAGTCTAACACATCCGTTATTGCATAATCCTGATGGGCATGCATGTGTACGTGTCTGGCGTAGAAGCAAATAATTATTCATATTCGTGTAATTTGTGTGTACCTTATTTATGCATGGAAGGTTAGTGCTCTGACACTCCTCGCCATACAGTCTCGCGGTGGCATTTGTGTAATACACATATGTGAATATAGTTATCCCGAGGAGACTCCATAGTTTTAATTCGAAAGGTTGGACTAGATTAAACGCTCCGAGTCGGGATTTTACTGCGACAATCAGGTCCTAAGCCGCGTCTCTGAAGGGGTATCACAGCTTCTTTAACAGGGAATATCCCTGGGAAGAAGCTATAGGTGGCTCGGAAGCCCCCCACTAGATTGATAAGTTAATTGAGCACCGATTGCATACACCAGCTTTCTTCTGTTTATGCTGCCATTTCCCACCTTACAAAAATATTGGAGGTCACGGATGTAAAGCAATGAAGTAAAGGTCAATTATACGCTCCTCGTTTCGGGTACTTTCCAGAAATTGAAATGACAATTGAATTAAGTATATACTCGTATTTTACTTTGCTAAGTTAAATTTTTGACTGACAGTAAAGGGACTGAACGAAGGCGTGGGCAGCTGTGCAACATAGTGATCCATGCTGTCATTTCGTGTTTTAGTCGTTATGGAGAAGAAAAAAGAAAATGGGAAACGGAATTTGGAGGAATAGGGTGGGTTTTTGTAATTTCCCGCAAGAGTACATGGAGGGGAGTTTCAGGACACCAACATTTTATGCAGAAAGACTCCTACATAGTATATACATGTACATTTGCGTATGTTTAAACACATACAACGTAAATACGTTCCTATCTCTGTCATGCAATATTGGTTTGTGCAAATACATTTTTAACCTTTATTTTTTTAAATTTAGGAAGCAGAAATAGTTACTTCAGAGTTTTTGACGATTATGTGTCGTGCGAGGGAAGAACAAGGATTTGAATCCGGTTGTGAATCCCTCTGTTATATTATCCTGGAAGTGCAATCTGTTAATGATAATAATAATAGGCATATAATAATTCTCCGGTGTCACTAGTAAACACTGTTGTACTCGTACACTACCACTTTAATTGTAATCGTAGTTCTGCCAGCGCTCTTCGTGACTGCAGGAACTCTCTTTGAAAATTCTTCGGAATGCCCGTCGCATCCACTAGCTTCTCGTTCCTATTTTGAATTAATCCATTGTAATTTCAAATAAATTTTTACAGTTTCTCACTTTAGTCGGAAGATAGATGATAGGATTAGGGGGAGGAGACGTTTGTTTTGAAGGAGATAATTGCTACTTATTATGGACCCAGTGTGCGAGTATCGAAAAAGTTCACGTTTGCTGCCATTTGACGTTGATGTCCGTAGGAATGAGGCGGGAACAGTTTGGAGGAGTTGGGAGGAGGTTGGGAAGAGGTGAAAGGCGGCAAAGAAGGTTTGAGCCGTTGTGGGATGAATACTTACTTATCTGTATATCCTTCTTTTTATTTAATAACCTTTGGGTGGGTGGGGAAATTGGGATAAAATGAAGATTGAAGGGAACAATTATCGACAAAAACCGATAATGGTGTATTTGATAAGGGAAAGGGAATAATTGAGTTTGCGGTATAAGCATCCAAGGAAGGAATAATCTGATGGATCATTCAATGTACCGGTTCGATTTAAACTGAAGGATTTTTGGAGCTGATGTCACCCAATAATCGAGTCTAAGGTGATATTCTACATCTACATCTACATCTACATAAGTACCCTGCGAGCCACCAAAAAGGTGTGTGGCAGGGGGTGTAGCACCATGAGGGAAGGGTAAGGGTTGAGGGGGTTGGGAGTTAGGTGAGGAAAGGTGGGGGGAACCTGTAGGAAAAAAAATATATATATACATATATATATGTATATATACACACATACATATACATACATACATACA
Source organism: Hetaerina titia (assembly GCA_037158775.1). Taxonomy (NCBI): domain Eukaryota; kingdom Metazoa; phylum Arthropoda; class Insecta; order Odonata; family Calopterygidae; genus Hetaerina; species Hetaerina titia. The sequence continues at coordinate 52,067,610 of CM073774.1, read as the reverse complement.
CACATGTATACACATCCTCGCGAAGTCCCTAACCTGTACGTTAATACTTATTGTAATGAACTAAGTCCTGGGGAATTTCGACTACGAGCATTCTGTTCCCTTATCGTTCTTGGAAAAAATGACATTTTAAACCTGTCAGTCTTGCAGTCTATTTCTCTAGTCTTATATTCGTGATCCCTTCGACCGTAATACGTTGGGGTTCGTATTATATCCTTGATGTCATCGGAAAAGGGCCCATCTTTAAATGTTTTTAATAAGTTTAATCTATATTGGAAACGCCGCTGTGTAAGAGAATCCCAACCTAAACTGTCTAACAAAGTGGATACGCTGCTGAGTTAGTCATAACAATGTTTGACAAATCTAGCCCCCCTCCGCTGAACTCGATCTAATTCCGAAACCAAATTTATGTTGTGAGGATCCCATATACTGGCAGCATACTCTAGGTGGGGCCTGACCAAGGCAAGGAAACATCGTTCTTTCACCTTTTCGTCGCATTTACCTAGCACTCTTTTCACAAATCCCAATTTTTTATTAGCACGACCGCATATTTCTCGTTTGTGTTTTCCCCAGGACAGATCGTGAGTAATTGTTACACCCAAGTATTTAAAGGAATCTACCCTCGCGATTTTGGTTTGTTTCACTTTGTAACTATAAGGGAGGGAATTACTCTTTTCCCAAAAATGTATTACTACGCATTTTTTAAAATTCAATTCCAATTGCCATGTATCGCACCAATTTTGAATTGCATCTAGGTCGTTGGCTAACACGACTCTGTCTTCGTGACTTCGGATGTCCCCATAAATTACTGCATCATCGGCGAAAAGACGGAGCTTGCTATTAACTACGGTACTGAGGTCATTTATGTAAATAAGGAAAAGGAGGGGGCCTATGACACTTCCTTGTGGTACCCCCGACGTGACCTTGACAGTATCGGATGATACACCGTCCAGGACGACTGTTTGGACACGATCACTTAAAAATTGTTTAATCCAGTTAATAATACTTTCGTGTATTCCATAGGTTTCCAATTTCGCCAGTAATTTGCAATGAGGGACTTTATCGAAAGCTTTCTTAAAATCTAGGAATATCGCATCAACTGGAATATTACTTTCACCGGAGTTTAATACATCATGTACAAAAAGTGCGAGTTGAGTTTCGCAGGATCTACCCTTACGGAAGCCGTGTTGGTTATTAATTAATAAATCTTGGCTATCGAGGTGCCTCATCATGGAACTAACAATGATGTGTTCAAGAATCTTACAGGAAATGGAAGTCAGCGATATTGGCCTATAATTACTGGGGTCCTCCCTGTCTCCGTTTTTAAATATGGGTGTTACCGAAGCTACCTTCCAGCCGTTTGGCACGCTTTCTTCTGCTAATGATTTCTTAAATATTATATCTAGATATGGGGCAATTTCAGCCGACAGTTCTTTATACACACGTGCCGGTATCTCATCAGGTCCCGGAGATTTGTTGGGGTCTATGTTTTTAAGGAGTAATTCTATTCCGCGGGTGGAAATATTGATTGCTTCCATTGAATGCTGAAATATTTTCGGAAGGTTCTCGGGTGTATTTTGTGAGGATATGTTGAAAACACTCTGGAAAAATGAGTTTAATATGTTGGCTTTATCTGAACTACTCGTTACTTTATTCCCCTTTTCGATATTCAATGAGTTTACGGTGGACTTGTTTCCCTGCACTTCCCTGACGTAGGACCAAAACATCTTTGGGTTATCGTTCAAATGTTCGCCTAATTTTTTCCTTTTGAATTCCGCTAGCGCCTTCCGGAAAGCCTTCTTGGCAGTGGACCTAGATGCTTTGTAGTTCTGTATGGTTTCGTTGATTTTATCAGGGGAGGAATCTTTAACTGCATTTTTCATTCTGGCATGGCACACCCTTTGCCGCCTAAGAGATTTCCGTACTTCAGAGTTGTACCATCGGGGTTCCTTATTCTCTTTTATATATTTACTAGGTATGAACCTCTGTATTGCTGAACGTGTTATCCTAAGAAAATTATTCCAAGTATCCTCGACACTACTAGTTTTGCTTAATTCGTCAAATATAAAAAAAGAACTTTTTAATTCACATTTTAAGCCATCATAGTCCACTTTATTGAACAAATACACCTTTCTCTTAGGTTTGTTGACTTTATCTACACTTAGAGAAAATTTAGCGTTTACAGCCCTGTGATCACTGATTCCGTCAACAACTTCTATATTTAAGACCTTTTCGGGTATATTTGTGGCTAACAGATCAAGAATGTTCTTTCCCCTTGTTGGTGAAGTGACTAATTGATGTAGGGAATTCGAGGTGAACGCGAATAAGAGGGACTCGCATAGATCCTTGTCTTTACCTCCATTTATAAAATTGTACGAATCCCAATCTATTGTGGGAATATTAAAATCACCTCCGATAATTAGGCTATGCTCACTGTTGTGGGATGTAAAGCGTTGTATCTGTTTTTCTAGGTCTGGTATTGAGTTAATGCTAACGTGGGGTGGTCTATAATACGCACAGATATATATTCTTTTTGATCTGGGTGTTTTCACTGAGCACCATACACTTTCTATACAGCTATCAGGAAATAACTCGGCTCTACTGACGTTAGAGTTCTTAACCGCAATAAACACTCCTCCTCCGGCTCTATTTTTTCTGTCGTTTCTATAAACTATGAAGGACTTGGGAAATATTTCGCAATCTGCGATGTCATCTGTTAACCAACTTTCAGTTCCTATAATGATATCCGACTCTGTGCTATGAATGAGATGGTGAAATTCCGGTATTTTATTTTTTAAACTTCGGCAGTTAACTACTACTACGGAAATTATATCCTCTTCTAAAACCTTCTCTGCGGTCATATTAACACCACAGGTTCTGAAATGGTTATGAGGTTTTAGTATTGAATAATTCAATTTATTATTCAATAATCTACCGACTGAGCATTTAGCATTGAATAATTCCTTTTATTATTCAATGATCTACTGCCTGAGATGCCGGTAACAGTTTCTAGCAATGTAGATAGATGAAAACACTAATTAGAATTTTAGAGTATTTGTACTAACAATCACACGCATGCGTAACGTGGTTGTCAACTATACCGTACTTTCAAAGCACAACTCTACACACGAAAATAGTAGAGTGAATATGGGAGTGAGATATTAATTTGATATGTTTTGAAAGCACAGCACATTTGATGATGGCCTATGAACGTCGAAACATGCGTTGTCGTTCTTACAAATATGAGACGAATTCAAGTTATAGGGTATCCCAATATTTTTCTTGGGACTGGGAATAGGTAGAAAGATGTGATTGAACCTAAAATGCGCAGGCATTCTTTATTAATACAAAACATAGATGCATGTACCGTACAATACATGTGAAGCATATTCAGTACTCACATTGCGTTGTTTGCTTTAAGGACTAGCGTGAATGTCCGTTTTCTTCACCTGCGTGGTTTAACATCCATCAGTAAATGGTCATTAATTGGGTGATGCATGTTGTAATGGTATCGTGTAACTAGCATTAATGATGCTAGTGAAGTGAATGCAAAGTTTGTCGTACGTGGAAAATGTGCCTTCGTGGATGCGAAAGTTGAAAATCGTGCGATAATGAACCCAAGAAGCCTTGGCAACAGCCCTGACCTTTTTTTTTGTAGCCAAATGGTCCACACATAAGTGTTCTCGGCAACTATGAAATCATGGCGTTGACATTGTAAAAAATGTCTACGTCTACACGGAGATTTAAGTAAGAAGTCACAGATGTTTTAACTATTTGGCGCTAGTGATTTATCAGAAAAAGGCAGTAAACCTCAGAATCTGGAGATATCTCGTAAACATAATGTGAACTTTAACTTAGTTGCTTTATTGCTATTCATGAGGATTGAATGAACACAAATTCAAGATTTCTGCAATTAGGTTTAAGTATTTTTGTAAGTGCGTCAGGTAATAATGAGTCAACCACACAACCGTTTGAGGGTTCTGTAGATTTCCTTAGTGGATTTGCACCCGGAACTAAGGGTTCATAGTCTAAAGTTGTACCCATTTCACTAACATACTGCCTATGGTATACGTAAGCCATAAACATTCTTTCGCTGAAATTGTTTGATATTGAATTGAAACGTGATTCTAATAATCGACGTAAGAATGGTAGCAGTAAAATTTCGTTGAAATCAGTAAGCTCTCCAGGTTGTTTTAATTAGACATGCAGATGCCCTGCAGCAATTCAATGTAGAGTAGATTATTCTTTTTCCTCTTATTTTTTAATCAGTCTACATTCTCCCAATATGATTTCCTATTTTGTGGAGGCCCTGGAGATCATGACCTTACGGATATTTTACGGAGACAGTATCATAAGAGTTAGTGTCTTAGTTACGTCCTATGGATTCTAAATTAAAGTACAGAATTTGTGTCACTAATGATGACCTCATTACTACACGACAATGTAGTCGGAGATGGGTGATTCCGTTTAATTAGCGTTGCGAGAAATTATTTAAAAAATCGAGTTTGCTTAACTCATAATGCTTAATCACCAATTATTGCAATTTATTTATTTACATATTGTGAATATTTCCTTTAATTTAGTTTGCATTAGAAAAATCTGTCCTTCATTTATCAAACTTCAGCAGCAAGCGTATTAAACGCAAGCAAGCAAAGTCAGTAATTCAGATCAAAGAGAGCGTTAACATGGTCGGCCGGGCGGTCAAGCATGAAATACAAACTCGTTACGAGTTATACTCTCATGACAATAATGATCTGTAAATATCTTTCTATCTAGAAAATATGATATTATTTTCACATTGAAATGCATTCGGTTAATTAAATGAAAATTTTACGAGACAAAGTTAATATTTATCGTATTATGATCCTTAAAGGTTGATTTGGGACCATTGGATTTCATGGATATAGAATATGGTCCATTCCTTAATGCAGAATTCGACCTCATTTGAATGCAGTAATAAATATTCAAATTTGTATTCATGGGGGTCATGTCTTTTAATTTGATGTTTATATTAGTTTCTCAATGATTAGAAGAGATAATTCATTTCAGAATAAACATATGAACGATATTGTCGATTTTTTATGCCATTAAGTATTGGTACAGTATTAAGTTTTCCGTCATTAATTATTTTAAATGAATTTATGTACCTCGTCAAAGAAAACGTTGCGAATCAGCGTAAACGTGTTGATTTATTTTCAATGAAAAAAATCTGACTTGTTTATCCATCCTGAGTTTTATAGGGGAAGGAAATGGGAGCATTGGAAGGATTAACGATTGAATTGTTATTTTATTGGCCCTAATGTAACGGTGCCCTTTCCAGTTCAGATGCACAGAGCCCCGTCGTTGGCGTTAAACTTCCTTATGGTCGCCGAGCTCCGACGGAGGAGTTTCCTGCCTACCTTTGCCAAGCAATGAGTTTAATTCTTTCTATAAGGACTTGAGGCTTTTTGGGTTAACGGTCGGACGTGCATAAAAGACGGCCAGAGAGGACTTGAAGTCAAGATCTGAAAATAGGCTAGGGAAACGTGTAGTTAAACTATCTTACTGGATTCGAAACGGGTTCTCTTGCCAGAAGTACTGTATGGCAGGAAGCCATGATGTATTAGAGAAAGTTGTGGCAAGATGGAAGCAATGCATACAGGTATTTGCATACTTCATGGAATTTGGGTTAAAATTCAAGCTGTCACACTTAACCACCTCCCTGAAAATTTCGACGCAAAAACATTCACATGCTACATGGTATCCATGTTATCGTAGAAATCCATGATAACCTGTGCAGACGATCAACTGCAAAGGGATTAGCGGAAGATTACTCTGTTTCAGTCTTAATTCACGCGTAACAGATCAGTACACTAATCAACGGACGAGTTTGTCTCTCTGTTTCGATATGAATTTTAATAAATGAGCTGGAAAGGATAAGCTATAATTAAACCATGTATACTCTATTGAGGCAGGTTTTGGCTAGACACAATGATTGTCACTACCTTTATAGACCTCGCCTCTACAAGACACAACCTGATACCCCACGCTAGAATATCTCCTAATTCGATTCCGCAAATCTTATATCTCTCTTCATTCAGTCCATCAAGCCTATCCTGTTACTCCGACGACCTCGCTCGCCTAAAGTTCTTCTCTCCATCACTGTCTTCACCATTCTATCGCGAGTCAAAATGTTCTGTATCCACGTTTTCTGCCTCCTTGAACATCCCTCGACAAACCTCTCCCCTACCACACTACTTCGTCCTTCTTTATTTGTTTTCCTTTCCCTCCATTCTATCTTTTCTATCCTTCACACCCACATCTCAAAGGCCTCCGCAAGTATCCCATTACCATAAAGCGTATGATTAATGAGTCATCATTCATTAGCCTTTCATTTTCATCCCACAAAAATATTTTAATGAAAACTATTTTTCTGCTAGTTTATCCACATATTTCCCGTCCATTTTTTCCCGAAGTGGGATCATGATATGAGTAGCACCTAATTATTTCATACATTCATAGTGTCAATTTTTCATTTTGGTATTTTTGATGTAGTAGGCACATGTTCAGATGAAACATTAATCGGTGTTTATATTTTATAGTAAAACATTGTATTTCGAATGACTCTCACCTCTAGGTTAGCGTTGGATGTAAAACGATATTTCTCCATAGGGCCGCACCAAAGCATTAATACTAAAAAGGTTCTGTTGGGTGGCAAACTCAGAGTAGTGTAGAGGACTCCAGGGAAATAGAACGGTTTTTGATTATTGTCCTATAACGTCCCAGCTGTGCTAGTATGCCCCGGGGCAGGGCGTCCGCATTATTAAAATTAGTGGAAGAGGACCACCCTGAACATCTCTAATTGGCCTGGCCCGTTAAGCCATTCGGTGACCATCTGTGAACCCATTTTTCCAAGGCAATTTTTAGTGATCTCATATTTTTCCATGGGCCCAGGATATTTGTAGTTAGCAAATATGGGGGTATTTAGGGATACATCTACACAACACATCGCAGGTCACCGTAAGAGGGTTTGGTGGAGGGTGGTAAGAAGAATATAGAATGATGTCTAGTTTGGGCAGCCAATCAAGATTGTCTATCAGTGCCTCCCAGAAAATGATTTAAAATACATTTCAAAATGGAATTCCGTTCGTCCTAGCGAATGATCAGTCCTCGATTTTGCGATCGTGCGGTTGTCAAGCTCCAATTAAAAAGTCTGAAAGCTGCCTGAAATAATACCAATATTTCCTTATAAAAATTCATTTTGATCAAGCTTTCTAAGTACCTATTTCATAACCTGATGATAAAGCAGTAACGAAGCAGCTCAAAATACACTTTTCTGTGGAAACTAGCTGCTAATTAAGAGAGTATGATGAATCGTTTTCACCTTATCACGGCTGATTCTTCGCAGTTAAGTCTGAAAGCGCCACTGATACGGGAATCCTAGAGTTTGAGATGACCCAAAACAAACTTCGAACATCCTTTCTAACATCAAACTTCCTCGTTTTCGTCGAACACCCTTTTCAACATCAGTTCAATATGATCCTGTCCGCATTCCATGTTCAGCATTGCATCCAATCTTCTCCTGTAAAAGGTGTGTCCCCTCTTTTGGTAACACATGGAAAAAAATAAAGTGAAACAGTAGACAAATTTGAGAAAGTGTACTTTGATTAAGCGGAATAAATGTTCGGCTCAAATGTGTTAAATAAAATAATTTTAAATTAAAAATAATAAAATAAATCATGAAATAAAAACACGTTAATTCGAAATAGGATATTTCTTAATTCATTATTATAAATATTATCAAAATAAGCTAATATGTAAATTACTTGAATTCAGCTGGATGATGTACTGTCAAGACATTTAGCAGACGCGGTCACAGATCTTCACCATATATACCTTACTCAGCAAATTGCTACGAGGTATGTGGCAGGTCGCATCAGGTCATCACGCAATAGAGTATTAGGTGAGGGGTGATTAACGGAATTCGGGAAGCGCTACCGTGCGATATGTGTCCTGTTGTGATCTCGTAACTCGTTTCGTTCGGCATTCGATTTCCCGTAACTCCTTACTAATGTCTTGCCAGCCAATATAATGTGGCGATAGGATAGGTCCTTCTATGCCATATTTAAACTCGAATGATTTGGCCTTTTCTAAAATTTTAAGGCATACGTGTAATATTTCTGTATTCAGTGTCTCCTTATTCAGACTCTTCAATGGCATTATCATGATGAATAAAAGGAACGGTAACTACGGCCGTATGAATATTATGGAAAGAATCAACCCCAGTCGTACTGTTAAAAGTGGGCAAAGGAAATGGTGAGACAAATGAGAGAGGAAAATTGAATAAATAATTAAAATAAAGAATTAAATAAAAATAAATGATTCACGCGTAGCATATATAGTTTATTTTAATTTAATTTTAAGTAATTATTTATTTTTCATCTCTAATTTGCCTCACTATATCTTTTGCCAACTTTTAAGAGTACGGCTGGGGTTGATTCTACCCATAACATTATGATAATTTCTGCTCATTTGTAACGGTTCTTTATGGAAGTGACAGTTCTTCTTTGTGTACTGTTAATTTCATAATTAAATCCTGTAAGAAAACTTGAAATAACCCATCTTCTATTTTTCATTCAAATATTTCCCCACTTTTCGTTGGATGAACTCTAGCTTCCTTAATGCAGCTCTGCTAATGCTCTCAACATGCTTTTCCCGCTCAAGGGTAGGATAAACTTTCCTTAGCTATGCTTTTATTTTACATTCATTCCACTTTACCGTTTTTTGTAAGCTGATATCCTCAGAAAAAATATCCAGAAAAATTGTTTTCGACATTCCATGCATTTCCTTTTCTGTCGAGTACCGCGGTAGCGCTCGGCAAAAGCTGAGAAATTGTCGTCTGCATTGATTACGCTCTTTCACCCTCTGCGTCTCTTAATTCTGGAGCTTGAGGAGCCTTTTGAATTTCTACCTTTTCTACTCAATATGTACGAAAAATAATTTTTCTTTTTGTCATTTATTCTGCATCACTATGCACTCAGCTTACGACTTTGAACGATGTTAAAAATAATGAAAAGTTTAATATCATTAAAAAAATTCTTTGTAAATATATATTGTTTAACATTAATTATCAATCCTATGAATAACTAATGTTGTGACACTCAGATATTGAGTTTATCGATTGACATTCGTTTGATTGGCCAACACACACTTAGCAGCACATGGAACCCATTCACAAATTTAATAAATATACCTTTCATTCAATGTTCTCTTTTTACATTTAATGCTTTTATTTAACTATACAGTCACTCAATGAATATTGTTTCGATTCCCGTGATAATATTTTTCCTTTACTGATTGGAAATTGCGATTTTACGCCATGAAAACTGCGCTCCTTCTACTATCATTGAACTAGAGGGTGCAGTTTTCTTCAGCCTCAGGTGCCGGTCTAAAACGCATTCAAAACGCCCCTCGGAAACGACCCTGAGAAAGGAAGTTTGTGCTAGATAGATAGCTTTTTTAGGGAAAGAAAATATAAGATCCCAAGTTCTCGTTTCTGTCATAGCAAAAATTTTGTCTCAAAGGATAATCACAGACAGAAATGCATCATCTTTGCTGGCATATGCAACTATGAGTAAATATCCATTGGATGGGATGGAAAGAGCCTTTGATGAATCATGAGGTGACTACGTCGATATCGCTCGACTCGACGTCGTTTACTACTGACTGGTGGGAGGGTAAGGCTGCGCTATCAAAAATTGAGATGTTGATAGAAAGACTGCATCAGACACGTTGATAGCTTCCCGGTGGAAGATTGAAAGGGAAAAAGTTAGCAAAAGCTGTTGAGCAGATTACGTATCCTGGGTCTTGTATAACTCATTATAAAAGCCAGCGTAATATGGTTCCCGCCGTTCTTTGGTTAGATTTAAAACTAGCTTGACAATGACAAGTATATTCAAAACGTTATGAAATAATTTCGTTTTTATGAATGCCTTCTCTTATTATGAATGAACTACAAAGCATCTAGGTCCACTGCCAAGAAGGCTTTCCGGAAGGCGCTAGCGGAATTCAAAAGGAAAAAATTAGGCGAACATTTGAACGATAACCCAAAGATGTTTTGGTCCTACGTCAGGGAAGTGCAGGGAAACAAGTCCACCGTAAACTCATTGAATATCGAAAAGGGGAATAAAGTAACGAGTAGTTCAGATAAAGCCAACATATTAAACTCATTTTTCCAGAGTGTTTTCAACATATCCTCACAAAATACACCCGAGAACCTTCCGAAAATATTTCAGCATTCAATGGAAGCAATCAATATTTCCACCCGCGGAATAGAATTACTCCTTAAAAATATAGACCCCAACAAATCTCCGGGACCTGATGAGATACCGGCACGTGTGTATAAAGAACTGTCGGCTGAAATTGCCCCATATCTAGATATAATATTTAAGAAATCATTAGCAGAAGAAAGCGTGCCAAACGGCTGGAAGGTAGCTTCGGTAACACCCATATTTAAAAACGGAGACAGGGAGGACCCCAGTAATTATAGGCCAATATCGCTGACTTCCATTTCCTGTAAGATTCTTGAACACATCATTGTTAGTTCCATGATGAGGCACCTCGATAGCCAAGATTTATTAATTAATAACCAACACGGCTTCCGTAAGGGTAGATCCTGCGAAACTCAACTCGCACTTTTTGTACATGATGTATTAAACTCCGGTGAAAGTAATATTCCAGTTGATGCGATATTCCTAGATTTTAAGAAAGCTTTCGATAAAGTCCCTCATTGCAAATTACTGGCGAAATTGGAAACCTATGGAATACACGAAAGTATTATTAACTGGATTAAACAATTTTTAAGTGATCGTGTCCAAACAGTCGTCCTGGACGGTGTATCATCCGATACTGTCAAGGTCACGTCGGGGGTACCACAAGGAAGTGTCATAGGCCCCCTCCTTTTCCTTATTTACATAAATGACCTCAGTACCGTAGTTAATAGCAAGCTCCGTCTTTTCGCCGATGATGCAGTAATTTATGGGGACATCCGAAGTCACGAAGACAGAGTCGTGTTAGCCAACGACCTAGATGCAATTCAAAATTGGTGCGATACATGGCAATTGGAATTGAATTTTAAAAAATGCGTAGTAATACATTTTTGGGAAAAGAGTAATTCCCTCCCTTATAGTTACAAAGTGAAACAAACCAAAATCGCGAGGGTAGATTCCTTTAAATACTTGGGTGTAACAATTACTCACGATCTGTCCTGGGGAAAACACAAACGAGAAATATGCGGTCGTGCTAATAAAAAATTGGGATTTGTGAAAAGAGTGCTAGGTAAATGCGACGAAAAGGTGAAAGAACGATGTTTCCTTGCCTTGGTCAGGCCCCACCTAGAGTATGCTGCCAGTATATGGGATCCTCACAACATAAATTTGGTTTCGGAATTAGATCGAGTTCAGCGGAGGGGGGCTAGATTTGTCAAACATTGTTATGACCAACTCAGCAGCGTATCCACTTTGTTAGACAGTTTAGGTTGGGATTCTCTTACACAGCGGCGTTTCCAATATAGATTAAACTTATTAAAAACATTTAAAGATGGGCCCTTTTCCGATGACATCAAGGATATAATACGAACCCCAACGTATTACGGTCGAAGGGATCACGAATATAAGACTAGAGAAATAGACTGCAAGACTGACAGGTTTAAAATGTCATTTTTTCCAAGAACGATAAGGGAACAGAATGCTCGTAGTCGAAATTCCAAAGGACTTAGTTCATTACAATAAGTATTAACGTACAGGTTAGGGACTTCGCGAGGATGTGTATACATGTGTGTATGTATGTATGTATATGTATGTGTGTATATATACATATATATATGTATATATATATTTTTTTTCCTACAGGTTCCCCCCACCTTTCCTCACCTAACTCCCAACCCCCTCAACCCTTACCCTTCCCTCATGGTGCTACACCCCCTGCCACACACCTTTTTGGTGGCTCGCAGGGTACTTATGTAGATGTAGATGTAGATTATTTCAAAATTTGTATTAACAAAGGACAAGTAAGATGACAAACTAACTTTAATTCTTAATTATATTTTAAGGTAGAACGGTGAAGAATAAAGGCTTATAATTTTTTTAAAGTAAAGTTCTAGGTCGGACATCGAGGGATCCGGGTTTTTAATACAGATTTAGCGGATGACTCCATGAAACGTTACTGTTGCGATATCTCCGGCAGTTTCTTGGAATTTCTCTAAAATAATATTTGGCTGGGAAAAAAATCCAATGGCCCTTTTGCTTAGATGGTCACCAGGTTGTTCAGTGAAATTTCTAAATTGCATACAAAAGTACCATCCTACACCAGAATGAAAGGACTTTAAACTGGAGCAACTACAGTTATATAGTATAGTTACCAAATTTGGTCTTTCGTTTAAAAACCTGGTTTGCATATTCTAATCCAATTTAATTTTCTCTTGCTGCGACAGGTCGTATAGGATTCTTATTAATGAAAGAGACCTAATTTAGCGATTTTTGGTTAAATAACTCTGAAAACCTCATGTCTATGGTGGCTTCGAAGGTAACTAACTTTGTTGATCATTGTGAAGGAATACCGATGTGATGATAGATGAGAACAAAGTCGCAGCTCCAGAATCTGATGTGAAAAACTACGAAGATCATGAATAAATAATAGTTGGTATAATGTGGAAAAGTGCTACCATCTATTATTCATTATGTTCGACGTCCACCACATCACGCCTGAAGCCACTCAATTTGTACGAAGATCAGGTTTATACCCATGATAGTCATTTGCAAGTTTTTATAAAGGCTATACTTCTTACTCTAGAGAACATAGTGAGCAAATAGTGAGCAACACATGAGCTATGTGTAATGATGAGAAAAACAAAAGTTACACAGAATTATTTGTAACGTACAACGCGTTTCAGTCCATCGAACCATCTTCAGGTACAATACAAGATTCAACATGCGATACATCATATTTATGCCCGTTTGCCAAACAGGTATAAATGGTTCGATGAACTGAAATGCGTTGTACGTTACAAATAAGCCTGTGGAAAAGCTCAAATTTTGTTTTTCTTATAATTACGAACTTCCACTACATCTCGCTTGAATCTGTTAAACATACAAGAGTAATGAGAAACGCTACGTACTTGCTAATACATGCGTATACTTCACTATTCTTTGTGTGTGCATGTTTCAACACTATCTAGCCAGATGACCTAGAAATTTGTTCACAATGGCTCGATGAGCTTGATTTTAGAAGGAAATATTTTAATGCGGATGTTACTCTAGTTTGAATTAACGACAACATAGTTAATATGTAAATTTAAGCTTGTCAAATTATATGCATTTTTACGGCTTTAAAGGCAGTTGAAATGTGTATACATTTTGATTGAGAATGTGGGGTGTCCTGATTGCAAACATCCTACAACTTTTGAATAAAAAGTTTCGGAAAATAGATTTATTTCAGAGATTGCTAAAGTAGCTCAATTTTTCACAGTACATCCCTTGAGTGTTAACATACTTTTTCCAGCGACTTTTCCAAGACTTAGAGGCAGGAAAACTTCGGGACGAGTTTAGCGCAGATCTTTTCGATCTACACGTTACACAATGTTGTCAGTTCTTGACGTCGACGACCGTACGACGCGAGGCTCGTCCTTCATACCGTCTCAGACATCTTTTTAGAGCGAGCACCTCTTTAAAAATCCATTTTGTGATATGCTTTCATCCTTGAACACTTAGCGAATGATTCCCAACGCTTCCGTATCCGATTTCCTCAGTCAAACAAAAACTTTTATGGCGTACCGTTGTGCAATCGTTCACTGCATGTTGCGCTTGCCCCGAGTCACTGGACAGGGGCCATTAAAAACACGATCTAGCCTGAACGGACACTCATAGGCTATTGGCACGTGTTGAAGGTTAGACCCTCTTTCACCGAGTCTGCTCGGTGAGAGGTGCAGTCACGTTAGGAAAAAATTGTTATTGATACTTTTAATAAAGATCTTGTATATTAAGGATTCCTTAAAGTCAAGTAATCCTTCAGAAAGAAGCTCATTTGTTGCCTGCTATCAGAAGCAGAAAGATTATCTCAGTTTAAAGATTACCTTCATCATAGGATTCCACCTTCACATTGTCATCTAAATAATTATTACAGGACCTACCAGAGTGTTCCATAATTGATAATAAGTTCTATTTAATTTATATATAAAAATAGACAGATAAGAAATTCTTTTCCAGTTGTTATAGGTCTGGTATAAAAATTTAAAGATTCAAATTTTTCTGTGGCTTATCTCGTTTAACTGGTTTCAATTCTTTGTTTTATTCCCATTTTGTCTTCATAAATGGTAATAATTATTCAAAAAAGCTCTCAGAGATTTCTCTATTTACTAGGCTGATAATCGAGGCCATGAAGGTCTTGAACTTAAAATTAATTATGTTGGATAATCGATATGATCAAATATTTTAACACATTCAAAACCCTAATGACCGTGTTTACTAACTTTTAATAAGTCTTGTCCTCGGTGACCATATGCTTTTTTTTAGGGCAGAGGTAAGCTACAAGAAGTGCATTGCACAACTATATTTCCTCTATTTTATTATCCTACTTTAACCCTAATTATACAAACTTGCAGCGTAGTAACACATCGTCTTGGAACCTCGTTTATACATGTATTACCTGTTCCTCACTTGACAACATAATAGTGGGAAACTTGGAATTGGGACACTATAAGATACATTAGGGTTACCAGGTAAGGTCTGATAACCTTACTAATTGCAATTCTTTTTCAGGTTGGCACTGCTACTAATCTGAAACTCATGTTGTCCGTAAACCGCATCGTTCATAGAGCACCACATTAGGACCCGAAGAGTATCAGGGCGACGGTTGTTCAGTAAGAGGAAGTTCAGCTGGAGTCCGAAGTTCAACACATTTGCAATACTTCACCTTATGCAAACGTATTCTTCCACCGGTGAGAATATAATCATTGAAATTTCCCACTAATAATATCCCAATATGAACGAAATGTTTACTAGTATGAGAAATATTTGCAATTATTTTATCATTTATTCATGCGTAAATTAGTTCTCAAATATAAAAGAAGCGAATAGAGCATGCCCTAAGGCCACGGTTGCATTTTTAATCATTGATATTTCTTTGAATGAATGTGATTGTAAGGGCAGAACGAGTTACAGATCCATCCTTCCATTTTATTCCAAAATCGATTTGAGAGAAAATGTTATTACTTTTGAGTTTAAATATTTTTGAAGTTTTATTAAATTTAAACAAATATAGTTTCGGTTGAACATTTTGTATTGTTCCACATGTCCAAATATTTTGCACGGTCTGTTTAATTTTTAATACCAAGCAAATGAAATTATTTGCTGTTTTCTTCAGATATATTCCTTCCTCCTTCAATGAAAATATAATCTTCATTCCAATTGAACATGAGGAATTTCGTGAACCAAATATAGAATTTTAATAAATTTTATGTTATTTCCCTGTTGTACTTTGCATTAGGTTGGTGATATATTGCTTGCACCTTTCAACGGTCGATTATTACAGTCGCTATTCTGGATGGAGGAAGGAAATAAATTTCTCAGAATAGAGAGTTATAAATTAGTTCCACCCTATTCGGCGTGAATGATTTTCGGAATAGATCTTTTATGTCCCAACAGGCAGTCAGGATGAAATGATATTTTTCAAATACCGTATGAAGAACACAATATGGAAGGCAGGCGTTTAAAAACGTAAGAAATATCAATAACAGTTCTTTATTTAGATTACAAAGCAAAAATTTCAGAGTGTAAAAATCATTCGCTTTGATAAGGATCCCGGTCAACGTGAATGACTTTTACACTCTGAAATTGTCGCATTGTAATGCACATATAACTCAGTTAAAAGTAACTGTCGCGACATCTCCCGCAGTTTAATGGAACTCTTTATTTATAATTATTTAAAAAAATTAATACATTATTGAAGCGAAACGAAAAACTAATTCATTACCAATACTTTGACATTGTGTATATGAATCGAATTGTGTTTTAAAAACTAATGTAAATAAGCGAGGTATTCATGATTGCATAAGTGTGTCCCCTCCACGGAAATAATTCCCGGCCCTTGCATTAATATTTTCTCAGCCATATTTAATATTCACTAGCATACCACTATGCCAGCACCATACGTAAGTGAGTATTCGACATATAACTATACGGGGCATTATTTGCAAGGTATTTTACAAGTGATGGCGTGTGTTCTCGGACGTATTAACTCCTCACAACCGTTGGGCTGCTATCATAAATTAGCATATGAATGTTAGAGTGGTTCAAATTATTTTTTCTCTTTTGAATACAAGCAGACTTTAAAATTAAGTTTGCATATTGATTGATATTTTGGAGCAAACGTCGGAGGATTAATGTTAGATTGTGTTCGTGGGGGTAAATGTAGGCTGTAAATTAAAAACATGCAATTTATGCCGACTTGATTCGATGGCAAAAATTCACCTATACTGGGAAGCTTCCATATTGACAAAATAGTAACACTTTTCTATTATTGTACCCTCATTACAGATAATTATAACAATTATGCACTGATGGCACTGAAAAAGATATAAAATTTTGGTAAAATCAAATGCAATATCATATGGTTGCTGAGAAAGGAAAACAAATGAGGAAGTACTGGAGATGGTGGGTGAGGAGAGGGGTTTGTTGAGAGAAATCCTATGGAGGCAGGAGAAATGGATGAAGGGCGTATTGAGCGGCAGTGGGATGTTGAAGAAGGTAATGGAGGGGAGAATGTTAGGCAAACGAGGAAAGGGCAGGAACAGGATAGGGATGTTGGACGGGTTGAAGGGAGGAAGGAAGTACACAGAGATGAAGAGGGACCTGATGTAGAGTGTAGGTTGCTGGATTGGGTTTATTTGGAGTTAGAAAATATTTATTTGATAGTTGTGTCCATTCAAAAACTACCTTAACCGGTAGATTACCTAATAAAATGGTTGCTAAACGGAAAATTATAAGGTTCGCCTCGGTACATGTTATGCATCAAAATAAGATTTTCACTGTACACCAAGAGAAAAGTCATTTTAAGGCTGTGATTTCACGATACACATGAAATTAAATGGCCTATTGGCATCTGTATATGAATACCTTGCGGGGATACTTTTTAAAGCTAGATCACATAAAGAAAAAAGTAATGAATATTTTTATCTTGGGTTTGCTTAATTTGATTACATCTAATATATATGGGGACAATCCTCATCCGTATTATACTTGACGCATATATCTACTTATCCATTAACTAAATTTGCAAACGGAAAGGATCCCAACTTCAAATTATTATTGGCATATTTGCATTTTAAAACTTACTCAATGATTATTTTCCCAATGTATATAAATAGTTCTATTTCCCTATCTCAGATGTAGGCTATAATAATGTGACGCCAATTATCACAATAATTCATTCAGAATATCTTTTTGTCCACAAACGATGTTATCATTGCTGTCTGTTGTAATTTACAATTTAATATCTTAATCGAGTAGCAATAATCTTAAAATGAACTGCTCCAGTTGCTCTTTTGAGGTACTGAGCCGTCGAAATCTCATTCATAATAGCAACCGTGAAGATAATATATAATATTCATTTTTGAATTAAATTATTTCACTCAGTCTTCAATTGACCTTTCCTCAGTCTCCTCATGACGTCTATTATTTTAAAAGTCGAGATTAGGACTAAAATTATTACTAAAATGATTGGTAAACTTGAATATTTCTCAGATTGAGTTATTTAAAATACACACGAAAAGGGAGATTTCAAGTAACTTTTTAAGTGATTAAGATAAGTGTAGTTTTTCGTAGTAACAACTTTTGACGTCGGTGCCTCAGTATTTACCAAATTGATTCCTGGAATGGTTCCAGATTCTAGGAAATCCAGTTCTAACAGTGCCGGACGTGCCAGACCATCGCACAGACACGCCCGTTTAGCCTCACACTCAACACATCGGAAAAGTGAGCGCAAATGCTGACATGACTATCGATGTGTATGGTTTCAAATAATCGAGAAGCATTAAAAAAATAAATGAACTTGTCTGAACTATCCACTAAGTTTTTTGTTCTACTGGCAAACTTTGGTCTTAGGATGTCTTCCTGCAAAATTATGTTTGCCCGAGTGGTTTCTGGAAAGGCTTCTTATAAGTTTTTCATAAATTATCGCCTATTAGTCTTATCTTAGGGGGAATCCAAATATATCTTAGGCGCACGCTGACATGATTAATTTTACGATGCGGGGTATTCCGAGGCTTAGGCTTAAAGAAGAGAAGATAAGCTCAGATTGGAAGTGCTAACGCAATGGATTTTTTGTTATTCAGTTAAAGAAGCTTAGTTCCCTAGTTGACATCAGGATTGAAGAGAGAAGATTCCGCGGTTTTTCTTTGTCTTACAAGATCTGCTTCTGACTAGTAGATTACTCATACTACTAATACTCGTAATATGAAAACAGGAATAATGAGCCTTACGTACTTTTTAAGACATACGACCTCATCGGGACTCGTGACATCGTTTGAAGGTAATATTCGAAAAAATCATTACCACCGAAAAAAATGTCAACTCCTGAATTCTGTTAATGCGTTGCAAACGTCATTGAGGCACATAACGCCATCTTTGAGCCGTAAAGTGATTAATAATACACATCGTTTTTGGAGAATGTTGCTTGAAGATGATATCAAATAAATTTTTACCGTTGAATATCGAAATATTTATAATCTTCAATAATACATCATAAAATACAGGGTACGTTCCAAAAGTAATGCAATTAAATTTACCACGCCGCTCCTCTTGGTTGGAGTGGGATCAAACCACTTGAAGTGGGCGAGGGGTGGCGGGAAGCTTTGGCGCGAAACTAGACTCGGTGCTTTCCAAGATATGAAAGTGCCAGGACGTTAGTTATTGTAAACCTCTGTGCGCCGACCGTGTCACAAAAGACCAACCTCGCGGAAAATTCAAGTGAACTTTTCAACGTATTGAAAATGAACCTGATTATTTTGAAAACGTTATTACTGGCGATAAAACCTAGGTTTTTTAATACGACCCAGAAACAAAACGCCAAAGCTCTGAGTGGCACACCGATCAATCCCCCAAGCCCAAAGAGGCAAGAAAGAGCAAATCAAAAGCGAAAACAATGCTCATTGTCTTTTTCGACAGTAAAGGAGTGGTCCATAAGGAGTTTGTTCCTCAAGGACAGACAGTTAACGCTACCTATTATGTGGATGTGCTAGCAAGACTCCGAAAAAGGGTCATCAAGGCGAGAAAAGACATCTCCGCTACCTGGCAACTCCATCACGACAACGCACAACGCGTTCGCGAGTTCCTGGCCAAACACCAGGTACCAACGCTGCCCCACCCCTCTACAGTCCTGACGTCGCCCCAGGATACTTCTTTTTGTTCCCTAGGATTAAGGCAGCCCTGTAAGGAACCCGCCAATAGAAGAGATCGATCCTATCAGCCGTGACGAAGACCTTGCGAGAGGACTTGCGTCCCCGAAGACGTCTTCCAGGGCGCGTAGCAGTCATGGCAGAGTCGCGGTAAAAATGCGTAGAGGCCTGAGGACAATGCTTTGAAGAATTTTATGTGTTTATGTGTATTTTTTTACAATCAATTACTAAAAAAGAAAATAATTGCATTACTTTTGGAACGCACCAATTATTATGGTTGTATTAGACTTGGGATACAGTTGTTTGAGAAGGTTTTCCCAAAATTCGCAAAACACATATAACTTGGCTGCAATTCGATCTTCACGCTTTCTGGTAAAATCATTATAATTTGTCAGTGAGGATGATTTGGACTCGTATAAATTCATTAAACGAATAAAAATTGGAATGATCGATTCCCTATTCCTAATTCGGCCCTTGGTTACGTCTCCACACACAATTCAAAGTCATCGCCCTCTGATTATGATTTTTGTCGGAAAAAAGAGGCTCGACATAAATCCGATTTGAACCTTTCTCTGTTGTCGTACAGCCTCACGTGTGTCGTAAGGAGAGCTAAATCAAATAATTCCTTCATATTTTTTGGCGGACAAGAATGGGAATCATTCCTCAGCGGTCTCCTTAATCTCTCCAGCGACGTTTCGTTAAAACGGTTTCGATCCTCTTTCGAGAGGAAAAAGGAATAAAAACATTCCTCCACCTTCTCTTCCCAGCTAACACTCCTACCGTAACCGTCCTGGCGACTCGTGTAAAAAAGGGGGGAACGAAAGTTTCCCATGCGCCCGCACCCTATAAAAAGATCCTTTAAATACTGAAGGCACTTTCCTTGGGTTGGTTTTGGTTCGTCGGCTTCGGATGCTCGCGTGTTTGATAGCTAAGTGGGCTTATGAATTCAAAGGGATCTTCCTTCCTCTCCTCAAACACGATACGAGATCCCTCCACTCACGTCATTGATCCAATCGGAATTTTATCCGAAGAATTCTGTGATGAATAGAGGGAGCCAAAAACAGTTTACGGCGAGGCTCAATTTTTATGAGTTCTAAGCTGTATGAAATGTGCACTTTATGATCTTTTAACTGCGCTGCCATGAGAATGAGTCGAAACATAGGGAAGAGGTATATCGTTGAAAAAATAGGATTTCTGATAAATTAAAAAAATTATAACTAAATAACTTGTTGGTTTAATCTGGGTCGCTAGCGTCCAATGTGGATAATATTATGCTGGTGCTAAGGCTAGGAGGTTCAACCTCTTGAATCTAAAATGGCCATAATCAATCAATATAGGTATATCCTGAAATGTTTAAACCGCAAATAATTTAATTTATTCTAAATTTTTTGATAGATTATTTAATTTTGATAATACAATTGTATTATAGCCGTTTCCCTCTATGGTTTGGTAAATGTTACATTCCTCTAAAAGTTCATAATAATGTATCCATATTATCAATATTACCTAATTGGTTTTACAAATGCACCTTATGCCCTGAATTATTTGTTATTTCAGAGAGTATTGTGTATATTCCTCACCAAGGGTCTAGACGTCATGGAAGGCTTGTGCGTTTCATATACGCCTAGAAATTTGCTAGCAGGGGTAATGGCGATTACTCCTTGTTCGGCCACCCATACCAGATAGGTCGAAGGGTAGGAACTAGACGAGGCGTAGTCCGCGCAGTTTGTTGCTGTGTTAGGAGGCTGAGAAAACGTCTGACCCCTAGCGGGGCGACCAACTGAGGGAAAACATCACATTGAAAAAAATTGTGAGGAAGGAAACCACCTGAATAGTTTATCCCTAGCATTAGAATGGACACTAAAATTAAAATGAGTCCCGGCAGCAACGGCACTTGGCCCGCTGGGCCGCTTGCCGTGCCCAGCAACTGGGGAGGTTAGGCGATCTCGACCGCTATCTCATGAAATTCTTGCAAAGCGAAAGAGACAGCAGAAGCACGGAAGGCACAGAAGAAGACCAAACTAGTTATAATAGGAACTTAGATTATTGGGGCGGGTCAGAGAAGGAAAATTAGAAAATTTAAAGCGAGGGATGAAAAGAGGAAATATAGATACAGGTACACGTGTGTATATTCTATAGATACCTGTATTTTAGTGCTGTGCGAGGTTACATGGAAGGATAGCGGGGATTATCGAGCCATAATTATAAGCTAATTCTTTTTTTGAAATTGGTTTTTGACATGGAAATGCTCACTAACATGTGAATCATAGAGTGAAAAGCGGATAACTTTTTGGAACAACAATGTCTTGAGTTAAAGTTAATCACTAGGTCAGAATAAGAATTTTTTCGAAAGATGAATAACTGTAGGTGGTTATTCATTTTTTATTTATTTAAATCAAGAAAGTTGAGGAAATTGTTACATTCTATTTCGCAAGTGAATACCAAGTTGTGATTCAATGAATTCAGATGAGATAGAAACATTTCACGCAAAACACATCGTTTACATATCAATGTCAACACAACATGTTTTTGTTCAGTTCTTTAACAGGGGAGAACAGATCCTTTTCGAAATGTTCTCTGTAAACATCCGCAAGGAGCGGGGACAAAGGAGACCCCTTGGTTAGGCCATCGGGTTGTTCGAAATATTTGACGTTGAATCTAAAATAATTTTTTGAAATACATATCTTCAAGAGTTCATACAATTCAAAGGTGATAGGAACAGATACAGAAGTCTGTACACACATCGAATGACACTAAGATGCATTCGTATGTTGGAGGAACAGACCGAAAATTTCAAGAATGGGTGAAGGAGTACCAAGGCTGTATGAAAAATGAAATGTCAATGTAACATTTTGAAAAACATTTATTGAAAAATAACTACAATAGTGACTTTGAATTTGAAACTTTACGTGTGGAAAAGAAAGGACTTAGATTAGACGCTTTAGAGCAGTTTGCAATTTTAAAAAGTGTACGCTCCAGAGAGAATATTATTAATGACAATTTGTACACCTCCTACTCCCCCCTTGAAAATTGTATTCCCTGTAATTGGGATGCACGTGCAATATCCAGCGGAGTCTATTTTGGAGTCACAATTATATTCTTTTTATAATCGAGGGGAATAAAGTACATTTGTTTATCATGAAAACAATGAAAATATATACCATTGATTGAATATACATGTAAAATCATGTCCACTCGACTATGGGGGTCTCTCAAACTATCAGGCCAGTCTGATATAATTACAAAAATCAAAGTAATATGAACAAAGGACTCCACGATCTGCTGTTATAACCTAGGGCAGGACATAAATCAGCATACCTTGTGGGTTTTCTTGGACTACTTTATTTTTGGGTGGAAAAAATGAAACACGCTTGGCTCCCTGGGAATTGCAAAGTGTGCGGGAGTTAATAGCTGACGTTACTTTCTGGACACACTTTCTACATATTTGTATGTACGTTATGAATCTGTGTGATAGGTACACTCGCCTATAGTTTGACCGCTCAAATAGTTGTTTCCATTCATAAAAGCAGCGAAAACGGTGTAGTTGTTCTTATATAGTATTTTGAGTTTAATGTTTCATTTTTATAATGGATCACGGTTTCTTGAGAGATATAAAATCTTAGCTATTTATGAACGCTACATCTATCAAAGCGAAGCCCCATTGAGGCATTTTGGATATCCAGGGAAATGGAACGTTTGACGACCCCTTCCTTTCTCTTTATCCCATTAAATGCTTTATTTTGTAAAGGGTTGTCAAAGCCAGAAAGAGCAAACATTAACTTTGCGCGTAGATGACACCGATTTAACTATCCCTACTCATATTAGAGGAATCTAATTGAGGAGGAATGTAAATATAAAATTATTAAACGAAAGCCGCTTTAGCAAATCATTTTCATGATAACTACGACACGGGATTCCATTAGAATAATTATACTTTACGCATAAAAAGTGTGTGATGTTTCATTATTCTTCTCCCGACACATCATGTCTTGACCACATCCAGATATTCACTGAAAACATTACGTTGGCGCTTCTACTTCTGTTACGCCCAGGATATGGGCCCCTCCCTCTATATACATCCACTACTACAAAATCAAAGTATGATCACTTCGTTATCCACTTCCACATCAAATTGCATTCTATGTAATTGAGGCTTTCATTCCATATTATTCTTCCATTATTTTAATATTCTGACTGGTAAATAACGGGTAATATGTAACTGAAATTCGTGTCATTGGCGCGATGAATTGAAAATAAATCATGTGTGTGCTTGCTTTGAATAAAGCTTGATTATCTTTGAAATTTGGTCCCTTTTGTGAGCTTAAGAGGATTAACATTTCATCAAACCTACTTAGTTTCAGTGACTATTTAATTTCATTTAGTGTTTTAAATGACAAAATGTGGGACCTTCTTTTTAGTTAAAGTTTTACATGAGGTGGTAATATTAGTTGGCTTTACTGCGGGTTTCTGAGAAGTTTTTTTATATCATCAGATTTTATTCAACTTTTTAAGTAGAAATCTCTAGAGAAAATTTGCGACGTTTTCGACGCCGAAGATAAAAATCGATTTTTTCATTGCTAGGCGGAACTCTGTTCCTCATGCCGATAACTGGATATACAGGGACGCGGTGTAATCCTCACGCTACGTAATGGCGATTGCCAAAGCGTGAAAAAGGACTTCCAGGGACGTTTGAATATTTATTCTTAATAAGGGACCGAATAAGCTATTTTTAGGCTCTGCTGACTCCAACCCCAGCAAAAGTCTTCGCGTAAATAGACTCTTTTATGACATCGCAGAACCTTTTGAGCGATCTCAAAGGCTATTATCGGTAGCATCTTTCTCTTGTAATAAAAAACCCATTTAATCGATTTAAAAGGCAAGTTCAAGGTCTAGCGTTTGCGTGAATGAAAAATGGAATTTTTCCTTGGAGACTCATTTAGTTGAATTACGACGAGGTATCATAGTATTTAATGAGTATTTTAGTGCAAATTAAAATCACCTACATCAAACGCATAAGTTGAACTTCTGATAATTTAATGCTCTAATTTAATTTCAATTATATGAATTACATTTCATGGAAATGGTCAGTTCTTCGACCAATATTTCTATCATGTATAACATATATTTTAGATTCTTTCGCGATCCACTCGCGATCTGATTGGCAGCTGAATCTTATTTGATTTTCACATAACCCTTTAAAAATATGTCCCCTCTATTCTGGCAACTAAATTTTCTTTCAATGTCTGTTTAAAAAAAGATGTAAGTAAAAAGGGATGGTTAAAAATGTTCGAATAAAAAAATGTCATTTCTGTTTCGTACCTATGGGAAGAAATCAGTTGCGTTTGTTTTGTTTCAAATTGGATCCTCGTTACGTCAAATTTACTTAGCCACCACATATATGAAGAACGATTTCTGCCATGCACCTTTGATGGTTGACCATAGTTTTTGATAATTATGAAACTGATAATCTTAATTACGACTCAATTTCCGAGGGAATGAGTACATGGAAGGAATTTTTCATTTGGGAAATAAGCGAAGGTGATATTAATGAAGAGCAATTTGATTTCGTACGAATATTGAATCTCATTTAAATCGGTGTAAGTCAGATATTTAGGAATATTAATTTCTGACGGAAAATTTGTAGTAATTGCACTCTGAAAAATCCTGGTACATTGTTCACATATCAGAAAAACAGACGAAGTCGAAGGATTTGTAATTTATCGTGATTCGTCGTGAATTATTTGACGGGCACACGCTCAAAAATGAAGAAAGCGAAATGTCATATTTTATTCGAAGGTTTTAGATGAGATAGAGAAATTTACAGGTGATTTGAATTGATGATATTAAATTTGTATTTTTGGTGCCATTAAATACTCGAGTATTTTGTGAGATAAATGGTTTATTCTTCATGTCTTGACCTGCCGGAGTTAGTTGGAGTAAGTTCAACGAAAATTGACGAGACACCTCATAATTTTTTATATTTGAGTGAAAAGGGGTTCTAATTGGTTTTACACGGAATGATGGTCTTGTCATTAAAGGTCATCAATGGGAGAGTATTTCTCCTATCTCCATGCAACGTCCCCTACCCTCTTTTTTTCCTTGATAGGGGCTGTATGAGTTAGTACACATGTTCATTTTATTCATTCCATGAGATACACTTTGCTTCCTGTCTTCGATTTTCTGTAGTAGTCGCTATTATACTTAAATGTCCTGGTGGATTAATTCCAAAAATTTTAATTTAATGTTTGTAAAGTCTTCACCCTGTCTGTTTTGTCTGTACTGTCTTGTTCACTTGAGATATTCTTCTCGCTTATTTCAACGTTAAAATGGTTGTAAGTTAATTCTTTAAGTATTCACGTATCGAAAATCTTTTGTTTCCCAATTGTTTTTATTTTTAACACGGCAGAATTCCATCATTGAAAAGGCTAGTACTTTTCTCAATATTTTAGTCGCTGATTATTACAAAATTATTATATTTATCAGTATTTGAAGCCTGACGATTGCAGCCCTGCATTCTTCCCTTTGTAATAGTTTGCTCATTCCATTTTTTTCCTCCTCCTTCTCAAATCCTTCTTCACCTTAAGTATTGCTTTGTCACTTGACCGTGGTTACTCTAATGGCAAGTGTTTTAACACTCCCTGTCATACGCCTTCGTAACGGCTTTCAGGGTAAGAAGTAGAGACATCGTCTACTTTCCCTCTAGTGAGTTCCTAACAAATCCACTATATTTTTGGGCGGCTCTTCTTTTTCACATTTTTCCTGTTTCAGCAGAAATAAAATGTTTTTATCAGAAGAATTCACGGTTAAAAGAAAGTTGATAATTATTTAGCATCTACACAAAAGGATCTTTTTGCTAATACTTCAAGAAATTAGAAACTACTATATAGTGTTCCGAACTATATCTGCTGGGTATCAAAAATCATTAATGCTTTGTTCTATTTCTATAAAATAAATCAAGATAAATAAAAAATATATATTTTATGCTCGTTGCCACCAGCGGATTGACCTATCTATCCTGTACTGAAATTAATGTAATTGTGGAAAATCTTCCTCCTCTTATGTATCTCTTGATTCAATTCTCAAATTATCGACTTTTCAAGATTTTCCCCATTATTGTAGATCACTTTCCTTTTCACATTATACTCTTGAAATGTCACAGAGAGGATTTCCATCGAAAAGTACGCATACCGCTGCTGCCAACTTCTCCCCTTCCTGCTGTCTTTAGAAAACGAATGTTTTCGCGACACGATCAGAAAAAAGGACGAATTATCGGCAAAAAAATTGGGTATTTTCAATTTGTCCAGGGATCCTACCCACCACTCCTTTCAAGCCCGTCGCGTTCCACAAACCCACTGGCTACGGTATGCGAGCGAGGGAGGAGGTGGGGAGAGGTGGCAGTTGGTTTCAAGAGATGGGGATGGGTAGTGACGGAGGTGGAACAATAACTTGGAAGGAATAAGCGTCGAAAATCCGTCGATAGGCGAATCAGTTGGCAGGAATGGAGTCCAAGACGAGGAGAGCGAAAAGAATCTCTTTCATTCGATCTGCTTACGACGGATATCGGGAGAGGAGAACCGGGATGAGGAAAGTGGGATTTTTAAGAGCCGTATAAGAGCAGACAGGGGAGGGGAAGATGGGAAAATGGTCGACTGGAATGGTTTTATTTCCCACTCAAAAGTTGGAAAGGTCTTGCATTAATCGAAGCCTCTCGTCGGTAGCAGTAGTAGTAAACAGTTTTGGCCCTCGGGTGAAAGTTTTGCTCAGAAAGTCCTGTTCAGAAAGTCCTGATGTCAAGATTTCTAATAGATAATTGATACCCGTAGTTCAAGACTCACAATATTAGGGTATTCTTAGTGACTAAACAAGTTTAATCGTGTGCCTCTGGTATCCAGTTTGATTAATTTTCCATCGAATGGACTGGAATGTTTTGCCTAATTTTGAATCTCCATAAGGCTACAGCGCCCATCATTATTCGATCGGTAATATTAATGACCACAGTTGTCATTGAATAATTTACTGCAACATTTTGAGACTTACTTGTAATTGAATTATATTTTCTTACTATCGGATGGATCTTCAATAAGTAACTAAAGTAAGGTTTGTTATTCTATTACTTCAGTTTTAGTTGTTTATGAAGGAAAACTTTTTATTCTTGATTTTAGGGAAAACAATGTCCAAATACTCACTAGTTAAACTGACTTCAAATTTATTCAGTAATTTATTAGCCCTCTAAAGAAGTTTATTGTTGCTGATTACATTTCATGGCATGCGTTGCAATTTCCCATAAATTTTAGAAAAGTTGAATTTCAAGCTGTTTAATTTATCAAAGCAAATGCGTTATTGACTTGATCAGTTATCGTAGCTAAATTTGCGTTCGTAAAAATCAAATCTGCTATTTATTTTTGGATAAAATGTTGCCTGCTTCATATTAAATAGTTCCGAGTATTTCGTATGATGAAGGGCTCATTTCTTAAGGCTCATTACACATTAGGAATAGAATTTCTTCAAATATTTAGGAAGGAGTAGTATAAAACCTAAGCTTAAGGAAGGGTCCTTAATATGGGAGAAATTATGATAACTTTTCTTTCTAAGTTCTTTTAATGTAATGGATGAAGTCTTAGGTGAAGAATTAGGCGAGGTGTCTGACGTGTACAACCCCATGGGCGTCATTCAGACTTGCATCATCGTAATCACAGGGGATTTTGAAATATCACCCAGGACCCTACCGAAATTTCTTCCGTTTTCATGGAAATGCCATTTCTCATCTCAAATGTCCATTTTTGCATTCTGAACTAATCAATAGGGTTAACTCTAAACCAAACCTTGGCTTTTCAGATTAAAATTTTCGTAAGCAAAACAAAATTAACGTGAGCTTCCACTCTCAATTGCCGTGTTATAGTCACTACCATAGGTATTGCCACTAAATACTTCGTATTCTGCCACACAGTAGTGGCAGAATACAAAGGAGCTATGTATTTCCTAATTTTTATCAATTAACTATTTCATTATTGTCATTAAATTCTTTTTGAAGATTGACAAAACTCATGATTGTTTAAAGTTTGTTAATTAATGAAAATGTGATAGTTTTGTAAATATTTTAATGTGGTAACTTGATATTGGATAAATTTGTTGTAAATATTTACTCAATGATCATGAAATGTCTCGTTCTAACTTCAGGCGATGAAAAAAATTATGTAACAATATCTTTTCATATTTTACTTTCTGTATGTTTCCGTGAGTCTTGAAGAATGATAGCTACCCTGAATATTAATTATTTTGCCTCATATACTCTTGACAGAACTTTCATTTCCACTGTAGTCTCCTTTGTAAGCAAGGGCGTTTTCATTATGCTGGTATTTGGACGTTAATTGATTAAATATATTAACTAAATGGGCTCATTTTCAAATGTAATATCCTTAAAATAGCGGTAAATGGATAAAATTATCCTTTGGAGAAATTAAGTATCTACGGATCACGTAATATTTTTGGATGTGCTGCATGGATATGACTGAAAAAATTACGAGGTGTACAACTACAGACGTCTATTAATCAACTAATTTGTTTTTTGATGTGCTTAAGTTTTCATAGAGAATATGTACATAAAATGGTTAATTATGAAGAGAAATTAGTTTTAATGTTCCTTTGATAATGAGATGTATGACGATGATTGTCTTACGTCAAATTCTCCTCACTTGTTTCGTAACAAAGAGGTAACTTTTAATAGTTTGTACCAAGCTTGCTAACTTCCCATTTTTTGACTCTCTCTCGTGTCTCAATGAAATTCTATCAAAGGTCGGAGAAGCTATTTATGGAGTACTTTCTTCAATGATTAACTTTTCCTTTGCAAGGTACTGTTCTTGACGTTAGCATCGGATATGAAACCTTGTCGAATTTTCAACTACCTATTCTCATTTCTCATCATATACCGGTAGCAAAATACTTCAACCAAGTTATAACTCTCTGACTAAACATAGATTTGAAAGACTTTACGTGATGAGACGCTATGATCTATAAAAACTTAATCTTCCGCCAGACTTAATTGTGTAGCGTTAATGAGCTTTATTTATTGAGGGGATTCAGTTAAGAATGAAAAATGATTAGTTTAAATAATGAATAAATTGGTACTACATTACTTTGTAAAGAGTTTGTATGGCTACATAATAAAATACTCTCCATAAAAAGATACTCTTAATAACGTGATTTGATGAAGTTGGTTCTGTTTGAGAAACAGAAATGACCAACCTTAATGTACTGTTGCGAGCACTACCCTGGGCCAACGGAATAAATGTGCAAGTATGGTATTAAGAAATGTGATGGCTAAGTAAAGCATTAACATTGAAGAACATATACTATATTGTGCGAAAGAGGTATTTTGAATTAGGAGAAAATTAACGATGAAACGGGCACTAAGTAAAGATGTCGATTAGGAGCAGATGAGCAAATTATCGTTCACGGTTCTGGCACCTGGCCTTCAAGCAAAGAGAATGAGTACACCGCAGACTTCTATAATGCTAGTTTGTAGAATGGAGAGAGCATTATCGGGATTAAAAGGACGGAAGAAAACTTTTTGGATAGGAAGTTAGCAGGTAGAAATTTATGGGAGATACATGAATAAGGCAGACAAAATAGATGAAAGAAACGTGGATGCTAATGGTTGTGATAGAGATGGGAGGGTAAATGTGTGTCTGTCAAAATGAAGGTGACAAGAGTACAAATATTTTTGAATGCACGTTGCGAAGCAGAAAGTAGGAAGAAAACAATATTGATTGTCCAAAAAAGGGAGTTCAAGTTGGGAGAAAGCGCTTAAAAGTCGACAGTGTTTAATAGCATTCAGGAGAACCTCACGCCTGACTCTAATGGATAGACGTCTCATACTACATTTTTATATCACATTTCCGTCTAAAGCGGACATCATCGAGAAAGGTCTTCTAACTAGATTTTTCATAGGCTTAAGAGAAGTGCTAGTAATTAAAAGTACCTTTTCCGCGTAATTGAGTAATTCTGTCACTTCATCCTCAAATTCCTCCCGTGTTATACCGTCCACTTTTATAAATACAGGTTTTTTTTTCTTACATAAATACCTGTATATACTCTTTTCTCTTAAAGTTGTTTCCGACTATAGGATGAGGTCAATATTCTTACAATTTATTATTTTAGATTGCGTGTTTTAGAGGATTGTTTTAACATACTTGGGGGTGACGTTTAGAGAAAGTGTGAACATAATTTGTCAAAATAACATTTTAGAGTTTCATTTGGAAAACTTTCCTTTCATAACTAAGGGAAGAATTATCACGTAGCTAATAAGCTGTGAAATACCTAATGAGGTTGGCAAATGGCGTGGAGCTTGAGGTTTCGAATCCCTAAAAATACATGGAGTTTATGCTGAAAGGTAATGAATTGTCCATAAAGGAATCAAGATGCCATGTTGGCATTACGACTTAAAACCCGAAACAGTTATACAAAATACACATCGTGTTTATCCAATTAATACCACTGAGAAGTTAAAATGAAAAAAATACTTGTTCTATATTTTAGATGCCAACATAAAATTTTGAATCAAATTAATGCTTAAAATTGTCGTAGAATATTTGACGGTCTTAAAAATAAATTTTCCCTGGGACAATCTTAAAGGTTTTATCTTGCTGTAACTATAACAGTAGCCATTTAAGGACAACTTGCCCGACTTTTTAACCCTAATCTTCACCTTATTGGTGACACTATCTTTTGGAAAACCCTTATGAATCAATCATAAAGCTATTAAAAATAGAACAATTATGGCATTAAAATCATCAGTAGTCGTCTGATATCTTGAGAATAGTTTATACTCTCATTGTTCCTTGGTTGAAGGTATACGAGTACTTGAATTAATTTTTAGCTTACAACGAATATAATGTCAAGGATATGTTTGTTACACACATTGGTAATGCTTTACCTATGGAAAGATATTTAATTTTCAGTAACTAAAGCATCCACTCATTGCAATCATGGACCATAAAAAGGAAAAATTGAGACAGGTGCTTCAGCTAATGCTGAATTAATTCTCAAGTAAATACGAAGAAATACTATATGGTAGATTAAAACGTAACAGTTGTGCATCTTAGTGCCAGACTAATGTATGATAAGCAAAGGAACATTAATATTGTTAATCTCTAGTACTATTTGTTATCTTAATTGTCATATTTTGTTTGATTATTAGATAATATTTTTCAAGACGTATCTAAATATATTACTTGCAATCTGCCATAGTAATTTTACAATCTCTAAAGGTATTTATTGTAGCTGCATTTGTATAGGAATAATTTTGGATAAATATTGATGAAATAGTTTGAAAATGTAATTGGTTTCGATCCAGTGTAGCAATATACCGTTTATACAAAACAAAGAAACCATGAAGACAAACAACTTGCAGTAACTGTTTCTCTCAATATATTTCATGATAACTCTTTTCTCATTGAATATGCGCATGGATGTAGTCAGGAACCTAGTCTGAACCTACCCTTTAGGGTCAGAAATACTCCTCTTTCAAAAATGTTCCCTTCAATGGAATGCTTAACGAGCATTGTTAGGAGCAGGCTCTCGTGAAGATAATGGAGCTCTTTAGTTAATTGTGAAACGTAGTTTGGTTTCATCCCAGACATTATCGACCGAAATGCCATTGAATTCCGTGGAGTGCAAGAACGTGTAGTGGCGAAACTTTTGTTCTCGACCGAAGGAATAAAAAAAATGCGAGTCGAATTACTCGGTTCAAAATAAAATGTCCGTCGGGGACCTCTTATTTACCCCCGGGCGGTTGTCTACTTCCCGCGGAAAGGTTTCGGGGAAATCTCAAAAATCCTCCGAGGGAGGAGTTGGAAGCGTGCTGGAATGAGATCCCAGGGAGCCGCAGAAAAGCGGATCAATCTCAATTAATCAAATAGCTGGATTACTCCGTTATTCAGGGGGCGGGCACCAGTCACTGTGCCATCGGCGATTAAAAACAGCAGGAGATGCACACAAGGAATAATTCACACCACACTTTTGGCTTTCACAGTTCGCGAAGTGAATCTTACTGTCGAAACTAATCTTGAACTTCATGATGGGCTCACGTTAAAGCGAATGAGAACGTTAGCTGAATGCCAAAAGATGGTTTACATGACCTAATGATGCTTCTTTTACGCTCAGATTTGTATGTAACCCGCAGTTATAAACCAGAAGGTTGGTTTAGATGTATGAGGGAAGAGTTCACTCAGTTCCAAGCACAGCGTCGTGTGAAATTCACGCATCAGAAGGTCCAGCTCCTTTCCCGGTGCCGCCTATGGTTTTCCGGGAAGATATGGCACCCGTAAAATCATTATATTCGGGCGAATCAGAGGATGCCCAGAGGAGTCCAAGTAATTAAACCCGGGTCTCCTAGTGTTTTGAAATTCGTACGATTCAAAAACATGATCTTTTAAACATAATAGTCGTAAATTTAAGTTGTACGCTTTTGAATTGAGGGTGTGTGAATAATTGGAAAAGACGAAATCGACAGCAAATAAAACAAACGAGGATGTACTAGCTATGGTGCCAAAGAAATGGAATTGTTGGGATAAACCCAAAGGAGAGAGGGAAGGTGGATGAAGAGGATTTTATTGGCGATGATATGTTGAACTGACTGTAATAGAGAAAAGATGGTTGTCAAGCGAGGAAGTGATAGGAATAGAATAAGCGTGTTGAACATAATAAAAGGGGGAATGAAATATGCGGAATTGAAGAAGAGCTTATAATAACGTATCGGGTTGTTTTTTGTTGGGAAAGGCATGGAAACAAGTCGTTGAATAGTCTGTGTACGTCAAAAACCAATCTTAACCGCCGGAATATTATAATTTATGTCCCACTCCCTGATTTAATTTTACCGCTGTATAGTGAGATGAGGGGTTTGTTGAGAGAAATCCTATGGAGGCAGGAAAAATGGATGAAAGGCGTATTGAGCGGTAGTGGAATGTTGAAGAAGGTAATAGAAGGGAGAATGTTGAGCAAGCGAGGTAAGGGCAGGAACAAGATAGGGATGTTGGACGGGATGAAGGGAGGAAAGAAGTACACAGATGAAGAGGGACCTGATATAGATTAGGTTGCCAGGTGGGGAGTTACAAAATGCTTATTTGATGGTTGTGTCCATCCAAAAACCTACCTTAACCGGTAGATTACCTAATAAATAAATAGTGAGATGCGACGCACAAGTTATGAAAAATTAAGCAAATAACGCTACAATAAACGACGAGTCTTTGGCACACTTAATATTTACAAACTATCGAATTCCAGATTTTAACTGGCATTGAAAAAATGCCAATCGGAATCTGGTGGGTTTTTTTAAATACTTGATTGAACAAAACCGTTTTTTCAGTACGTTTCTTTACTTCCTAAAACAGTATATTGTCGCTAAGGCCTTCGGCACGATACCGAAGTTTTATTTATACTTATATTTATAACGATTTGTGAGATTAACGATTGCGCCCGTTATTGACACCGAAATTTGTATTATGGATTAAGTGGTTTACCTTTAATACAGTAATTTGTATTTTTCCTTTGTACGATACCTTTTTAGGGAATTATTTATATTATTTCTGTATTTAAAAGAAAATTTAATGGAACTTTCATATTTTTCACATTTCATAATTGATGTGTTTTTATAATCAGGTTGGAATATATTTGGAATTAATTTTTCATACTTTTTTTTAGATAACTAGTATGTCTTTAAAATGAGAACACAATTTGTAATGAATACTGAATGAGAATTCTTGGGAATTTACAATAAAATCTTCCCGAAATGCCTAATATTATGTTAACGAAATAAAATAAAGTACACTCGATAACTTTTAATTCTTCGCCTATGCATAAAATATACAGTTGATAATTTTTGCAATGTAATGCAATAGCAATATAATGTAATGCAATAGCAATAGCAGTGGAAAAACGAGTTACGTTTTTGTCCGTCTGCAATTTATACAGACATGATTTCGTAAAATGTTGTCGTCAAGTTTGTTAAGCCAAAGCGGATGTCATTATACGCTTTCGGTAAATGAGATCCTTATTTCATGCCGACTATTAAAATATGTCAAACCACATCGGAAGTCACCGGGTAGATGAATAAAGTTTCATTTCGAAAAACAATGGTTTGATTACTTCCGTTTTATGGATCGTATTCGCTTGAATAGCATTCGCTCTTTTAGACTTTCAAGTCGTAAAAGAGGTAAAAGGTCTCTTAATTTTGGCATTGGAGTCATCATTTGATCTCAACTGTCAAATTTACGGCTTTTATCCTCCGACCGTATTTAAACCACTACAGCCCAGAATCCCATTATCACGTCCTCTCTATTCTACACCCATTTTCCCGGGAAATAAACAGCGATACATGAAACAGCTGCAGAGTGCACTTTGTAAAGAGAACACACCAAAGATGCGCGGAAAAGACGAACGTGACAAAAAGAAAAAAGTATCATTTTGATCTTGATCTGCAGAAATTATTAAAATTTGCTCAATACTCACCCACAACTCTTTCTTTTAATGATTTTGCGGAGTGGGAATGTATCTATGTCTTATATTACTAAATGTGTGAGGTGTGATAGTGAAGTTAAGAGAACTGTGTAAAAGATTTTCTAATTATTCTGAGCTTAAATATTGAAGAACCATACAAAAGGAGTGATTGATTCGAGTGGATTATCTAGCGTTGGTTATAAAAATTGCTATTAGCGTAAACTTACATCTCCGTCTGTTTGTTCATCTCACGAATCGATACTGGTTCCATTCATATATTTTAATCATATTTTTGTTTCCTTTTCCGCACTCCCTCCCATTCCCTTTCATATATTCTCATTACTTCTCTCCTCAACGGCTCGTCTCTGTCACCTCTTCACTCATTTCCTCTCCGAATAACGTTTTGCCATGTCTAGCTTCAACTCCACGCTCAATTCCCTTTTCTTGGAACGGTCACGTAGGAAGCAGTTGTCGAAATTCAGCGCATTCTTAAGGTAACATTTATACTGGGTCCACTCAAAGGTAGAGGTGCCAGGGAGTAATAGCGCTAGAGAAAGACGTTTTTCGTAGGATATAAGTCGAGTGGAAAAATGGAAACTCTCAAGGCTGTCACGTACGTATCAAGATTTTGTTCGAATTACGGGCAAAAATTTGTGATAGAGTAGAAATGCGTGAATCCAGTTTTTATTTATGGTGAAACCACGAGTTTTATTATTAATCTTTTTTCTCTTCTCTTATCTTCTCTCTGTGTGATTAATTATGGCACTATTAAAAAGTAAATGGCCAAAGAATATTGAAAATTATACGTGCGCTTTTGTCGTGAACGCTGCACGAGTTTTGTTCAAGTTCTAGTCACTCAATTTCTTCTTGAGACTAGGATTAGAGCAGATGTGGTTAAGCTTAAAAGAACGCGGGCACTCTTTATGAGTACAAGACATGGATAGCTACACCGTACAGTGTACAGAGCTTGTATATATAGTATTTATAAAAATGTGCGTTCGTGGGTGCGCATGTCCAAAGAAGGCGATGGTAAAACGGATCTAACATCAGGCGACATCGGACGTAAGTAGACTTGGTCACGGTCCGGTCCGGTTTCTTCAGTGAGCAAAGGAGAATGACCCAAGATATGTCTTCTCGATGATCGTTAACCATGGCAACGTTGGGAAACATTTACGCGTCTACGGCATCATAAAGTTGAGAAGCAGAATTTCCAACTTTCTGGTCTAAGTAATTTGTCATAAAAGAGTAAGGTAGTAAGTACGAAGGTACTTACTACCTTACTCTTACTTACGAAGGTACTCGTAAGTAAGAAGGCCTTAAAACTTTCTGCTCTTTAACTCGATAGTGTATGATACATTTTTGTTTATAATTGGAGCGTTAAGCCTTTTCGCCAATTTCGTCACCTGTTAGTGGAAGCAATAAACCTTACAGTGTTTCAGTCCTATTGATGTATTCTTCTAGTGTTATAAATATTTTTCTCAAAACTCATGAATCTCTTGTGCCAGGAAAACTGATAACACTAATGAAAACATTTGCATTAAAAAGAAAACTAATAATTTTCCGAGAGGCAGTCAACTTTTGGGGTCGTTTACGGTAGTCGGTATTTTTAATTGGAATAGTCTGGGAGAAAAAGAAATTTGGAGCGTTTTTGTCTTTTTTGCAATTTGCAGTTTCCGCGCCTTGAGATTTCAGGCGATGTATGGTTCGTTTATTATAGTATACGATTAATTCAATCGCAAAGCAATGAGCGAAGTACTTAAAAAGAGAAGATGCGCATAGTTATGGGAGACAAACTGGCGTTTATTCATTCTCTTGAGCTATTGATCAGATATCCTTAACTCATAATTATAGACTAGGTAGGTAATTACTATAATTTGTAATGGAAAATTCCTAACTATATTCATCATTTGGATTAACTCCTGAAAAAGTCTTGTTCTCTTTATTCCATTGGGAAAAAATGAACCATTGAACCATTCCCTTCTGGTATTCAGAAGTGGAGGAATAGATGTTAGTTAAAATTGTGTTTTGCATTGAATATGGGGAAAATTCATATAGACGGCTTATAATTCACTTGCATTCCCAAATTCTGTTTCAACTATAAACCTTATAAGGGTATGATTTAAATGATACGCATCTATATTTTAAGTATCGAAGGGTAGTATCAGATATTTCAAGCATCACATCAAGTAGTAATAATGTTCTATTGGTTGAAACCTGCCATAATTTGTTTCCGTCCATATTGTCATGAGAAGCGTATCTGAAATGGTTTGCCTTTGAATTCCATAATAGTGTTTGTAACGTGAACCAACACTTAATTGGCCTCCTTACTGAGGTTAGACGCCTTGCAGGCGCCTCACTGAAAGATACACGGCGGTGTGAATTGTTTTCGTCCCGGTTCTACCATTTGACATGAACGACCCTACTAGGAGCAATTATCATTATCTCTTAAGCCTTCCGATAACCCACTAAGGTCACCAGAACGCGCAGTCCTTTTCACCACTTCAAGTTTAAGTCCTTCAAAGGGCATTTTTTAATTGTTATTTATAATTCTGTAGTGTACCATGTTTTGGATGACCACAAAGGATAGTGCTAGATTTCTTAGTCTCTCATAAAAAGACAACCTGGCACTCGACAATTCATAATTTCCCATCTCCAATTCTTCATACATGCCATTTTCCTTCATTCCGCCCATAACTTCTATACTTTTCCTTTCCCTGCATCACTTACCTAACACCCTCCACTGTGTCAAAATCATTAGTATTCCTTCTCAATCAAAATGCTCTGCGCTCACTTTTCTTGCTTCATTTGGATCACTCCCAACAACTCTTTCTCCTTTATATCATGCCTAGTGCTAAAAAAGCTTGAGGGAAGAATTAAAAAGACTGCGTTTCCTGTGGAAATGCAGTCTTTTTGACTCTTTCCTACGTGATTTACAAATGGAGTTCTACAAAGTAGCGGCCTCAACAATCGCTCAAAACTAAATTCCTATGGTTTCTTGGTTGATTTTTCTTTCTATCCATCTAACCTTTTCTATATTTATCCAAAACCACCTCTCCAAAGTTTCTAATCCCCTTCCATCGTCTTGCTTTAATTGCACCGCTTAAAGGCATAGACACTGAAAGCCACTGGAACGTGCGCATTAGGCAACAAAAAGAAAGTGAATAAAGGGGAAAAGGGGATAAAAAGATGTCATTACGCAGAAAGCTGAATCCTTATGTTTCCTCAATGGCATTGAAGAAAATAAATGACCATCGCTGCCTCCGAGAGTGATGCAAGGAAACTTTAAATACGTTTCATTTAATTCATTCTTTCGTCGACCGCGTCGGGGAACAGAAGTAAAAAACGACATAAGGAAGAAAACCAAATACGGTATCTACGTGAATAGATAACCTTTAAGTGCACTGTATATGTGAACGTAATTTGTGGAATAATATTTTAAAGCAATGATAATTTCAAAATTAATAGTTAAAAAATTCTTTTAAATTATTGAAAACTTTTTATTTTTAAACTATTATAATTTGGATTTTTATTCATTCACTTTTGATGTATCAGTACGCCAATGGATATGCATCATTTTTTCATTTTTTTTCATCCTTTCCTTTCATCCTCCAAATTGGATAATTCTACCCCTGTTTTCGTGTCGATGTAGGTAGATAAAAGACTCAATGATCGAGAGGTAGGTAGAAGTAAATGTAGATTGATGTAGATGTAGAAGTTAAATGCCAACATGAATTCATGAGTAATAAACGGCATTTGATTAACGCTTCCGCCAATAGTATGGGAGACAGTAGTTATTGATTTACACTGAACAAGGTATTTAGGCGCAAGTGTTTTGGTTGACTGGTTCTTGAGTCGCAAGGCGGTACAGTTTCCGCGAATCGATTACCATCCAGTCCCTCCCCTTTAGGAACTTTTATGGACCTCTCCGGTTCTGGGCGGCCTATTTAGGGTTCTGTAAACTGTGAGTGACAATTCACATTACTAGGTACGTACCGTTTTGCTGGAACGACGAAAGACGTCTCCCTCTCCTTCCTTTGATGTGAATAAAAACCTAGACATTCTGTTCAACCTCTTAGCCCAAGGCTATTAAAAATTGTATATATGCGTAACGGGAGCAAGTGTACCTCGGCTTCCGGAACTACCTGGAATAGACATCTGCATTGCTTAATGCTTAGGAGGGATATGTATTTATTACGCAAGGCTATGTCTGCACGTACAAGATTCTTTATAAGCGAATTTAAAGGTTTTTAGGATTTCTTAAAGACCGTAAATAATTAATTTGAACTGAAAATATCAACGAATAGTTGGGGTGACTCCTACTTATAAAGTAAATGTAGTCCCGCATTTCTTCCAATTGGACTAGGATTATTAGCAACTAAAGTTTATCTGATTACGAACCGAAATCTCCATTTGCCCATTATGATAACTGTTTCAGGTTAATCCGGTAGACATTTTATCCCTACCCTTTATTCTTAGGGTTTATTTATAATCAAATCCTCATTTAGACGACTTATGAAAAATCTCCGCCTTGCCTAATTCATTTAGTAAATAGATGGATGCCTTATCATGATAGCTGCATTACAGGTTTCTCATCCGGATGGTTCGTATCCCAGAAAATGTAACATTACGATAAAAAACCATGGTAATCAGCGCGAAGATTATTGGCCAGTTTCTTTTCCTGCCGTGCGCGATATACTTCCAAGAGATTTATTAATACTCGTGAAAGCATAGTAGCTTCATTTTTGTACCTCACCGACCTCTATTATGTAATTATTTTTCAAAAGTTCCATAGGTTTTAAGACATTTATATTTGTTATTGCCCATTTGTTTCTTTAACCAATTTTTTGCCCAATGCTCGGAGGCTCGAGGAGCGTATAATTTCGTACGGTACACTTTCGGCAGCACTGGACGCCAATTTTCTCAATACCCGGTCATCATAGTAAAGAAGATCCACAAGACTAATTACATTTTTGTGATATACTTAGGAATAGAAAGTTCAGGAATATAATAAAAAATAAACAAGAAATAATTTATAAAATATATGAAGTAGAGTTAAGCATTTATGAACTGGTCAAATACTTCAATGCTACACTGGCATCAAGCCTTTCATGGGGTACACATATTAGAAGAATATGCGCGTTAGCCTAAAAGAAGCTAGGTTTCATTAGGGAGGATTGCAGAAAAATATAATGAAAAGGTGATAGAAGTGTGTTACTTTATATTAGTTAGGTCACATTTAGATTACGCGGCAAGTATCTGGGATCAATGGAGAAAATATTAATTAAAGAATTAAATGAGCCTCAGAAAAAATTCGCTAGGTTTGTTAAAGATTGTAACGAGGAGCGAGCAAGTATCATGCGTATGCTGAAGTAATTAGACTGGGAGCCTCGACGACTTTTCTCGAAGAGGCAAGACTTAGAATTTTAGAAAGGTACAGAGAAACTGAGTTTTCTTGCGACACCGAAGAAATTATCATGGCGCCAAATTAGATTGGTATCCTCGACCACTGGGATAAAATAATAGAGATTCGCGTACTCATTCTTCCCTCGCATGATAGGTGACAAAACAAAATCGAACCTATGCGCCCGAAAACATAAAATGAACTTGAACACTATTATTTGACGTTGGTCAAACTAAACGATTTTTGCTCGATGTAAATGGACATATGTATGCACGAGAGTTGTGTATTGGCCAATATGTATTTAAATGCATCCGTGAACTAATAATCCAGAATATGCTTTTCATAGCCACTCAAGACAGGGATCGGCAAAAGTCGTCACAAGGTTCGCCAAAATGGAAACCGCCCTGTAATGGAAGATGCTTTATTGACTTTGTAATATTTCAGTTTATATTAACATTTTTCTGGAAAAATAAGAGGTACAGAGGGAAGTGTGTCGATAGAAGGGTAAAATATTCTCCGGAAGAAAGCAATTCCATTTAAATTACTTAAAATATTAGACTTAAGTATTTTGTAGCTGTAACGGTAATGATATTAGGTGGTAGTAATACTCTGCGGCACTGTGTATCAATTTCTGTGCATCAAAGGACCTTTTAATATTCGCCCCAAACAGGGATCTGCAAAAGTCGTCGCAGCGCTCGCTGAAAATCATTCAAATGGAAGCAACTCGTTGTAAGTATGGGGGATGCTTTATCAACTCTGTAATCATTCAGTTTTTCTTAACAAAATGAAGGAAAAATAAGGGATACGGAGGTATAGTTAGTAGTAGATTTAGGGGTGGCGACCGACGGCTGAGGCCATTTGCGCCATTAGGGATGGATGGGAAAGGAGGAAGGTGAAGAAAAACCCGGAGTCAACATTAGCCTACTCTTAGGGAAAGACGCCAAGGGGTCCACAGCTTAACTTCCCATTCGACGGACGACGTATTCACTTCAAGTGCCCCCCACAAAACACCACGAGTACGGATCGGAATACGGCTGAAAAAAATCTGCATTCTCCAGGATTCGAACCCAGGCCCTCTGGGTGGAAAGCCAGTGCTAGGTTTAGTTTTCTGATATAAGGGTAAAAGTGCAAATTGCAAAAGTGTTTAGTGCAAAAAGGGCAAAAAGTGCTCTTAGAGCAAATATTTCCATTTTAATTCCTACAAATATTAGAAATAACTGGCCGTAAAAATGATACCATTAGGTCATCGTGAGTTTCAATCATTACACTATGCAACACGTATGCATGAGACGTGGGCAATACTGAAGTGCCCATGGTGATCAAGTGGAAAAGAATAAGATACGTTATATTTTTACTATGAAAGACTTTCGCTATTATTGCACAATTTTATTCAAGTGTCGAGTGTTGGCGTGTGGGTAGCATTATGTGGCTCATTGTATATATGTACAGCGGACGTCTTAAGGAGTGAAAATGATCATTGCAGTTCATAGTTCCTGAAGATGCTGCTTAAACCCGAGAGAAACGTTGAGTCACATAATACTTCGGATGCAGCAACGTAATGATCCGCTTCAACATCGATTGAGGAAATCTTTAATATATATCATTCGGCCATACTTAAAGTTATTTACATACAATGAACAATGGTACTTTCAATAAATTGACTCGTTTACTTTTAGTCTAAGTATAATATCTTTGATCTGATATAATTCTCC
The DNA here is from genome assembly GCA_037158775.1 of Hetaerina titia. NCBI lineage: Eukaryota > Metazoa > Arthropoda > Insecta > Odonata > Calopterygidae > Hetaerina > Hetaerina titia. The sequence continues at coordinate 52,025,582 of CM073774.1, read as the reverse complement.
TTAGAAATTGTAAATCAAAGTGCCTTTCCTGGAATTTACCATTAATTCCCATCCTTTGTCGATTGTCACTGAAAATATTTTAGAAATATGAACTCTGATTAATTTTGTGATTTTTTTCAAGGGTTGAGTGACATCAAACAATCTATTTACAAAATTCTGACCTTGGGATTACTCACCCGGAAGTTCTCAAATATTAACGTACATCAGGAATGAGTGGTCGAGCACTAGGTCAAGAGCAGATGACTTTATATATGAAAAATTAATCCATGGTTTTTGACAATATGAATGTGTGTGATGGCACCCAAACTTTGGGAAAACTGCACTGACACTATGGCCCATCAGTGAGGTGTTTTTTCGTTAGCATTTTATTACGTGATTGGCGTCGTTATTAAGTGCTCAATGGAAACTTTTTTCAATCAAATTATGGATCAGTTTCTATCAAATTAAAAGCCATCTTATTTCTAAAATATATCTCAAAATACTATTGCATAATCGTATATATGTTAAAAAATATGAATGAGTATTCAGAAAGTAAGTTTCATTGAGAAAATGCATAATACTCCCTTTTAATTTGCTTTCTAATTCTCATCTTATGTCTATCACTCTGATTTTCCAATTCATTCAGCAAAGCTAGCTCGAATGGCAAAATAAAGCTTGATCATCCGCCAACGTAACTGATTTTATTGACATCTTCGATGTATGCGAACAATATTTTGAGCCTACGCACCGTTATCATTTACAAGTAATGTCATATTTCTAAATTATTTCTGTTTTAACCGATACTAAAAGTAGATATGAGTAGTATAATAACCTGTGCACGTAAATGTAATATTAATGATAATAATCTGATTCAAGTGAAAAATCCTTATACTCGTTTTTTGTTTATATTTTATTTCTCTCTAGCTCATTGGGTTTCAGCCGTCTATGAGGAGTTGAATTTCATCGGTGATGTGTTGTCTGAATGAAAGTTTTATAAGTTTATGCCACCGGCACATTATACTATCAATCTTTTTCCTCTGGTTTCTCATCCAAGTGTCGTACTAAATATTTCATCTTTTGATTCTGTGCGGAGGTTATAAAATTTTTATTACGAATCAAAGGGATATGTTTTTTTCTAAAATGAGTGGATTGTCGTAATGTGGATTTAGAATCATGTATGCAAATTACATTACGAAAGCTTTTTATACTTTTTGTGTCTTGTTTCTCAATATTTTGAATAATATATGATAATATAAAAGAATCCTTTTGACGAGTAAAAAAGGAGCGCGAACGGCCGCTTTCTTTCATAAAATTGCTGCAGTCTATAGGTGTGATCTACCTCTTGGGGGTTATTAAGAATTCATAAAACTCATCGAATTGACCTATTGGGTCTGAAGTGTAAAATATGGGTAATTCTCGAAGCAATACGGAATGGAGGAAGAACATATTTGTGAAATTGTTTTTATGCTAACGAAAGCAAAAAGGCGTTCATAAGAATTTGATGTAGAACAAACAAAAATTTCACTCCGTCCAATTTGGGTAGTTTTGACAGAAAATTTCTAACATTAGCTTAAAGAAACAGAAAGTAGCTGCGGTCACAAACATGAAAAACCCACAAACACTGGCTTCCTGTAGCTCGATCTACTTTTAGCACTCATACATAATATGCATTATTTAATAGATAATAAAACTGCAGTTATCAGACTATATTATTCTTCAATAACAATAGAAAGTATACCTTCACTTCCAATTTTTAAACAATAATGTCGACTAAATCCAAATCGTGTGAATGAAGTTGCAATGGTTAAATTAACCAAAAATATATCTCTTAAAACTTTATATAGGCCCATGGATTACGTTACTATGTCCATTTAAAATGTAAATGTAGCATAAATATAAACTTCAAGCATAGAATAAACTAGGAAATCAAGATAGACACTGGTATTAAAAAATCTAGATAGTGGCCGGTTTTGTTTCCTTTTCATGGTAAAAGTGTTTAAGGTTATTATATCGTTTAAGAGCGCTTCCAATTGATAATAAAGTAGAATTAAGTTTATGGTGCGTTGAATATTTAATTTATGCAAAAATAATGATTTGTCCAAAAGCATTGATACAAGTTACGGATGGTGGTTCGCGAGTTTTTGTATCCGAAAAATAATAAAATTTTGAGAGATATTAAAGAAATTAGATTTGCTGAACAGGCCTGTTAACGACTGAAAACGTTTGAGTATTTGTCGTTAGCTGTGAAGAGAGAGTGATAATTGCCTTTATTGCCCGAGAAATACTATATTCTTGGTCTCTCCCCTCGGCCATCACCCCAGGAACGAGACTGGTGATCGTCATGAGTCCTGGGATTAATTAGATACCACACTCCATTCACTAATGACTAGTCTGTGCATGGTTATCGTACTTCTTTATTTTCATAATCGTCTTATTATATTATGACATACGTTACATTAATACCTGAGGTGGAGTTCGAACCCCAACATTTTTCAGTGTCATTACTGTCGCGCAACCGACCTGTCACTCACACAAAATACACGAAATTAAATACTTTCTTCATTCGGAGTTTAGGGGAAACTATTGCTTTTATGAAAAAAATTTCACTTCAGGAATTAAACAGAAATATATGTTTTAAGAATCCCAGAACATGTTTTGACCATTTTCTTTATGATGTGTGAGTACCTTTTTACCTATACCCGTGTGTATGTGATAGGCCTCTTCGTTGGTAGAATGACTCAAAACTTATTAAAATGAGCAGTACGACATTTTTAATTTACCTTACTTGAACATTAGATGAACTGATTTGTTTGACTAGCATTTATTCGCTGAAAGTGGCCGTTTTGGCCTTTTGCCAACTTGTACAATTGACGCTGTCACAAAAGATTTATTTAAAAACAGCGTGGGAGATATAAGCAGTTTTTTTAAACTGATAAAACACCATTTTATTTTCTTACTGAAATATGACATAATTAAGTTACCTGTGTGGGTCGTAAACAATTACACTGAAAATAATGGATTATCATATTGTGTTCACCATTTGTCTCGCACGATACATTTATAAATTGTTGTTTTTTGCTAATTTTTATTTTAGTTTCGCGATATCAATGTGGTCACCACAGAAACCCCGTCATCGGCGTCGGATCCTTCTGCTATAAAGGGAGAATGATGAATCCATTTCATCCCAGAAGAAAGTATCCTAAAATAAACTGAGCATTTAAGAATATGGAAAGGAGACAATCTCTATTCCACCTTGCGAAGGTACAAAGTAAAAGTTTAATGCATTAAATTATAGGGAGTTACAAGATATCGTAGATAGGTACCCTAATTTTCTCCTGACAAACGTCTCACGTACGAAAGTTGAAGCTTCTCTCTCTTCTCAAAATAATATCCCACGCATGCAGTTTTTTTTCACAACATCGGCGCCGTGATTACATGCCCTCCTAGCTACTGTATTGATTCATTTTGCCCACTGAAAAAATCTGCTGGTACGTGCCAGAGGGTTGTTGGGTTCGTGGTCGAACGACGTTTGGCTTTCTTCGAACTTTCGCACCAATAACACGACTACCTCATGTCTTCCTGAAATATCGAGAAAGTACTCCTAATTAACTACTGAAAAAATTACTGTACTCCAGCAGAAGTTACGCAAACTTCTGTAAACTTTAAGGTGAAGCCATCTATGATTTGTATAGATAAAGAAAGGTCATATTTTAAGCTCAATCACATCTTGTTATCTGCCCTCTGCTCCGAGAAAAAAATTGGGTGACCGCATAACTTGAACGCACCTCTTAGTAATTCCACGCTTATCTTTTGCAATAGAAATGGAAATTGTATGGAGAAAGTAATGGATGTTCTGGCCGTATCAGAATTTTGCCCGAGAGTATGCTGCTCAATTTTAAGTACTTCTCATGCAATTGTTGGCTAAACGTTGGTTTAAACTTCAACCAATGCTTAGCGAGCACTCTTAGTGAATTTCGAATTGACAGGTCGGAAACTGTGACGATCACGTGTAAGCCTAAGACGTAACATTTCTTTGTCCCTCGTAATCCTCGGACTACTCCCTGCACTTCGGACCAATCTTCGGGGATCTCGTGCTCACCTTTGCCACTTCAGCTCAAAGTCGCGATTTTAAATGTCTCTTTACCCACAAATCGTGAATGAATTGAGGTAGGAAGCAAAATTGACAATTTAAAATGAACTACCTCAGGAATCAACCCGAGAATCTGTTTGGTAGATTAATGTAGTACACGTACTAAACCGTGCACACACACGCGCAGATGTACACGATTTGGAGGTAAATTCCTGTCCTTGTGCCGCATGTTATTTCTCATGAAGATTTGGCACCTAAAATTATCACAACTTTGATGAAGCTGGAAGAGAGCGTTCTGTCTACTCGAATCCGTGGCCTTTTGCAACTATCAAGTCCCCAATGCATAATAATAAGGAAAAACACCTCAACGTTCGTGAACTTATTTACCATCGATTGTGATGCAAATTTTAGGTAATAAAAGTGATCAAACCAATATTGAATAAATGGTCTCAACCCCACCTGCGGATTCACATTCACACAGTTTCGCAGCATTTTTGAGCCACGAGAGCGCGGACACACGTTTTGGTGAATCCTTCACTCACTCTGAAAGTCATACAACTGTCTGCGTTTGTATAACCGCACAGTCTGCGTGCATGCCTCATCTCACTCGGGAAGTCACCCGAGTTCTTTAAAATGAATTGCGGAGGGTTAAATGCGGGTGCCTGTGCTTATTTCGGAGACACATTGTAATTTCGCTCAATGTTTGAATATTTTCTCCAACACGTGCGTGGGTACCCGCATCTAACTCTTCATATTCCATTTGGAAGAACACGCGGTGACGTCGAGGGTGAAAAGGAGAAAACCATAACCCGAGGTCGTTCCCAAATGTAGCATGACATTTTTTTCCGGATGAATGGACGGGAGGCTGATTCTCTGCCTGGGTTCGAGGGAGGGGTGTCTCAGGAAAGGCTGAAAGCCGGTAGCCTTTGCAGAGTGCGGATCGTTCATTTGCTAAACCTCTGTAACCTGACCTCGTTACGCTCCGTTGTGAACCAATTATTGGAACAGCATCATATTTTGCGTAAAACTTGGCAAAACCGGGAAAGTGACTCATGACATGCTCAAGGCAGCTTATGGTAATAACGCCATCGGTAGATCGGATTTATGGAGTCGCACATGTTGTTTCGGGAGGTGGGAGTGTTCGGGATGTTAGATGTTGAAGGCGGCAAATGTTTACATCTTACAGCTTCAAACATTTGACGAAAATCTTGCAAGAGTGAAGGGTTTGTTGGACAGGGATCGCAGATTAAGTGCTCGCATGGTTTATGATTAGCTTAGCATAGCTAAAGGTGATGTGCATTGACTCGTGACCCAAAACGCCGCATTCCAGAGGGTTCGAGGAGGAATTCGAGAGGTGGAAAATCCGCAGGCTGAGGTGTGCGGACGCACAAGAAGGTTACTTCGAAGACTGTTGAGTGAATGTATCAATTCGGGCAGTACATTTTTTTAATTGACTCAGTTCTACTACCTTTGGAACAGACCTTGTAAAGTGTTAGGTGGCCAAAATGAAAAAAAATTTTAGACTTTCAGGTTGAACGAAAAATGTTATTGAATTATGCGAATTCGGCCTCTTGAATCGAGTAGCTCTTTCTTTGTTTGAAGTGAGATTAAGGTCCTTTGTTTCAACATTGAATTTTATCGCTTTGATTAGCTAATATTTATATCACGATTGACCGGAAATGACATAAGACTATAGGATTTTTTTCCCAATCTTATTTAGAATCAATAACAGTCTACCAGCTCATCATTTGATCTTAAAATTGACAATAGTTACGTGAATCTTAGATCCCCTTCCTGTAATGGTCACGGATCCCACTCATTCCCGTGACCTAAAAGAAACTTTCTTTTCCGCACTAGGAAGCCATGCAATGCCTTTGGGATCACTGAGAATAGATTCTACTGGAATTTGAGCTGTGAACGTTAGCATCATCATCCTTATTAGGTTTTCACTTAACCCCTTCTGAGTTTACCGCAAAGGAGATAAAATGTCCTTGAAGCTTTTGAATGACTCTTCTTTAATATTTCAACTTAAATTTTCTTCAGGATTAAGTTACTGATGCGCATGATGTAATGAAACATGTTAACCAGTAGCGCCTAACCAGTGGCACGAAAGTGGCCAAATCACTCAAGTGATTCTCGAAAGTCAACATCCAAATTATTCCCGTGAATTATTTGTTTTAATCGAACATGGTTAAATGAGATAATGAAATTCAAAGGATAGAAAACAATGAGTTTGGATTTCGGGTTGTATTTTTGCATGATACATGCCTACATGTACAGTATTTGACAATGGGTGCAACCACTTGTCACGTGTACGAAATTTTCAAATCAATCCGTGTGATGTATGTAATATTCTAATACGACGGTCGTATTTTTCAGCCTAGTGGTAACACGTTATCATATGGTTCCTCTTCATCAATCCTTAAAGAGCATGTCTAATTTTTGGTGAGGCACACCAACAGAAGTAGAATGAAAATGGAACAAGTTGTCGAAAATATGGGCGATGAAATTGAATGTGCATTATGAATATTTACCAAGTTCAGGTTTGTATCGCTATACATTGCCAAATCTCTTTTGGTGGCAGGAGGTAGGACACGAAATTTGTTTAGGGAGGACGGCATTGAGAAAATTTTGTCTCTAGCGTTTTAGTTCACGGATTATTTAAAAAAATGACTGTTATGCTTTAATCCGAATACGTCGTCCAACGTTTTGGTTGTTACACTTAGCATTGAGCTGGGCTCGGAAAAATCAGGAATAAGTCTGGAGCTTGACCAAATAGTGTCTTTTATGATATAAAAAAGCAGTTACTCTCCTTTTAAACCGCCTCACAGTTTCATGGGCATCGGCGCATCGTTAAAGGGAGAGTGTAGAATTTAATGCCCGGAACGTATCCGTTAATCTACAGGATTATAGGCTATCATGTTGAACAGATTAATCTTATAACAAGAAATGAGTTCCTGAGGGCCAAGCAGCTATTCCATATGTACAATGTGGCAAAGGTGAATGTTGGAGTAGCAATGCTTTTTGTTCTCTGAACCTCATGGTGGAAAAATTCCACCCAGTTATGCCTGTAACTTTTTGTTATATTCTAATAAGAATGAATAGATAGGAAGACCGTCAAGCCTATTTTTTCTTATGAATTAATAGATAAACAAAAAACCAAATAATCCTAGGCTGGTGATGGGTAACTTATGGTACAATTTTTACTCTTCGGAAAAAATTCCTAACCCACCAAGACGTAACAATTTTCAGGAACCGACGAATCTACTTGTACGCGAAGGATGCAATCTCAGAATAGTAATCCATTCAAGTGAGTGGGCATTTTGCACACACTAGAGTTAGCTTTTAGAATTCAAGACGGTTTCAGGCAGTTCATTACTTCAAGTGCAATTATTGTTTCTGTTTAAAGGGAACCTTACCTGCATAATTTGCGGAACTACTGACATTTTAAGGCATAGAAATAACCGTTGCCAATTTTATAGATATTCTACTTCAGTAAACAGGGCTAAGTATCTGACCAAAAATTCTTAAGTGGTTTGTGCTGTTAAGAGACTTTATCAAAATGTAATAAAAATTAAATTGCTAGGAAACGTAATTCTTAGTTATATGTAGCTTTAATTATTTTTAACAAAGGTAACCATATGATTGCGCCCCATGTCTGCTTTATAGACTTGAAAACATTATTCTTCCTGGAATAATTGGACTTTGGAATACAGAAGATTATTATTAGGTAATCTACCGGTTAAGGTAGGTTTTTGGATGGACACAACTATCAAATAAATATTTCGTAACTCCAAACAAAACCCAATCCAGCAACTTATCTACATCAGGTCCCTCTTCATCTCTGTGCACTTCTTTCCTCCCTTCATCCCGTCCAACATCCCCATCCTGTTCCTGCCCTTTCCTCGTTTGCCTAACATTCTCCCCTCTATTACCTTCTTCAATATTCCACTACCGCTCAATACGCCTTTCATCCATTTTTCCTACCTCCATAGGATTTCTCTCAACAAACCCCTCTCTTCGCCCACCATCTCTAGTACTTCCTCATTTGTTTTCCTTTCGGTCCATTTCACCTTCTCCATTCTTCTCCACACCCACATTTCAAAAGCCTCCAATCTACGTCTATTGGAACATACCCTTCAAATTTTCGTAGAGATGAATAAATATATTTGTTAACCATTTTGAAAATACGGTTTTTGCAGCTTTCCTTGCCACTTCGTCAATATTCATTTTAGTTCTTTATTAAAAGAATCACATGTTTTTCTTATTGAATATTAATGATACAGATCCATCAATTTTTTTTATTTTAGAAAAATATTTTTAGGCTTCTTTGTCTTTGTAGTCGTCATATATTTTCGAGAGCTTATCAAAATCAAGGAGCAATAAAACCTGTAACAACAGTGACCGAAAAAAATTGTCTAGCATAGTAAACTGTCTGAATAGAGGTGGAGTAAATATGTGAAATTTGAGAATGAAGTTGGACAGTGATCATTCGTAAACATTAATGTAAACACGTAGTGAGTTTGGACGTCCCTCAGTCTTGTCTATGAAATTCCATAAGGGTAGCCTGACTTGGCAAATGATTTGGGCACGTATAAAACTCACCATGTAATGTCTTCAAAGAATATTAAACAAAAGGAAACATTATTCTTAATATACAGAAGGAAGAATTATTATAAAAATGTACAAATGGCTTGGAAATAACTTTACAGCGGAAATAAATAAATAAGAGAGAACTAAGGAAGAATAATACACTTTGGATGAAGAGAAAAAAAGGAAACCTTCTGTTGAGATCAAAATTTGATTCCGCATTGAGCGATTTGGGAGTCTAAGGCCTAAGGAATTGACGTAATCCCCTCGGAGCTGGTCAAGCCCTCTAAAAAGAAGAGCCTAAGCCGATTATACAAATTGATCTGTGACATTTATGCAGCTTAAAAAAGGGCAATTTACTTGGAGAATTTCATTGTCCTTCTAGGAAAGATGAAAGGAGTCAAATGTAAAAAAAAATATAATAGTCCTTCCGCCCACACCTTAAAAACTTTGCAAATATTCGCACTGGAGGATTGAAGTATGAGGGTGATTCCAGAAGGGTGAAAATTTTGGTTTTTCGGAAAACCGGTCCCCGAGAGAAGCTTTTGTTGGCCAAAAGTTTCGGAATGCTTTTTTAAAGCATAAATATTCAATGTAGTGCAGCCCGACGTAACCAATTCGGTACCATTTCACGTGCTGTCTTAGGCAGGAAAAATGGCGAACAAAAGATTTACGCTGTAAATCTAGAATTAAACCCGGAGTTGGTGGTCCTTAAGTTCGATTGATCATTGCGTTAATATTTTTTGCCATTATGATGGTGTACATTACATCGGGGATATAAATTGCTGATTGAATTTTTATTTTAGTTATGTGAAAAAAATAAGTCATAGTCAAAACGCCCTTTTCCATCAAACCCGATTACAATGGTAATTTCACTCTCTTCTATGCGTAGATACGTATGTTACGAGGTGTAAATGCAAATTTTAACTGTTTTGTGAAAAATTGACGGCTGCAGGGTCTCCCTTTACCCCTAACCTACGCACTGCACTTGTGATATATCGTCGATATTCTCTAAAGGGAGAGCAGCCCAGCCCTTTATTTCCCCAAGCCACACTCTCTTTCGGAATACGTGACCCTACTTTTGGAATTTCTGAGCCCGCTATCTCCAAATCCTTTGCCTCGTGCGAGGGGCTTGCTTCTTAGAGCGAATTTAAAGGAAAGAGACGTCCTTGTCGAGCGCGGATTCCGGGTTCCGGGGCTACAACTATGAGGGCACTCGGGTGAGTGAGTAATCCGGACCGGGGAGGAGGTGAGTGAATGGACAGTGGGTGAAGATGCAGCGAGGAAAAGCTGCCCTTCCGCCTTCTAGTGTGTGTCTCCAAGGCGATGAAGGGAAGGGAACGGTCTCAACCCCCTCCCCCAACTGGGGCCACCAACTCCAGACATTTTTCCATGCTTTTCTTCCGCCCATTGTGACTGTCGCTTCCAACATATCGAACAACTACCCTCTCTCGCTCGCTCCCTCGGCGACCTCCACATTCTTTCTTTGCTATATCCTTTCCTCCCTTCCCACCCGACCTTACGACGTTCGGATTTCAAATGGAATGCCGGTTACAAATTCCATTGAAGTGCCAATAATTCTTCCCTGAAGAGGCCTACTTGACAGGCGAAACACCTGGTATCAGGTTTTCTCTGGGCTCTTAGCTACCCCCGCCACCTACTGCCTTCCTTTGTATTGTGTACTTATCTGTATGATTGACGGGTCCCTGGCATAGGAGGAATCATTTTAAACCCAGAAAGAGTGGGTGAGTGCGATTTACAACGGTCTGATACACCCGACTGATTGCGCGTTTACGTAAGTCCTTTCGGTTTCGTTTGTAATTTCTGTGTGATTGACGGACAATGGCATTGGAGAAATCCTCGTAAACCCCAAAAGTTTGTGTGATTCTCAAAGGTCGCTCTTTCTGAATACACCCGAGTGAATGAGCGAGAACTAGTGTTAGTTTCATTTTTCCGTTTAATTTTTGGTGTGATAAACGGGTCTCTGGCATAGGAGGAATCCTTGTAAACCAAGAAAGAGTGAGTGAGTGCGATTCACGAAGGTCTAGCACACCCGAATGATTGAGTGACTGCGAACGTGAACTTGGGGCTCTTTTTTTCTGCTTGATTTTTTATTTCAATTTGTTTTTCATTCCTATGTGAGTAAAACTGATCTCTGGCATAGGAGATATCCTTGCAAATCATGGGCGTGTGTGTAAATTCAGTTCATGAGAGTGATTGTTATTCCTTAACACATCCTGGTGGTCGTGTGGTTGTAAGTTTGTTTCCTAATTTATTAATTTTGCGTTGCGTGTGTGTGTGATTGAGGTACACATGGGTCACTGTTTCCCAAACACAGCCAAGTGTATGTTTCCTATCTTCCCCTTACTTGTCCGCTTGTTTATAACTCCCCCCCTTAGACAAAACTAATGCCAATCAAGTTACGGTCTCCGCTATTTCGTTTTCCGTTGCTTCACGACTGTAGGTACGTTTATTTTAAATTTACATTGCCACTGATGTAGGGATTTTGCGATGCAAATGGTGGTCATAAGAGCGTATCCTGTCACATTTCATTTAAGGGATATGCCTTTCCGACAATCTGAGCGTAATATCGGTTCGTGTTCTCTTCTCCTTACTTTTGTGAAAGGCGTCGTTGAGGTGCGTAATTCCATCGACTCCGACTACATTTTCAAAAAAACTAGCCATATATGGCCGTCACCCCGATTTGAATTGTTAATTGAAAGAAACATGAAGGGGAAGAATAATTAAGGAATGCCATGGAATAAAACAATGAAAAATGTCCGTGTTAGGAGCTATGAGGGAATAATGAGATTGACAGGAAGCATGATAGTGTAGAGAGTTGCTACAAAACAATGCTCGGATTGATAACCCTCAATGATGTGCCATTATGGCGGGAAACGGCAATGGAAATGTAGCGAAACCAGACAAAAACGATAAGTAGCATTGAAAAATAATATTTACAAGGCGTATTGGATGCATCGCATTGCATATAGACTTAATGCTGGTGTACGTGTCCACACGTGTATGGTCCATCGAAGTTTCCTTACTCGCTGTTCATGCATTCGATCTTCACGCGGTCAAACTCGCAAGAAAGGTCGGCGAGCTGGGAAATAGGATAGAGAGACAGGTTGGGAAAGAGACCTTGTTCCATGTCAAACATTTTCGTTCCTTTAATTTTCTTCGACAGCTACCGACTAATTCCTATGATTCAGGGTTCCCAAATCCTGTGTTCGGTAAGTAATTCTCTGACTTTGGACAGACGCTAAGGAAAAGATGGCAGGCCGCGTCAGTAGATATAAAATAATAGACTCTTAATCCACCTGAAGGTACATCATTAAAAGAAATAATCTGGTCAGGCCAGGTAATCAACAATTATATGTTTGAGTTCTCAAAAACGGTTAGGGGAACAAATAATGCACTAGAGATGAATAAAATAGTGTGCTTTACGTTAGAGGTGGGCATAGACTAAGTTTAAATTCACATAGAAGGCTTCCGTAAGGGTAGATCCTGCGAAACTCAACTCGCACTTTTTGTACATGATGTATTAAACTCCGGTGAAAGTAATATTCCAGTTGATGCGATATTCCTAGATTTTACGAAAGCTTTCGATAAAGTCCCTCATTGCAAATTACTGGCGAAATTGGAAACCTATGGAATACACGAAAGTATTATTAACTGGATTAAACAATTTTTAAGTGATCGTGTCCAAACAGTCGTCCTGGACGGTGTATCATCCGATACTGTCAAGGTCACGTCGGGGGTACCACAAGGAAGTGTCATAGGCCCCCTCCTTTTCCTTATTTACATAAATGACCTCAGTACCGTAGTTAATAGCAAGCTCCGTCTTTTCGCCGATGATGCAGTAATTTATGGGGACATCCGAAGTCACGAAGACAGAGTCGTGTTAGCCAACGACCTAGATGCAATTCAAAATTGGTGCGATACATGGCAATTGGAATTGAATTTTAAAAAATGCGTAGTAATACATTTTTGGGAAAAGAGTAATTCCCTCCCTTATAGTTACAAAGTGAAACAAACCAAAATCGCGAGGGTAGATTCCTTTAAATACTTGGGTGTAACAATTACTCACGATCTGTCCTGGGGAAAACACATACGAGAAATATGCGGTCGTGCTAATAAAAAATTGGGATTTGTGAAAAGAGTGCTAGGTAAATGCGACGAAAAGGTGAAAGAACGATGTTTCCTTGCCTTGGTCAGGCCCCACCTAGAGTATGCTGCCAGTATATGGGATCCTCATAACATAAATTTGGTTTCGGAATTAGATCGAGTTCAGCGGAGGGGGGCTAGATTTGTCAAACATTGTTATGACCAACTCAGCAGCGTATCCACTTTGCTAGACAGTTTAGGTTGGGATTCTCTTACACAGCGGCGTTTCCAATATAGATTAAACTTATTAAAAACATTTAAAGATGGGCCCTTTTCCGATGACATCAAGGATATAATACGAACCCCAACGTATTACGGTCGAAGGGATCACGAATATAAGACTAAAGAGATAGACTGCAAGACTGACAGGTTTAAAATGTCATTTTTTCCAAGAACGATAAGGGAACAGAATGCTCGTAGTCGAAATTCCCCAGGACTTAGTTCATTACAATAAGTATTAACGTACAGGTTAGGGACTTCGCGAGGATGTGTATACATGTGTGTATGTATGTATGTATGTATATGTATGTGTGTATATATACATATATATATGTATATATATATATTTTTTTTCCCTACAGGTTCCCCCCACCTTTCCTCACCTAACTCCCAACCCCCTCAACCCTTACCCTTCCCTCATGGTGCTACACCCCCTGCCACACACCTTTTTGGTGGCTCGCAGGGTACTTATGTAGATGTAGATGTAGATGAATTGTAATTGTAGAATAAGTGACACTACATGTATATATAAGCTGGGAACTAATGGTATGTTGTTTATCGAGAAAGCGAAAAGCTTTGTTAAAAATTATAATAGAAAAATTCAAAGAAACTGCGGGAGTAGTCGAAACAATAACTTTAACGGAGTCTCCCACCAAATGCGCATTATAATGCAAACATTTCAAAGTGTAAAAAATCATTCTCCTTGCCCGGGATTTAAAGCCAGAATCCTCGATGTCCGGGCGAGTGTTTTAGACAGTTAATCTACCAGGAGAATGACTTTTACACTTTGAAATTGTTGCATTATTAAAATAGAAGATGATAAACCAGAGCAGGTGGAACAGCCTATCTATTTGGAATGTGTTTTGGACCAAAATGGTCAAGTTAGTAGAGACCTGAGAAGAGGCAAAGAAGCTTATACGAGGAGGAGATTGATGAATTGTCGTTGATTAAGTCTGTAAAGAAAAGTCTCCTTCAAACTTTGATATGGAGCGCCGTTTTGTACGGTAGGGAAACATGGTTATTGAAACAACGATACGCGTAGATTAGAGGCTTTTGAACTGTGTGTGTGGAGAAGGATGGAGAAGATGAGATGGACCGAAAGAAAAACAAATGAGGAAGTGCTTGTAATGGTGGGGGAGGAGAGACAATTTTTGGGAGATATCCTAAAGAGGCTGGAAAGATGGGTGCAGAGTATTTTGATTGACAATGGGATGTTGAAAATTGTGACAGAAATGTGAGACCATATCGGATGTCAGGTTGTGTTTTGTTACGAGAGGCAAGTAAATTCATCATTTTACCGTTGCTCCAGATGTCCATCCTAAACCTATGATAACCAGTAGAATACCAATGGTAATTAAACTCGCATGATTAACAGTTTATTGTATACTATACTTTTGATAAAATATCGTGTTGTCGTCATTCAGTATCAGACTAACGCAGATAGGCGTTGCGTTTAAATTCTCTCTTCCCTGATACAGTGGCTATAATATTTATTGAATGAATATTGTGAATATTAACATTATTTTAAATTCGTACCTTTTATTCTCTTATGATGACAAAAATATCATATTTATCGCCATTCGGAATATGGAAACGTGGCGTGTTTTAAACTTATTCCACGTCAGGCATTGATAACAACTTGAAAAGAGTTTTCCTCTTTACCTTAACTTGCATATTGTAGACGAAAAAAAGGTCATCCAGATTTCGAATCCCGCATGCCGACTGTGCGCTACCCGTTACATTCCCACACCTCCTACGCATTCCGTTGTTCCATTGAGAGAATTTCTTTCTTGAAGCTTGACTGAGCCCCCATACCAAAACGGATCGATCAATAGTAATGGTAACCTTAACTTTGTAACGTAGAGGGTCGTTGATCAGATGGTGGAGCGCTCCATTTTCATTCGAGAAATCCTGGGAACGATTCCCGCCTCTTCAATTTACTTCCTTTTTAGACTTCTTTAAATATCAACACTTCGTGTCGTTTTAAATACTAATGCCTAATGTATTTTTGTTTTTCCCCAAACATTTTATAGCATTTTAAGGTAACTATCAATGCGAGTATAAAAAAATGTTTGGTGGTCAGGACACTTGAGATTAAATTCATACTCATGTAACATTCGCCTATTCGTGGAAAGGAAATTTGGGACTCGTGGATTAAGTTTTTATGGGCCTAAATTATTCCCATGCTAGAGAGTCTGTTTCTTGCTTTTCAATACGTTTAGTATAGGTGACTATATTTTACATAGCTAAAAATGTTTGTTTTTAACTCTAGAATCACAAGAACGTCGGGGTAACTTCATCGAGGAAGGCGAAATAACAAATTCAAACACACATTGTTATTTCCTATGCTATTGTTGTTAAAACATTGCCTTTCTACAGTGTTCTGGAAGATTTTTATTAGGATGAAATCACATGTGTGGGAAATGTTGGGTGACACAGAAGCTGTTTATATGGTGTATCATCTTATGGTAATTTGTTAAACTCTCACCCTGAGGTCACCAAATATGGCAACACTTAAGCGGGGAAATAAAATTATGGTTACCGAAGTTGATATATTTTTATTCTTAATGTTAACAAAATTTATTTTTGTGCAATTAATAGCAATGATCTATAAGATAATTTACGTAACCCCCGGTCAAATTTTGCCATGTACGATATGTAGATTAATAGAACATCTTTATCCAACTGAGAAGAACTTCGTTCTTTCCAATCTTCAATAGGGTTTAACTTAAGGTACTTGATTTATTAAATATGTTAAATTAAACTTAATGGTTATATAATAATGCTTGCTGATTCAGAGTTTAAAATGTTAGAGAAAACATTTGGTCCTATATTTATTTATTTATCTACTTAATTGGGCGAGGTTGATACTTATAGTCACTTCTTCCACCTAACCCTTACATTACAGATATTACATCAATGGATACGATAACAAACACCCAAGCCCTAGGCGGAGAAAAACTCACCCAGGCGGGAATCAAACCCGTGACCCTTGGATTGGCAGACGCGGACGTTACCCCACCGCCACCGAGACTGGCAAGTATTTCATGAGTGCAAATAAATTTCCTATAGCTAAGCGTTTTTCTTTCCAGTTTTAGCTAGTAATTTTTAAAGGTTTTTTTTTAGTTTTTGGGGGCCGTAATTACAAGGAACTGCATGCATAATTTAATAACAAGGCCAATTAATTAAGCACTTTTCTTCATTGAAGCCGAAATTTTCCTTGCCTTGCGAAAGATAACATTGGGTTCTTAAATGATGGCTTTTTAACTTAAAGGACCGATGATCCTCCCTACGTTTTCCTTTGTCACCATGACAAAAAGAGGGCAGGATTCCCAAGTGATCAGCAGTAGTATCCAAACAAAAGGATGCTGCAATGAGACTATGTGGAGATCCAGAACCCTCGTCACAGGTGGAAGAAGATTTAAGAGATAGATGACAAGAAATAGAGATCGAAATCTAAGCAAGTGATATCCGAAACACTGCCATTGGCTGGATATAAGGTTTTTAAACCCAGTCAATTTCTGTGAATGAAAGGTCTTAAGAGCTCTTTATAGAAAAATATACTTGCTGGATAATTCAAGAAGGTGCTCTATCATTACGGATCTCTTGTTACATATTGAGCGTGTATTTTCTTCACCCCGTTGTTATCTTGCCAAAAATAAATTTGCCAAAGAGAGAGAGAGAGAAAAGATTGTGGCCCTGACGCGTCGGGGTGATATTTATAAACATATCTAGAGAAGATGGCTTACGTATGAACGCCATGTCATGTTTCTTCCACCTTTTCATTCGGTTAAACTGTATCATCATAGGATTCTAAGGTGTTTCATCCACTTGCACTTTGCTGCAAATAAATGAAAATGTGAGTTAATTACCATTACCAATCTGTTGAGTACAATTATCAGGTTTGGGAAAATCGACGTTAGAGTTGATTACGGTGGTTTTGGAAGCTATAAGGGGTTATATTATTTAATAGTACTCGTATCAGAATCTTACCGAAAAATTGATATCTGAGTTCTGAATGCCTGGATATTCAAACTACACTTAAAGCATTAGTAGGTTTTAGTATAATATTGTAACTTCTAATACTTCATTGTATTTACCATTTCCAAAATATCAATGACTCTTTAGGTCAGAAATATGCTTCCTAAACTGGTTATAATAATCTAATGATATAGAACTATGCATAAAATGAGTCTTACTATTAAATATTATTTTTATAATATTATAACATAAAGTGTATATATTCTACCAGAATAAAAAGATATCGTGCATTCCAGTGGTAGGAGTTTTAGGGGAGGCGACTGACAGCTGAAGTCATTTGCGTTGTTAGGGATGGATAGGGAAGGAGGAAGAGTGGAGAAAAACCCGACGTCGCTATTAGCCTGCGCTTATCGAAAGGTGCCCAGGGGTCTACAGCTTAACGCCTCATTCGACGGACGACGTATTCACTTGAAGTTCCCCCTCACAAAGCACCTCAAGTAGGGATCGGAATACCACTGAAAAAGATGTACCGGGTCCAGGTTTCGAACCCGGGTCCTCTAGAAGGGAAGCCAGTACGCTAGCCACCCTATCATCTCGGTCTCCATGAATTTCAGTCACTTGGGACATATTGGGAAAAATGTACTTAGACTCAATCAAGCGGCTGCCCCTACTATGCGGAGAGATATGTAAATGTGTATGTACACAGTTAAAATTATGTAAAGGAGACGTCTGATTTTTTGAGCGGAAAAGGTTTCATAAAACAAAAATATCGAAAGAAAAATAAAGATAAAAAATAAATTGCTCCTAAATATTTAACATAAAAATTTTCTTGTAAGGGCAAATATATTATAATGATACAGGTATTTTGCATTTTAAGTTGGGTTCTGGAGGGAAACAGACTGTATAACGATACGTTCGTAGCTTGTCTCAATGAAATAGCTACTGCAATCCGACACTACAACAACCTCCTCTTTAATTCCGCACACTTCCTTCCTACCTTCATTCCGTCCAACATGCTTATCCTGTACCTATGTCTTTCTCGTACTATCGGTCTCCCCTTTAACACGGTTTTCAGCATTTCATTGCCAATTGAAACTCTTTTTATTCATTTTTCCTGTCTCTGTTGTATTTCTCCCAACAACCCCTTCTCCTTCCCCACGATGACTAGCACTTCCTCGTTTTTTTTCCTTAGCGTTTATTTCCCCCTTTCCTTCGTTCTCCACATCCACATTTCATAAACTTCCACACTACGACTATCATTTTGCTTCAACAGCAGCGCTTACGTGGCGTCTAAAACCACACCTCGTATCTTCACTCATTTTTTCTTCAAATCCTCACTAAACGATTTCCGCCTCCTAATAAAAACGTCTTTGCCTAAAGCAATTCTTCTTATTTCCTGATACTTTGAATGTTTTGGTCGAAAACATAATCTAGATAGTTAAATAGGAAAACCATATATATATATATATATATATATATATATATATATATATATATATATATATATATATATATATATGTATGAATATGCGTAATACATTATACTTCATGCCCTAATAACAATATATTTTTATACATTCGCTTTAAAATTTTGCGTATAAGCATGCTGGTCACAAATTTTAGACGATGAGGTGGGCAAAAAGAGATATATTTGTATACATTTCTTCTTGGATAAACGGATTCCTATCACAGAAGGAAATATTCCCCGAAAATGGTCCGCTTTAATATTTTAAAATGTATTTCATTTTATCAAGCGTCTCTGTCAAACAAAGACCGAAGATAACTCGGAAAAAGTAAAATAAATAGATTAAACATTTAAAATTAATTATCCATTGTTACGCGCGACTAAATGTCATCTGAGACAGTAGTAATCAAAAATTAATTCTATAGCGCCCCCCAAGGATAAAGTCTTGCCATTTTCTCCATCTTTTGTGCCGAAAAATACTCATTACGAGAAGAGGTTTTTCAGATTTAAAAAGCGCCTTTTAGAAGACGATGAGGAATACGAGATGTTGAGCGCAATTAAGAAAAATTAATTACATGAACGTAAAAAAAAAGAAAATTTGTGCACTCTCCATCCTCAACATTTCTTTCATGTTTCTCCAGATTCAGCAGCTTCTTCATACACTCAGCCGTAAGATTTCAGACAGGACGCGCCTTGCTCCAATTGTTTAGAGACGAAAAATAAAAATTTGTCTTGCTTTCCTTTTTCCGACTGTCTTTTGTACCTCCGTCTTCCACTCAGTCTACGAACGCTACATCTGCAGATGTCGGATTGAAATGAAAAGGCTGCTGGGACGACCGTGTGGCAGCAGTGGTAAACTTTGGAACCCCTGGACTCGATGGACTAAATTCCCGGGCGTCTTGGACTGATTTAGACGCCAATTTAACGACGGTAGCGAATAATAATTCAATTAAGACATTTTTTCCTATCAAAATACACCGAAATGAAAAAAATAAATTCTTTTGCGTATCATCTTTAAGATTTAGAGTAGGCAATCTTCCGGGTTAGGTATAATGTTTATTTTTTAATATTAAACAAATATTTAGCAGTTAAAATGTTAGGCAAAGCATTTGGTATAACTTGATAATAAAGTACAAAATTAGACAACAGTTCAATGTTAAAATTACCACTGTTATCACAGTTTTTAACCTGCAAGCCATATTCCAACATATGAGCATTTATTCTGATATATTTTCGTGTGGTAAATCCTGCAACAAGTATCATCAGTTACACTTAGGTTGCACTGTGGGGAATGGAAAAAGTACGCGTTTCTTTGCCCGCCAGGGGCATCCGCCGTTTCTTCCCTCTCACCCCAAAGTTCGTCATCTCGCCTTATGGCGAACGAAAGTGGTTGAAGCAGATCAGGGGCAAACTTGAGGGTGATGAATTGAGCAACTACCACCCCCCCCCCAGGGCTTCCTCAAATAGATTTCAAAAGAGAGGAGTCGTAGCTCCTTACGGTTCTATTTGCTCCCAAAGTATATTAAGGCAATCCATGAATTCAATACTGTCAAATCGAGAAGATGGAAGAATAACTTCTTTGTCTATTTCCAAGAAACTCCTGACCTAATAGAGTCGACCTTTAGAACCAGGGGAACTCAAACGATGTTTATAAAACACGATGCCATCGTTATAAGGAATGGCCACTCAGCTCCTCGAAGATGCAAGAGATGAAAAGTAAATAGTCTAGACATGATTGGGCACCCCAGGAATCCTCACAGAAGAGGTATGTGATAGGCAAAACAAGGTGGTCCCTAAAGTTCCCATTCGGCCTACGGGAGCCATGTTATGGTGGCAACAAAAGCTTCCGTTTGTCCGAGGAAGAATACTTACTACCTCCTTTCATTAATGTTGGAGAAATTAGTATGGTAACCCCTTGAGTCACGAAGAGTGTCGGCTAGGCCAAAACATTTAGAAAGATACTGGACACCCGATTTTCTTGTGACTCTGAGGGAATTATTATACCTCAAAAGTATGCATTCACATGGATACAGATATAGGAAAAAGGGATAGGAAAACACATAAAAGACGAACACAGGAACGATGGAGAAGGTGGCATCGAGCAGATGACAAGCGTAAATAAAGTTTCTATCATCGGGATTCTGATGCTCTAGCCATTGAGGTATCGAGGAAACAACATTTACGCTAAAATCTGCGATAGATATTTATCCATCTACTTTCCCCGATTTTTGGTAAGAAGATGGCGCTGGTAAGCTATTTTACCCACCGAAGAAGTCGACAAGGACACAAGAGAAAAGGATAGTAGGGAAAGAAGTCATATGCAGTCATACAGGACAGGAACAGTGAGTTTCGTAGCACGCATAGCTAGAAGAAGGAAACGTCTGTATCCATGTGAATGAATGAGTGTTCACCATGTAGCGGGTTTTCGAGTTCAGGTGTGTGTGCGTGAGTGTATAATACATGCATACATATTTATGAATAGCATAAATATGCACTTCAACCATTCAATTTACACCGATAATTCAATTTCTTCCTGTTGTCGATAAATCTCACAACACTAATAACAGTATTAATTAATTCTTTCTAATATTTTGCATGAAATCGATTTTTAAGATACAGGACCATTAATTGTTGGGATTCTCACTATTGTCGCTTTTATAGATGGGAGTTATGCGAACTACGTAACTTCCAATCCTAACGAATGCTCGATATTTCAGCAAAACATGATATGTCACAGCCCTCAAAATACGGAATATATGGAAATACTTTCGTAGCGTCACAGGTTAAGTTGCTTGTTCAAGTTACGAGGGGTCAAGGTTTTTGAATCAAGGCGTGAGGAAATCATGTTCGTACTAGGAAGTTAAACGAGAAAATTTGTATTCTTTTCAATTATTAGAATACTTTTAAAATTTGACGTTTGTACACTTTTTATGAGCATTATAATAGATATCCAATAAGTCACACTGAAAATGTATGCATGTTAATTGGCCTTTTTGACTTAATTTATATTCATAGTGGCTCCTTCAGCACAGTTAACCGTTATTTAAAATATGGCTTTTAAGTATATACAATTTTATCGTATGTGCTTGAGTAAACATATCAGTTCGCTAAAATATACCGCAATGGTTGGGTGTGTTAGAGATTTATATCAAGCTTCTCATATATGCATGTTGAATAAAAAGAATCTAGAAGTTTAATATTCCGCATTAACCGGAATTTTTTATGAAATTTGCCTAATACATTAATTGTAATCAAGAACTTTTATTATCCTGGAACGTGAACGTAGAATACACTCGAGTCTTCTCCTTCTGCTGTCTCAACAAACTGCACATTTCGTCGAGATGTGAAAATCACTTTTCATTCGGTCAATACGTTTACGGGAACCTTTAAAGGTTCGACAGTGATTTGTTGAAATCAAGCTGGTATTGGAGTATCGACCATAGTTGCCACTCTTGTGTGGCTGTCATTTTTACCCATTTCAATAACTCGCAGAACCCTTGTGGTCAGGCTCAATGCAAGATGTGACTGCTCAGCCGGCGTTTGCAGCTTGGCAAAGGAGGAATGCTATTGATCGTGACAGACGTCTTTCACAAGTATGGCGACACGTATGTCTACAACTCTGGGGACTTTTTATCAAAGGTTACTCTTTCATGGAATAAAACCACCCTTTTATCTTGAAAGGGTTACTTTAGTCTATGCTATTCACATTAGTGACTAACTTTTGTTTTAACTTGTCAAAAGGGTAATCACACAAGGGATATAGAGGTTAACGACAGTGATTTAATTACTTCAATCTTCCTCTTTTCCGCCTTTCTAATAGAAGAGTAGCTAAATGGGAGGGAAAATTGAAATAAGAATTGAAATGGATGTTTATGTCATCAGAGGTAAATTTCGTTGTCTTCATGGTGGACTCTATAAAAAGTAAATGCCATGAATTTCTTAATGGCATCACTTAACTGGGGCTATGTTTAGATAATTTTATTATGGCGTCAGAGTTAGTCGACTAATGAAATTCCACGGTATATATTTGAAACCAATAGTTTAGGGTAGGCAGAATGTGAAGAAATTTGGGGACATAGGATATCACTCCGAACCAAAAGGACTATGAACCTTGAAAAAATCATCACTTCTCTACTGGTATTTGGGCTCACTATGATCCAGGAATTTTGGACCACAAATGTACCAACATCAAAGTGATATCATGTGGAATTTTGTTTTATAGTTCAGATCATCCGCATTATATTGAATTTGTTGTGGTAAAATATTCTCAGAACAGTTATACCACACCAGAATCCAACAGCTAAATCATTAACATAACCTGCATTCAGCATCCATGCTGAACGAGAGTTCATTATAGCTTGGTTCGTTAATATCATATTTGATGCATATTTTTGTAACCAGGAGATTAAAATGAGAAACACTTAGCCTTGTGCTTTGAGTTTTGAGAAGTTGATGTTGCTGATTTCCCATACACAGCAAACATTCAGTTATTCCACATTTTCACCAAATCAGCAATTCCATTGCCCTCATCAGCCATCACCATAATTTATGTAATTGCACCAATTTTCCTTAACTGTCATTCTCCAATATTATATACGTTCAGATTTTGGCCATCGGCTGTTCTTTCCTTACTGTCTGATGATCAAATGCCTTTTCTCACGGTCCTTACTCTACTAAGTATTTAAGTGAACTATTTTAACTAAGTTGTCTTTACACTTTTATTACATGCTATGTATCCAATAAATCCGCCGACATGGCAGAAGAACATTTAGGTTGGCTATTCAGTACTTTCTGCAAACATCGTCTCATTAACTTTCCCATAAATAGAATGCATACCGGTATGGTGTCATGTGATGACAGAATATTCCAGCGAAAGGCGACAACAACCAGGAGACATAAAGACTGATTAGTTCAATGCCCTCCGTAACCCTGACCGCGCCTTGATTAAAAATGATCGCTAACGGATTTGGGATGCTGCCATAAAAATAAATCTCATGCTTAGCTTCCCCTGGAGATGGAGGTTGTTTTAACTCAAAGAACTCAAAGATCTTGGGCTTAAATGACTTGTGCGGTAATACCGCTTCAATGAAATTCGATTGTTATTGTTAAAAACCAGGAAAATTATGCTGAACAAAAGCTAAGCATTGACCATTTCCGCTTGTCATCCCAAGGTTATATCTTAAAAAGTGTTTTTAAAATCACTATGCCTTTGTTAAAGGTAGAGCAAAACAGGTTCTATTTTTGTAAAAGTCATTGAAAATCCAATGAACAGTTGTAAATATGTCTCCATCTCAAGGAAACCAGAATTTACTGCACAATTGAGGAACGTTTCTATTGATTTTAATTCTATACAATTACTTCATTCTCATTTTTATGATGGAATGGGTCAACTTTCTATGCCTTGATCTTTCATTCACATCCTCGTCATACCCTGCGGGATGCCGTGAAGGCCTTCAGTAAGGGGCATTAAAACGTGTCTTTTGTTTACCGTCGTGCATGAATGGCAGCTAAGATTTTGATTAGAGCGTTATGGGATGTTTAACTTGTTTTTGCTGCGTCCGCAGATTGTGCGAGCGATGAGTACATTTTTATTAAATATATTTTTCTTATTTTAACTAGTCGACCTAATTTGCTGAACTATTACGGGTTCTAATGATTTCTTCATTGTCAGAGTAAACTCGAGAGCCCGAGACATTTTTGGGATGAAGGGAGGAAGAAAGTACACAGAGATGAAGAGGGACCTGCTATAGAGTAGGTTGCTGGATTGTGTTTTGTTTGGAGTCACAAAATATTTATTTGGTAGTTGTGTCCATCCAAAAACCTACCTTATCCGGTAGATTGTCTTTTATAATAATAATAATACAGAGTTGACAGATTTAGTTCCATATATCTTTGAAATATTAGTAGAAATTATTTCTTTCCGATTTCCTTACCATATTCATTGTTCATTCCACGTTCAATGAAAATTCAGTGTAAATGTAACAACTCTAATCAGTTGGGTAAAACAAGATCGGAATCTATAGGAAGGGTGCTAGAAGAGATCTGATAATAAGTCTCAAGCTGGCATTCTTTTATTACTCCAGCTTTTATCTGGATGTACAAGAGAAAGTGACAAGGCTACACCTTCCCAATTTTCTCACTTATATAGTATTTCCTTCGCCTTTAGCTTGAATAACAGATTAAAGCCCAGTCGAAGAGTTCTTTGCTCGGGCAACAATCTTTGAGAATCATCCCTGTGATGAAGAAGCAAGAATGCGAAGGAAGGTTGAGAGACAAAATAAAATCGAAAATTAAATAAAGACAATAAGGCAAAGACTTGGGATCCATGAAATCTGATATTCCTGGTAATCGAGACGTATCCAGAGAAACCAAGTTGACATGATAAATCGATAATTTCTCGATTATCCATACTAAAAAAGTGAAATTTCCCTTCAATAAGTTTTACAAGCATAAACTAGGCTGTTTTAACAATGAAAAAGAAGAAAGGTTAAATACTATGCTTCTATTTTTTTATTGAGTCACACTTAATATAATCCAGCTGTACCCAGGATTTAACTTAAAGTTGGTTCTGATGGGTAGCGCTCAGCCCGAACCAAGCCCAATGCTGTGTGGTAGTCAACCTGAGCCACCATTTGGTTTCAAACGAAATTCCCTACTCAACGCCGTCGTCGTCAACTCCCTCTTCCTTGTGAAAGCCTCTTTGCCTAGCGCATTCTTCTCCTTACGTCCCTACATCTTTGACCGCAACGCATTTCGGCTACGCCAGATACTCTTTCCGTATTCCTCCTCCTTTGCCATTACTGTTCACATTTGGATCCATAGAGGAACACTATCAGTAACGAATTAGTAAGTTAGTGTATAATTGTCTTGGTGTAAAATACACTCTCTTCTATCTAATTCTAAGTGTTTGCTAGTTTTTATGACTCCGACTTTCTTCATGCCATCGCCAAACAAAACGCTCTGAATCCATCTTTCCTGCCGCCTTTTGATTTCTCCGAAATTTTCTTTCTCCTCCGCCACCATGCGAAGGACTTTCTCGTTTGTTTTCCTTTCCCTCTTTATCGCATTTTCCATTCTTCTTGACGCCCACATTTGAAAAGACTCCAATCTACGCCTATCATCTTGCTTCAATAAATATATTCCCTCGCCTTTCCAAATCACTCTTCATTTTTAAGTTTTGAATTACCGCTATATTCAGGAACTTTTCATAAATAGTTCGGTCAAATATTCGGAATTCGACGGGCTTCTTGTGAAAATATGCCTTGGAGAAAACAATTTTAATAAGTGCAGCGACGAAGAAAATCTTAGCAACCCGGAAACGTTAGGGGCGGAAAATGAAGGAAGGCCATATTCGTAAAAAATCAATGAGGGAAAATAAAATAAAAGAAGAATGCTAAACTGGTTTGTCGAACAATTTTAATAATTTCCCCGTTATTCTGAGGTTGATTTCTGATGGAGACTTATTAGAAAGGGAAAGAAAGACATCAATCGCTGTAAGGTTTCAGGACCAAATATAAAGGCCAACGGAAATTCTTGTTTCGTATTTTATGGTTTTATCTTTACGGGGGCGTGGCAGAAAAGATAAATATACAATCATCGCTTACGTTGAAGCTTGCATCGTAAATTGGTTGTTGATTAAACTTGAACCACATTTATGTAGTTGAAAACAATGGTGAAAAAAAGTCAACGATTCAATCGAGCGCAATGAATTTAACGAACAAGAGCTGCTAACTAGAACGAACAGCCTTCCCTCATTTTTTCATGCGAGTCCCTCGCTACTAAAGTAACAAATGATATTCTGTGGTAAATATCTGAATCAAGTACGCAATTATGTCGGAAATTAATTAACGCTCCTTGTGATAAAAATCTGACAATTGATACGGGGATTCTTCATAAAAGAGTTCCTTCTACGGGAGATTTCCCCGACTGAAAACTTTATCCAAAATTTCCTGGAAATCCATTGAAAGTTGCCTCAGTTTCCATGCAATTATCGTGATTCTGTGGTGGCTGGGAACTTTAAGTTTCTATGAGTGATTTTTCAAAATAGACTCACTTGATTATTCTTACTATAATTTGAAAGGAGTAGAGTGAAGGAGCGATAGTCTGCCATTCGGTGAGGAATCGCCCTGATGGCTCCGTGGCTGGCGGTAACTGGGACGAACCTGTGAAACTTACGAGGTATATTTCTTGTGGATCGTTCTCATTCGGGATTTTGCGATGGGCGCCCCAAAACCTCCATTTCCCTCTGAATTGTACCCATTGGTTCCACAGACCATGGAGAATGAGGGATGGTTTCGCGGAAGACCGCGGGGGCTTGCGTTAAATAGAACGGTGTAAGGAAATTGGTCGATCCAGCCGTAATTCGAGATCTGCAGATGAAGGAGGTGAGATGGACGGACGTGATACATGGGTGTCCTGATCTCGCTGGGGGAAGTGGGAGGAATAGTGATCCCGGTGAGTAAATGATAGATCGGAATTGGAGGTGGGGGATTTGATGGTCAGTGAGTCAAAGGAGATGAAGGAAGAACCAAAAAAGATAGAGGTTGCTCGGGATACGTTGAAGTCAGGAGCATGACCGGCGTGACTGAGGAGGGAGAGAGCGTCGAACGTGTTCTTGCAATGGTCGCGGTCGGAAAGAATGGGCGTTGGAAGTGAGCGAAGGTAGAATGGTGGGGGTGGGAGGGCTGAAAGAAGAGAAGGTTTGAACATGGGACTGATGCAGGGAGAGGGAATAGGACAGATTTGATAGCCTCCGGGTTGACAGAGCCGAAAACAGAAGTTTCGATTGCTTCCCCTTTCCGTTCTCCCAGAAACAAAAGAAGGGAAAGGAAAATTGAGGTCTGAAAGGGCGCGGAGGAAGGAGATTGAGGCAGGAGGGGGTTGAATGGAATAGGGGAGAAGAGGAGTGAGTGGACGAAGCGATGGATGGGACAGGAATTGAAATGAAAAAATAGAAGTTGGATGGTGGCGAGAAGAATGGTGGAGGAAATTGTAGTTGCCCATGATGAAGTTGGAGGACAACTTTATGACGGACGGAAATCCCGTGAAAACGAAAATTAAGCTCTATACAATCAGAAATAATTTAATTTAAATGTATGTACTTCCTTCAGTTTTCAAATATTGTGATTAATAATGTCTCTGCTTGAAAAATCTCATTGATGGATGAGTAGTAACATCAATAGTCCAAAAATAAATGTCACCTGCATAATTATGTTAACACTGGTAAATGCTGCTCTCTTGAAAGCATCATACACCGTCATATCATAATATACACTGATATAAATGGAATATTTATTAGTCGAACATGCTATTTCTAACGATAGCCAAATTAGCTTCGACTTCAAAAACACAATTTGCTGCAGCTTTAAATTTTCAGTGGACAAAAATGTCAGGGAGAATATTTCACTCCGAAATAAACATAACTAATTAACTTTGACGAATATATCTTATAAAAACATATATATATATATAATGATTATGACCATTTTATTTCTTATTTACTGTGAAAGCAACCCCTACAACCTCTTTTCTGGCTCCGTTACATAGACGATATTTTTATTCTCTGGACACACGACCCTGAGTCCATCAATAATTTCTTATCGGCCTTAAATTCTTCTTTCACAGTTAAATTCACTTCTTCCATTTCAGAATCCACCATCATATTTCTCTCTCTCTCTATCCGCGGAAACCGGATTTGCAACACCACAGCCACCTTCAACAAAGACCACCACAATCTACACCATGCACTCCGCAAACAGGGTTACCCAGAAAAGCTCCTGCGAAATAAAATCCACCGCTCCACCCGACCTCACACACCACCTAAAAACAACCCCTCTTCTGACACAGGACTCAACCTTCTCACCACCTATTTCCCCGGATCCCACAGATTGAAAACATTTCTTTAAGAAGTATTTTCTATTTTACACGGCAGTGACGCTACCTCATCCATATTGCCCAAATGCCCCTCTCTTACATGAAGACGAAACGACAATCTCAGAAGGTTTCTGATCCACCAACCCTTTGACGCCCTCATCTGACAAATTTCCTCATATTTCCCCTACTTGCAATCGCCCCCGATTTAAAACATGTTTGCTTCTCAGATCTGCTCCCCTCTCCCCTCATTGCCTCTTCAATTCATATATTAATTTTAATGATATTTCGTTACTCTCTAGTGCTAATTTTATCACTTGACCTGAGGGCCAATCGGTAGAGATATTTATACGATTATATTGCATGTATTAGTTAATTTGAATTTAAAAAATATATTAATTTTTATGGGCATGAAATGAGCTAGCTTGTAGTTTTCTGATTTACATTATGGATAGTCTACCATTGAAGGAAAGTTCTGGATGGACCCACCCAGTCTGATCATCGATCAGCTTTGTCTAAGAAAACACATCCGGAGACCCAAAGCTATATTAAACCATTCTTCAATTCTGTGCACTTCCTACGTACGTTATTTCTTCCAACCAACGCGCCTATCTTTTTCCTCCTATTGCCATGCCAGCCTAACGTTCTCCCCTTCATCACACATCCCAAATTTAATTGCTCTACATCCGCCTTTTCTGCCTTCTTTAGATTTCTCCCAAAAACCCTCTTTACTCCCCCGACATGCCAACATGCTTAGTAAGGTGGAGGAGGAGAGAACGCCACAATCTGATCGATCGATTAAAATGTTTTTCTGGTTTGTTTTCCTTTAAGTTTATTATTTAGTAAAATAATAAGTACATTATGAGTTTATTTGTCAGTTGATAGAGCGTTAATTTTGTTTATTCAAGTAAAATTCCAACAAATCTGTTAATGTAAACAAAAAATGCCGAGACCCTAAACTTAAAGTTTACGGTCTCGGCATTTTTTTGTTTACATTGATTGACGACCGTAGTTATGTTCCTTGTATATTTAAATCTGTAAATTTTTTATATTAATTTTTAAGCATGTGTGTCTAATTGACCAGGGAATTTTGCATTTTATTACGCATAAGGAGAAACAATTTATTAAAAATAAGGAGCCGATAATTTCTGTGAATAACATTTGGACTTTAACTTTGATTTGGTTTTGAATTCCAGATGTGCGAGGGAAAAAGTACTGTTTAAATATTGGCAGCTCGTTAGTTAATGTTTATGACATATACGACTCTTTTGCATACCGAGCCTTAACATGTCCTTTTCTGTCAATAATAAACTCAAGACTTCAAGTGTATCTTTTGAGAATGGAATAGCGTAACCAAGTCTGAAATTAACTTTTAGATCAAGCTCTAATCTGGCCTTCCCTTTGAGCGCCTAAAGGGTCTCTTCCTTATTTCATTGATGATCCCGCAATACTTACTTTCGTTGTACAGTAATTTTATGACAAAATTTATACTTGTCCTTTTAGCATAGTCCAATTCCCTGATTCATCTTCCCCCGAAAGGGTTCCAATTGTTTCATATTTGGTCTATCTGACGATAGCATTTGTCCTTTACCTGCTCATTAGTACCCATCCTTCCTTAGTCCCCTTCATAATCAGTTCCCAATTGATGCTGCCCTGATGATCTTCGCCGGAGGATTTAGGCCGAGCTTCGTCAAGATTTCCCTTTCGTCAGTTACATCCATTTTGTGGGAGTACTCAAGTCCTTGTAATTAAACCCATGAGCCTCTGGGTCGTCGAACCATGAACTTGAGCTCCAGCCACATAGTTACATAGTTTTCGGTCATCCCACGTTTTACCCTTCCTCAACTGGAGCGTTTAGGGGATCACTTACGTCCGAAGTAGAGAATTATCCCTTACGGAATCCGTGTAGGTTATCACTCTATTATCCATCATCTCCTGCTGACGTTATGAAGTAGCTCTATCGTTGGAGGGAAGTGAGTTTATCGGTACATTTACAGAGTGTTGAGAACCTAGAGGAAGGAAAAATAGGCTTGAGGAGCCCTACCACTACTTGGGCCTAGCAAACTTGGCAGATAAAATTATTGCCTTAATCTGGTAGCACAAAATAAATACACATGTTATCCAATGGGATTATCTAGATATGGTAGTTTTCTAACGGAGTTAGCCATGATTCCGATATATCTTCATGCTTTTTTCAGTTTAACGATGTCCACATTGAAACGTTCACTTTCAGAGTGGTTGCAATATACTTTCAGAGGGAGAGAAAATAACATAAGGTAAATATAAAGTAATCTCTAAACTTTTCCCAAAGAAATTCACCACAGTTTACGAACTTAATATATGAGAATCTCCAGCTGGCGACAGAGCTGAAGAATAATATCATTCAAGATGTCCTTACTTGATGAAGACGAAAATATTATAGGTCGGTATTCTTTCGTTTTTTATTTGAACAATTGACTCCTGATGGCCAGCCTTAAAATTTCCTTCATGTGCAAACTGTGCTCATATGATATAAAAATAAATCAGTGCTTAGTATGTTTGCTTGCAAAAGGTGAAAATACCTGATCATTTGATCAAATTTGAAAGGTGGTATGCTAATAGTTCTGTTAGAATAAATTAACAATTCATATAATTAACTGCGCATTAGTGTCAACACTGAGGTACCAGTCCCTGGAACTCAGAATTTTGAATTTGGTAGAAAGCTTTCATTAGTATCCCGGGGGAGGTCTGAGTTAGATTTTTTTAAAGTACATGTCTGGAGAGTGTATTCATTCTTTAAAAGTCAAATCACAGAAAGCCCCACGTTGCGATCCAAGGGAAAATAACAAGAAAAATTTTAAAAATCATTTGTGTACAATTTCAATGTAAATGTTGTAGCTTGTTGTTGTTGATAATTCCGAAAATACCAAGAAGAGATATGGAGAATGCTAGTATTATCACGGGAAAACTAAAGGAATATTTTACCTTTCCCCGGAAATTGATTTAAAATTCAACAAAATAATTATATTACTTCTTCACCATTTATTTTTTTGAAGACATAGCACAAAGAATAACATAGTTTACCTCGTCAAGGGCTGAGGTACAAGATATATTCCTTATTAGTCAAATGATATCATTATGCCGTAATTATAAAATATCTTTATGCAACCAAATTAAGTATGTTCGACGTTTCGCATTAACGGTATATACATAACCTTGTAACTTGAATGAAACATTTTGCAAGACTTTTAAAATAATATTTTTGACCGTTCGAAAAAATTATATAACCTTGGAATATTTAAATAAATGTGCATCCAAAGTCATTGAAAAAAGGTAATGAATTTTTCATATCCCCTGCCTAATATATGAATGAAATATATTTTGGAAGTTATTAATTAGTGACGAATTCGGAATACGATTTTTATGATAAAAAATTTGTGCCAATATTTAGTTTTGTTTAAGTTTTAATTTACTTTATCGCGCATTCGTGGAATTAGTTGAATTTATTTGACTCCAGTATTACGTACAGTAGCCCTTGTAATCGGAAAGTTTAGAAAATTGTGGGAGGAAGAGTCTTTATGGACTAATTCGTAGTATCTATGAGGAAGGAATCTGGTCGGAAGAATTGGTGAGATCAGTGTTAGTTCCTATTCCGAAAAAGTTAAAGGTTACGTAATTTGAGGACTACAGAACAATAAGTTTGATATCCCACGCAGCTAAAGTTATTCTCAGGATCATCAACAAAAGGATAGAGAGTAAGGCAAATGATTACTTAGGGGATGATCAGTTTGGGTTCAGGAAAGGAAGAGGTACGCGTGATGCCATTGCAGTAATGAGATCACTAGTCGAGAGGAATATAGAATACAATCAGGACGTATTTGCCTGTTTTGTAGATTTCAAAAAGGCGTTTGATAGAGTGAACTGGAAAAAATTAATGTTTTCCGTCTGCCAACTTGAATTGCACTAATTCTTCTAAAATGTGTATTTTAACTTTAAATTCTATTAACCCTACTAAAAAGAAATACTTGTACAAATCTGTGGAAAAGTACAAGTTCTTCTTTTTAGTATGGTTATTAAATACTTCCACGAAGTGAAGCCTGAAACAATAGAATAAATTCTATTAATTTACAATTTACTATAAATAAATTTGAATAGGTGTTTTGATGTTTCACTCCTCGTTATCTAGCCACGTGGCTAGATAACGAGGAGTAGAAACGGGAGGCTAGATTAAGGAGGAGAAAGTAGAACACGTGGCTAGCATGTGTCCTGAAATATCAATGGCTATCATAGTTTAAACACTTATACATTTTTTCCCAACCTTTAGACACTAGGTAATTAAATTAATGCACCACGTACCACCAACTGACTCATCAATGTTTGCCTCGACGTGAGCATTTTCGGACGTTGTCCTTGGGCGGACCAGCTACTCATCTGTTCCCGAAGAGTTGGTCTGCAAAATGTTCACCATCTGTGGGTCTAAAAGTCTTACTGCGATTTCTAGAAAATCTCGGAAATAAATGATTTTTCTGCGCCTCGATTCCTTCACTGGAAACATATACAATGGCTTTCCCTGTGACATTTCCCTAATGGATTGGTATGGAGTCTTTATTTGGAAATGTTTTGTTAAGACGAGTACATGATTAACTGCTTTGTGGTGCCGCTCAAGTCGCCTCCGTCATCTTTCCCGTGGAACGTAGTGAAGAAGTGCCACTAATCCAGAAATTCAAAATATACCTTTTGGTAGATAAGATAAAGAAAATTACTTACTAATTTTCATTCTGAGTATTGGATCCGTCTCACAAGGGTACAGCCTTCCTCGGAAAATTCGACAGCTCCTCATAGGAAGGACAATAATGAGCATTGGAATCCTTACACCGTTGTATTGACCTGGGAAATTTCAAAAGCTTTATTTGCTGACTACCTCCTTGTCAGCAAGTGAATTTTATCATGCTCATCACTCCTATTGCTAGGTCTTTAATCATCCGGAAAAATTTTGTTTTTCCACATACTAGTACCTCGTCAGCATTGGAATTTTCTCAATAAATAAATAATTGATTTCTTTTAAAACATTCATCGTTTAAAGAGTACAAAGCTCTCGTGCAACCATTACAGGTACTGGAATTTTAGATCGGGGACACTTTTGGGATTCTTCTCAGCTTTGTCATTGGAGAGCACTACTTGCGCGTACGGAAGTAATATTTCTCTCACGGAATCTCAGAAGGATCATATTACATGTCATGCAGGTAACCCCTGAATGAGTTGTAAATAATTTATCGAGTTTTTCCCGAGATTTGGTCAAGGTTTGCACTTGCTTGAGCATGAGCTTCATGTTATATTGAATAAATCAACGCACACGGTTTGTATGACGCTGCTCCAGCAAAGACGTACTCTGCCGGTCTCAGATCGACCAACTTGGTAAAAGAAAACCTCTCTTCTAAATATCTCTCCTTGAAGAGCAAAAATGTCTCCTTTAGATTGCGAAAAATCAATCGTGTAGATGCTTCAAA
This sequence comes from Hetaerina titia, assembly GCA_037158775.1. Lineage (NCBI taxonomy): Eukaryota > Metazoa > Arthropoda > Insecta > Odonata > Calopterygidae > Hetaerina > Hetaerina titia. The sequence goes on along the minus strand of CM073774.1, from coordinate 51,991,735 downwards.
ACACCGGCTACCTTTTTCTTTTTACTCCTCCATCCTTCCTTCCAGGCATATTCCTGCTAATGTCAAGCTTCAGGTAGGAGGAGATTTTTCTATTAATTTTTTTCACTTGACAACTGTCACAACACACACACACACACACGCAAGATATCCTCTTTTTATGCCCTTGAGGGTCATGTATTTTGATACTCCGAATTTCTTCCAACATTTTCAAAAGGACAACTTTTGGGAAATTAGGAGAAAATTTCGGTTTTCAAAGAAGGATCTGCGGAAAAACAAACTTTTCTTTCAATGGTTGCACATTTCTCTACCGGATCAAAGTCGGCAGTCCTACCGTAGCTCTTTTTTTATCCATAAACTTTTTAAATAATTCCAGATAAATAGTCTGAGCCCTACGAGTTTTCTCTCTTAATTTTTTCGGATGAGCTATTTTCTCCATGTCGACTGGTGAATCTCGAAATATTTAAAGGGTTGCATCGGGATGTCAATGATATCATTTCAATGAAGAGTCTTAAATGCATTTGGTCAGATGACCATGCTCAGCCGTGTTAGTTTTAATAGCAATGATATTGAAAAACCAAGATTGCATCTATGCACTTATGACAGTGGGTGACTACAACCAGAAGAAATCAGGATAAATGATCGAATTGAGTAGCTTCAGGCGTGATGTGGTTGAAGTCGAATATAATGAATAATAGATGGTAGCACTTTTCCACTTGGTAGAACTTATTTTACGATCGGTTTTCGATGTATTACATCATCATCAGGTAAGGGTTACCTGACGATGATGTAATACATCGGAAACAGATCGTAAAATAAATTCTATCAAGTCTTAAAGTACTACCGTCTATTATTCATTCGGGATATGTGATGTAAAAATACATGCAGTTTTCACGAAAGCTAATGTGTGCGTGGTAGCATACGATTTGGGTCCACTTTGCGCCACCTACCCGGATTTTTTAAAATGATAACACGGGCCAACAGTGGTTTTGGTGCCGGAGCTTTTAATGCTGATTTAAAGAACAATTGGGTGCTGAATTTAAAGAACAATTGGGGTGCTGAATCCAATTTTGACACTAGTTTTTCCTATCAGCTATAGTTTTCAAGATATAGATATGTTGTTACTTACGTAAAAAAATCTTCTACATGATGATATGGGAATATTATATTAATAATAAAACCCACTAAATATAAAGACTTGATTTATTTCTAGGGCTGTTAAATCACCCACAAACACAACAGAATTTTACAATACAATTGAACACAAATACTAAAATTTTTTACTGTAATAAAACAAATTGAAAAGAAAAAAATACATAAAAACATCACTCAGCACATCGGAAGCTTCTTTTGCGCGATTTTCTTGAGTGCACTTTGTTCAAACAGTCTCGTTTTAAGCACCAGCAGTAATCTGCCATCATATGGTTATCCCATCTTCATTGGTAGCGAGTTCCCATTGTTTTTATATCCTGGTGAAATCTTTCACCTTGTTCTTCACTTGTGTCTCCTAAATTTCCAAGAAAATTGTCTAAGTGGCTGTGTAGGTAGTGAACTTTTGTGCTCATATTACATCCAAGTGATTTGAAGTTACTGAGCAATTTGTTTACCAGCTCAATATAATTTTCACTTTTGTGATTTCCTAGAAAATTTTTAATGACCTCAACAAATGACATCCAACTAATTTTTTCAATCTCATTCATTGACTCGACAAAAGCAGAATCCTTTGTAAGTTGTCTGATTTGTGGCCCCTCAAAAATACCAGCTTTAAGTTTTTCAATACTCATATGGGGCATCTTTAGTCTTAAGTAGCCGAAGCATGGTCCATACTTGTCAAGAGCCTTTACAGATTGCTTCATTAGGCCTAGTTTAATATGTAGAGGCGGTAAGATGATTTTCTCTCTTTCAACTAAAGATTCAGCAATGATGTTTTCTTTCCCAACAACCAAGTTTTCTCTCTTAGACCACTCCTTCTTAATCCAGTGGTTTTGTCTGTCCCTGCTATCCCAGAGGCACAAGAAACAAGGATATTTAGTGTAGCCACTTTGCTGCCTAAGAAGAAAGTTCACCATTTTTAAATCTACACAAATCACCCAGCGATGTTCCTGGTATTTTATCTTCTGTAAGGCCAATGCTATTGTATCGTATTCTTCTTTCATTTTAGTTGAATGAGCGATTGGTATTGCGCCAAACCTGTTACCATTGTGAAGAAGTACACATTTTAAACTACGCTCTGGAGCTATCAATAAACAAACGCCAATCACTAGCATCATATTGTGATAGTAGTCCCATTTTTTCCAAAAGACCCTTAACGTATAAACAAAATGTAAGATGGTCTTCTTGAGTAAAGAAGGGTAGCATATCCTTTTCCCTTGTGCGATAAAAACTTATTTTTGTACCGGGTTGCAGTAAATTCTTTTCATGCAGTCTTGATGCTAGTAGTTCGGATGCTTCCTTCGATAAGTTCAGTTCTCTAGCAAGATCGCTTAGTTCATCTTGATTAAATAGTTGAGGAATTGTTGATACTCCCTCGTAGTCACTGCCACTATCGTCAATAGAATGAGAAATGTTTTCAAATAACTCATTCTTCCTTAAATACTATATATCTGGTAACGTCTGAAATATTGGGATCGGTATGTCTTCTGAATGGGGTACCGGGCATCTAGCCGAAGGCAAATCTGGATATGTCCACTTGTGGCGATTTTTTCGATTATTTCCCGAAACATTTACTATGCAAAAATAACGGTCGTCAATATGGTTCACAGGTTCTCTCTACACCATTGGCACAACAAATTTTAGACTTTTCCTTTGTCCTGTTGTCCATTGCCGCAGATGTTCAGTACATGTTTTACACACAAAATGCGGTGCCTATGTTTTATCTCGGTCACCTAGCTTAACACCAAAATATCCTAAGTATGCACGTTTCACAAAGTCTGTAATATTTTTCCTATTTTACCATATATTCCCCACAAACATAACAAAACACATGAGAATCATTAACACAGCATCTTCGACTTGAGCTCATTTTTAGATGATGTTTTACAAAAAGTTACCCTTTGAAGTAAAGTCCGTCCACCTGCTCCGAATAGCCAAGGGCAACTAATGAAACAAAAATGGCTGTCAAGAGAACAGAAAACGCGGATGCCATCTAACGGATACCTTATGAACTAATTTCGCCATCTTTTACCGAAGTCGATACAAACGATTTTTGTTTTTTAATCTCATTGGCCTACAATATAGAAATATACATAAAACTTATTGACAGTTTATTGAAAATAAAAGGAACACCGCAGAGTGGTTATAAATTAGTATACTTATAGATTTATTTAACTTTGAAAATTATTTTCCGGAATATATCAAATATTAAAACAACTAATCGTAAGATGTGACATATCTAAAAAAGTAGAGCTGTTTAATAAAAACGGATTTCATATTTGGATTCAGCTCTACAAATATAGTTAAAATCATCACAAAGATTCCCGGCACCAAAAAAAATTTTTTTTGTAGGCCTGTGTAATAATGATTTTTGAGCAAAAAACCGAGTGTCAAAGATGTTCGCCTATAAATTAATTTGAAGTAAGTTTATGAGCAAGTTTAAAAAATTAATAAGCATCTCAGAGAGCTTAAAAATTACATATTCACATTCTGTGTGCTTACGAACAAGACATGATTGGGTGTTCAAATTGCTGTCCACCACTCGTCAGAAACATGAACCAACGTGCGATGTCGCGATATAATCTCTTTAGCGATGCTCCAGTGATTAGTCTCTGAAGGACGGCTTTCTTAGGCGAGCATACGGTGCCGCTCCTCTTTCCATTCTCCTGACGCAGAGTTATGCGATGATTGTTTGCTAATGACGCTCCGTTACGAGGACTTGGTGACCCATTGACAGGCTCATTAGTCTGGAGATTCAAGGCGGAAAGGCCTTCGTTAATTAGTAATGGTAGTCTATCTATTAAGAACTTTTGGGTTAGCACACTAACTTATCACCGCTACATTTATGAACCTCCAGTAACACGATGAAATGCTTCAACATGTGACGTAATACCCTACACTAAATTCAACAATTCTTCAATTCCGCATTATTTCTGCCTCCCGCCATCACGTCAAATATGCCAATGTTTATACTTCCTTACCGTTTTTGCCTAACAATCTTCCCTATGACATGGTCTTCAACTTTCCATAACAAATCAAGATATTCTGCATTCATTTTTCCTTCCTCTTTTGGATTTCTCCATTCAACGTGCGCTCCTCAATCAACATGCATAGTTATTTCTCTTTAGTTTTTCTTGCCGTCCATTTTGACTTTTCCATTCTTTTCCTATGAACAATACTACACTTCACATCAAAATTTCTGGTAACCATTTTTCCACATTCCACCTCTTGGTCCTAGCCATCCGGTCCGGTCATGGTTTCCCAGGAACATCTGGTAACCGAAAAATCAACTAGCTTGGGTGGAGCTGCAGGTGTCCAGAGTGCCTAGCCCGGGAATCGAACCCGGGACCCTCCGGGTTCGATTGATTTTTAGCCCGAACTTAATTATTATCTTTTGAACAATACTTTGCACTAATAATACAATAGTGCACGCCTCATCATCGCGTGCATTTATTTGAGAACGAACCACTCGGGAGAAACATACTGACAAAATATTCAAAATATATTTCTTTAAAGCTTCTAAAGAAGAATCATCCTATTCATTAGATCCACTACGACCCATAGGTGTGGGTCTGCTCATTGGACAACTCAGTTCATGGTTCTGTTAAGGATTTGAATGCAATAAAATCCATGCTTTGAGGAAGATCATGCTATTTTTTTTGTAGCCCTTAACCCACATATCTGCTATGTTTTCAGTATGCTTTTCTAATGTCAAAGAATGAAATCAAACGAATTTTCTGTTTTCCACTTATTCTTTTTGGCATGGCCATTAAAGCCGTTTGTGGAATTCAGGGACTGTTGATAGTTGTTCATGTTTCAAATAATTCATTTGAAAATTGTTTCAGCAAATAATAAAAACAGATGTTGCAGGTGCATTGTTATTTGGAGCTGGGCGTTGGAGAACATAGAGGGAACTTTCATGGAGTAAGAAAACATTTATCTTAATCAATTCCGTGAATTTCAAATGTAAATTGTTAATGTTTGCAAACAGAGCAGAATCAATCATGCAGTCCCTTTTATTTGAAAAGTCTCTTCGTTTGAATTTCAACGTCGGAAATGACAAAAGCATGAATTAATAAAATTTGTCAGAAATGTCATTACCAAAATAGTCCCTCAACAACTTCTTTCGTGTAGTAAAGGGATGAGTAAATTTTGAAATTTATTCAGGTAAATTCATTCACAACTTTGGAAAGATATAATTTTTTTATGTTCTTACATCCTAAATATGGAATTAGATTTTCATGAGGTTGATAAAATCTGTGCCAAGCTTGTGTCTATGCTGAAACCAATCAATTGGTGATGTACGGAGTCCAGCAACCATCATCAATCCAGATAAAGGCCCCTTTTATTATTATTAGCTAATCTACCGGTTAAGGTAGGTTTTTGGATGGACACAACTATAAAGGGCCTTTAATGGTCCTTAATTATGATATGATAAAATACAGCATATAATCTTACATCTTCTGTGTTTGTTACCTCCCAAATACATTTTTTTAGATGCAGTATTTTAATTGCGCTGAAATTTATCATTAAAACTTCTACTACAACTACCTTTCATACTCATTTTCAATAACATTTTCCCTGCTTATAGTCATCATTTTGTACATATCAGGGATCTTTTAGATAATTAAAGAAAACATATAGCTGCATTTTTTCACGATCTTCACGAATATATTTATGGTTCTTAGGGCTTTTAGTAATCACACATGTACATACATTGAACAAAGTCATCAGTAAAACAATACTATTAATGGAGCAGCTATTAAAACAAATATAGATACGTTAGTATACTTTGAAAACTTTGGCTAAACGTTGGCATAACTTTTAGAATTTGGTATTCACAGAATAACATACATTACAAAGGAGATAATATTGGTGCACAAAAACAGATGTTTTTGATATCGTGGAGCATTTCGTAGTTAGAGACTAATTATAAAGGCCAATTTATATATATACATATATATATATATATAGTATAAAATTAGAAAATATATATTGGTAATTAGATAACATAACAAGATCGGATCGTAATGGGAAGTCTTACTTGTGAGAGCTGAGAAAGTCATAAATATTTCCAAGAGTAGTTCGAAATACCGTCGAAGGATGCTGAAATTATTCTATTGCATACTTTTAGACAGCCTAGGCCAAGCAAGTACCGAGACACATGAGTATCCCTGGTCATTAGATACAACCAGGAGACTCATCATTTTTCCTTAACTTCTCAGGTAAAAATATCTTGATTTTAAACTACTTCATTACCAGTTTTTTCATCTCATTTGTAAATTAGTTTCGTCATGTCACAACGTATTCTCCCCCGTTTCTACATCATCGCCAGTAGGAATTGATAAGGAAATCAAATGCTGGGAACAGTATTTAATTAAATAGGTGTTAAATTAGTATCTACATATTTGGTATTTCGTTCGGTTGTATGAAGCATTATATTTTAATGATATTCCTCTTTTGAGGTGTAGGGGGCGTAGCTCAGATGGTAGAGCGCTCGCTTAGCATGCGAGAGGTACCGGGATCGATACCCGGCGCCTCCAAACTTTTTTCTAGTTCTGGATCTGATTTCTATTTTCTAACAAATGCAGTTTACGCTTAGAAATATACGTAACGTTTAGAAATATGGCATTTTGTAACTAGAACATTTTTAACGCAATCCATCCTAGGTATACAAGACAATAAATTACCGAAAATAATTAAAATTTTTCAAAAACAGCCATTATTTTATATCTCTGAAATCGTATGTGTTTTCATTTACTAATTGCAAGCCCAAAAAGATGTCGCTGTGACCCCTACACATTATATACGTTTGTGTGTGTGTGAGTATATATATATATATATATATATATATATATATATATATATATATATATATATAGTTCTGTTCCTAATTCCTCTTGAGAAAGGTGGTTGGACCACCGAAAATTCGAGAACCAGTGAGTTTTTCCTCTTTTGTGTTTTGGTTTCTGTGTTTGTTATGACTTATCAGTGAATTTACATTACACGTTTGTGAGTTTTCCAAAAAAGTGTATATATATATATATATATTTATATATATATATATATATATATAAAAGTGAAGTACAAAGAGTTAAACAATAAATTGAGAAGGGCCACAAATAAAGCAAAAGAAGAATGGTGGAAAACGCAATGCGAGGATATGGAAAGTCTACAGAAGAAGGGTGAAATTGGTGCTCTATACAGCAAGGTTAAGTTATTATCGGGAAGTAAGAAGGCAAGATGTGTGCTAACAGTTAAAGATAAATGGGGTAAGATAATAGTTGAACCAGGAAAAATCCAAGAGAGATGGAAGGAATATATAGAAACACTGTATGGTAAAGAACTTAGGCCGACAAGGTTAGACATAGAAAAGGAACATGAGGTAGAAGAAGATAGCTTAGGTCCAGGCATACTCGACGATGAAATAGAAAGGGCATTAAAGAAGATGAAAGCAAACAAGGCTGTGGGGGTGGACAATATTCCTGTAGAAATGTTGAAATGGTTAGGGAAAGGTGGGAAGAAGGCCATATATGGACTGATTCGTAGTATCTATGAGGAAGGAATCTGGCCGGAAGATTTTGTGAGATCGGTGTTAGTTCCTATTCCAAAAAAGGCAAAGTCTTCGTCATGTGAGGATTACAGAACAATAAGTTTGATATCCCACGCAGCTAAAGTTATTCTCAGGATCATCAACAAAAGGATAGAGAGTAAGGCAAATGATTACTTAGGGGATGATCAGTTTGGGTTCAGGAAAGGAAGAGGTACGCGTGATGCCATTGCAGTAATGAGATCACTAGTCGAGAGGAATATAGAATACAATCAGGACGTTTTTGCCTGTTTTGTAGATTTCGAAAAAGCGTTTGATAGAGTGAATTGGGAAAAATTAATGCGTGTATTGCAGAAAATAGGAATGGATTGGAGGGACAGGAGACCGATCCGCAACCTGTACATGTCTCAGACTGCTCAGGTGCGAGTGGGGAACGGAGAGTCCGGATGGGCAGTGTTAGGAAGAGGTGTAAGGCAGGGTTGCCCATTGTCACCGGTACTGTTCAACGTATATGTAGAGGAAATGATTAAAGAGGCATGGGAAGAACTGGAGGTAGGAATGAAAGTCGGAGGGGAACTCGTAAAATCGGTTAGGTTTGCTGATGACCAAGCATTAGTTGCTCAGTCAGCCAAGGGGTTGCAAGCATTGTTGAGTGAATTGGAGGTTCTGTGCGATAAATATGGGATGAGAATCAATAGTAATAAAACAAAGGTTATGCGATTTTCCAGAAAGAAAAAGGCTAAGCTAAATATTAAAATAGGCAGGGAAAAAATAGAGCAGGTAGAGCAGTTTACATATCTCGGAAGTGTTTTGGACCAATACGGTCAAAGTGGTGGGGACGTAAGGAGAAGAATTGCGCTGGGCAAGGAGGCTTTCTCAAGGAGGAGGGAGTTGATGACGGGGACGTTGAGTAGGGATCTTAAAGACAAGACTCGTAAAAACTCTGATATGGAGCGTAGCTATGTACGGCGCGGAAACGTGGTCGCTGAAGCAGGAGGATAGACGTAGATTGGAGGCTTTTGAAATGTGGGTGTGGAGAAGAATGGAGAAGGTGAAATGGACTGAAAGGAAAACAAATGAGGAAGTACTGGAGATGGTGGGTGAGGAGAGGGGTTTGTTGAGAGAAATCCTATGGAGGCAGGAAAAATGGATGAAAGGCGTATTGAGCGGTATTGGAATGTTGAAGAAGGTAATAGAGGGGAGAATGTTGGGCAAGCGAGGAAAGGGTAGGAACAGGATAGGGATGTTGGATGGGATGAAGGGAGGAAAGAAGTACACAGAGATGAAGAGGGACCCGATGTAGTTTAGGTTGCTGGATTGGGTTTTGTTTGGAGGTACAAAATGTTTATTTGATAGTTGTGTCCATCCAAAAACCTACCTTAACCGGTAGATTACCTAATAATAATATATATATATATATATATATATATATATATATATATAAGATGAGTATTTATAGGGAAATAACAAGTGCGCAAATGTGAAGACACTATTAACATGAAGATCAGAAAGAACATGCACTATTTTCTCAGGCGTTTTTATTTCCTAAAACATTTTCTCCTTTTTTACTCGTGAAGCCCGTTCGAAAGCCCTTCTTTTTCCAAATCAGTTCTTATTTCCTAAGGCTATGTTATGTATTCCATATACCGTGAAGAAGTGCTAAAAATCTTTTAGCATTGTGATGTTTAGAAAAAAATCAAAGAAACTCATTTTCTGTCTCTATAAAAGTCTGCTGATAATAGTTTTTAAGGGGTTTTAGTCTCAGTAAAATATGTAGAGTTGCTATATTATTTCCAATTTTCTTAAAAGTCAGTACTTGCTAATTCTATAGAATACTGAATGCTAGACTTTTACTTAAAACATTGCACTCAGTAAAAATAATTTAGAAAGTGATTCCCATTTAATATTTAATTTAATATAAAACATCAATTTATTAAATCTAATTAATATATTGATTGTTATTTTTTTAAATAATCATTAATTAAAAATAAGTGTTGATTAAAAAATAATTGTTAATAGATTAATAATTATGTTAAAAATAATTAAAATATCACTACTAGAGCCTCTATGTCATGCAACACCTCTAATGTGTATACAGGTATATAATGTGTATTATTATTTGTATTCTTGAATTGTATGAACAGGATAATTATTTGAGACTCAACCACTTACCAATACTATATAAACACGCAAATATTTCAGAATAAATGGTGGTAGTGTTAGGTGACAGAAATTATATTATTAAAAATTGAGATGATTATAATACAGTATTCAGTTTTATATAACCTATTTATGTATGATGGTGATGATGATAACCTATTAAATTGCTGGAGGAACAATTTCCACGTACTGTGAATTTTTATAAATTAAAATAAAATGTCTGCACTTGGGTTAACTTTCATGGACGTTAGTGTTTTAAATCACTTTGGGACACCAGGAAAGTCTGTTTCAAATTTTGTAAGGTAGAAAAAGTTTTTGGAACCTTTTAAAAAAAAGTGCACCTAATGTATTAATTGAGACTACATGAACAGCAGTTTAAGTGAAAGTGAGAATTAAAAATGATATTTAGAAGCAATTAACAATTTAAATGAGTTGCAAAAGAGTTGATCAGGTTAAATAAAGTTAACAATTAATAAAAATTAAAATTTAGTAAATTTAAGTTCCCGTTCCTAATTCAATATAGGTAAAAGCTGCTTCACGTGAGGACTACAGGAGAATTAGTTTGATTTCATATGCAGCCTGAATTATCAGCAAGAGGGCAATTAATTAATTTGGAGGTCATGATTTTGGTTTTGTGAAGGGGATATGCAGACATGATGCCATTGTAATGGGATCACTAATCGAGAGGAATATATAATCCATTCAGAACGTATTTTCCCGTTTCGTAGGTTACAAAATGGCATTTGATGGAGTGAATTTGGAAAAACTAATGAATATATTGCTGATTTTAGGATTAGATTGAAGGGATAGGAGGTTACTCCGCAACCTGTACATGTGCCAGACTGTTCAGGTGCGAGTGGGGTATGGTGAGTCTGTATGGGTAATGTTAGGAAAAGGATAAGTAAGGCTGGGTTTTCCATTGTCACCTCTGCCGTTCAACGTACATGTGGAGGAAATGATTAATACGGCATGGGAGGAACTGGAGGTAGGAATGAAAGTCCGATGGGAATTCGTAAAATCGGTTAGGTTTGCTGATGACCAAGCTATCTTCAAAAGCATTGGCAGGGGGAACCAAGAAATTATTGACATTTATTATTTGCATATCATGCAAGTTCATTAAACATGTATTTGCCAGTTTGATATTGGAAAATTTCGATAACCAGGATATATTAATGATGAATCAGAATGGCTTCCGGAAAGGTAAGCACTGCGAGACCCAACCTACGCTCTTTATTCTTGATATTTTTGGTTCGAGAGGAAATAACGTTCCAGGCGACGCAGTTTTTCTATACTTTATAATTTTTTTTGGATAGTGTGCGTCCCAGCAAGATAAAAGTAATGGCATAACATAAAATGGTATGGATAAAAATATAGTAGGCCGGATTAAAGACTTTTTGAATAGTCGTTTACAAATAGTAGCTATAGATGGTGTTAGCTCTAATGCAGTCGAAGGCACATCAGGTGATCCCCATGGAAATACCATATTTCATTCCCTATTTTATTCATTCCTTACATTAACAGTATTAACAGAGCCGTCATTAGTAAAATTTGGTTTTCTGACAACCACGTATAGGTCTCCAGTATTATTCGTAGTCCTGAGGATGAGGTAGCATTAATAAATGGCCTTAATACAATAAAGTACTGGTGAGAAACATGTGAATTAGAATTAAAGTTGGAGAAATTTGCTGTGATGAATGTTTTATAACGATTTCTTGAGCGCCTATTGCATCAAATATACCGAAATTTCGCAAGTGTAAAGTCATTTAAATGCTTGCTCAATTATCTTCTGGGTGAAGACTGTATGAGGCATATGTGGAAGATCTATGCAACAATTTCAGAGTGTAAAAATCATTCGCCTTGACCGGGATGCGAACCCGGATCCCTCGATGTCCGGCAGAGTGCTTTAGCCAGTTGACCAGCTGTCGAGGCATCCTCTTAAACTTCACTCTCTTGAACAAAATTTCAGTTTAAGAGGACGTCTTGATAATTTTCAGAGTTTCGAAATTTCAGAATTATGAGGACGCCTCGATAACTCAACTGGCAGAAGCACTCGGCCGGGCATCGAGGGATCCGGTTTCAAATGCCGGTCAACACGAATAATTTTTACACTCTTATTTGTTGCATTGAAATGCATATTGGCTGATGAGTTCGTAACTTTTGCTGCATCTTCCGCAGTTTCTTGGAATTTATGGAAAATCTAGCCAGAAATTTGGATTCATTGGAAGAACCATCCGAAATTAGGACTAGAGGATAAAAGAGTCTTTCGCTATTTAAACTTCAATTAATATGTGCGTTTCTGTTTGTTTGGCGGATTAGATCTAATGCAGTGATGAGAAGCTAGTTAAAAAAACACATTGTTATACTAAATGTAGTAACGTGTCTAGGTTTTTAGAGGAATTAGTTTGGGAATCTCTCGGGAACTTGCCGAATAAATCTCCTGCATAAATTAGAATAATGTTTTCTTCAGCGATAATGTTGAAAATATAATATAACCTCATAGTACTATGGTATGATGTCTCAGGAAAGTAAGAATTGAAAGATAGATTGTAGTATCGACAGATTTAAGATATTGGTTTTACGATAAGGAATCAGGGTAACTGTAAATGATCGTCCGAGGGGAAAAATTATGTTTTAAAGTCTAAGGTGCCTACAATGATGTCGATACAACTCAATCTCATCCTTACTACACATATATTATTGCTAGATGGTCGTCTCTCATTCGTAGAGAAGTATTTTGAACTTAGATACCGTAGTGTGTTTGGCTTTGACCACACTTCTAACGAAATATTTTGTATTTCTATGGTTAATAACCTTTAAGGAAGACTTAATTTTGATTTACACGCCTGGTGTTCTATCATAAACCGTATCGGTATCTCTGCCACGAGCCCTTTCGGTGGCTTGCAGGTTAGCATGTTCGCAGATCGGCAACGAGCATAATTGTTTACGGGAAATACTTTGAAAGAATCCATTCCAAATTAGCGAGTTAGTGATTTCAGCTACTTATATGGGTCGCAAACCTTTTCGACATGGGACAGACATGTGCAACATACCAGATCGTTGGTAAATAAAGCTGAAATATCAATTTACCCCTGTAGTCACCAGTTTTATTAGTATGATAAGCGTACACTTTCTTCCTTTGGCGTCTTGCAAGACAATGGGCTAATTTTTCTGCAGCTTAAGGCAAAGCCCTTTTCCCTCCAGATTCCAAGGATTTTTACTGATAGCCTGAGGCCAATGTGCTGCCGGATACGATGCCCTTTTTAAGATCAAGTAACGCGACATTTTTTGAAAAAAAATCCGCTCATGAAATTTTGCAAAACTTCGCCAAAGCTTTGAAACTATCCAGGGTCTTTGATGATTAATTCATCCTCTTAAGCCGAGTCCATGCAAAACAAACCCCTCCCGGTCCCAAACCCTCCCTCCCTTGAGTGTATTTGGGTCGAGGGCTGTAGTGAAGAGGGCCATGGAGAGACATGAGATATCTGAGAGAATTCCGCACCGGAAATATTTTGGTAGTCTCCCGGGAGACGCTCATGCACGACTAGATAGTGGGAAAACTTGAGCGTGAAATTTTCCGGGATTACCATCTTTTTAAAATTAGTAAAAGCCACTCAGCACATACGTTTTTAAAAGCTGTTTCCAATTCAATTGTCCACAGTGCAAAAATACTCTTTGTTGATTCGGTTTAAGTTCTGTGGGTTTGATACATATTTGGCTTCTAGGCATCATATCGAATTTTTCAATATCGGACAAATGGACATTTTATAAAATATGGTTAAATAAAGGCTAAAACTAGTGCTAGAATGCCCTGATGAACGATATAAAATGTGATTGGTAGATCGTCCGAGCCAGGTGGTTTTCCTTTCGGAGCCTAGTTTGGTACAACTACCTTATTAGTTCATTACTCACCGGTCTCAAGTGCCTCTCTACCTGGTTCAGGAAACTTAGGGTGCGAGGGCAGAGAGAGAGAGAGAGAGAGGGCAGGTAGCGTCCTCATCTCCTCAAGGGCCATATTTGTGAGAAACTTTTCGTTGGAAGATTTTACTAAAAATATTATCCTCCCCTGCCGTTGTAATTGCGTAGCTCCCTGCTCCCTAAAAATTTTCTCTCAGCTCTGAGAGACTCAAGAGCCTCCATGATTCGCAAAGTAAATTAGTTTCCCTTTGCCAATTTAATTTCTGTTAATCCGTTTTTAGCATTACGCATTTTTTATTTTTCGATCATTCTGTAAACTTCTGGTGGAAATTAACGTCACAAATAACAAAGCTTACATGAATGCATAAGGTTCTGTTCAGCTCGATTGAATTATATTTTTTCTTTTTCATAAAGCGTTGCATATTTTTGTTATGTGAATCCCCACCTCATTGATGTTTCATCATTGGGAGCTTGTTTATTTACGAAATTTTCTATGCTCTTTCTCATGCGTCCACTTTGACGTAATATTCGAAGATGCATGCGGCGCTTGGTATGTCTTATTCCCGTCCTTCACGAACGGAGAATCTGTGCGCCAAAGTTCGCAAAAATGGCGCGGCGGTCGGAGAATGAAACAAGCTTCGTGTCGACCCTCGATGAAGTTCGTGTGAGCATTTTGAGGACAAAATTTTGATCAAAACATTGTATGGCCACTACAGTCATTCTTGTATAGGTAGATGGACTTTGTGAACAAATTACGTCAAGATCAGTTAGGGTTAGAGGGTTTGCCAATTATTTAATAGCCTGGATTGGACGATAAGACAGCTTCGACCTTATGTAGTATCTCTAATCTACCTTTATTGTATATACAGTTTACTTACAGGAACTTCTCTGTAACTGAATGTAGGTTACCAGAGTCTCTTTTGTTGTTTAACAAAAATTTTTCATTGTTCGTACGATCTCGTTCTCCATATGGAGCATGTACGTTCACAAGATGGGTCTCATACATTTTGATAAGGCTTAATTCGTTCGAACTGATGGAGTCTTACGTAGTGACTTGCAGACTAAGACGAATGCAGTGGGTCAGTTTAGGTCCGAATGAACGACTACCTGAAAGTTTTTGGCATCTTATAGGGCATCGCATCTCTGGCATAGGGCAAATACTCCTTCGTCAAAAATGTAATTAATCTCTCTCCTAACTCCATATCATCCTCTTTCCTATGCCCAATGTTGTCCTTATTTATCTGCAGAGGACTAAATGACGTCACTCGGTAATGTGGGCTTGGCTCTCGTCTGGCATAACGGTACTTTGACCCTGGAAGCCTCTTCTGGATAAATCTCAATGAGTTCGACACCTGTGTCTGAACCTGTGAAAAGGGGGACTTATGTGCTGTGCCAAACTCCCTCTGTATCCCATTCCAGACCGACCACAGCCTGCAATTCTTTGGGGTGCTTGTTCAATGTTATTTCGGTAGGCCTTGGCTACCCAAGAGGCACAAAAAAGTCTCGAAAACTCATTTCCAATCTTCTTAAATATAGGCACGAGAGCTCAGTTTCCCGTCGAGCGAAGTCTCGACCGCCCGGGAAAACTTCACTGCCGGCCATACAAGCCTGTCTCACAAGCAGCCGAGACGTCCTCTAGCACTCAGAAAGTCTATGAATTTTACGCCGTGAAGAGCCTCTCATTCCCGAGCTATCAAGCGAGTGACTCAACCAAAGTAACTTTCGCGGAATTTCCGCGGGCCTTTCACTTTAAAATATGTCGAGTCAAGGAAAAATTTGCTAAGATTATTTTGAATATGTAGAGTGTAAACAGAGTAGAATAGGAGTTAATTTTACTTGAGTCAAAGCAACAATTGTCGTTCTCTTATTTTCAACTCATTCAGCTCGGCAATATCTCCCATTTGCTAAATTTGTTGCATCTTAACCGTCTGCAGCTAAGTTTCTCCATAATTTGTGCATGCGGCCTTCGGATTTCTAATCGAAACGGGAATTTGACAATTCGGAACTAATTTTATGAAAACTTACAGGTACTAGATGAAAAGTAGCATGTGCAATCGTGAATCATATCCGATTGTTTTTAAATATTTTCTTTTTAAAATGTTAGCTACCTGATAAGAGCGTTGGAGTCAGTGTAGATAATTTTCAATTTATTGAGTTAAAGATACCATATTGGGAGGAGAACTAAAAATTATAAAACTAAATGATTAAATAAATATTAAAACTACAAAATTAAATATTCTTATAGTTTCTATGTTTTTGCGTACATCGTTTGAAAAACTGAATCAATCCTTTTCACATGCGATTTCTCAGTTAGTTTGCGTTATTTATTACATAATGTATTAATTTTTATAAATAATTTGATATTTATAAAGGAATATTTTGACAATGGATGATTTTCATGTTTAATTAAGTTGGCATCGTGGTTTGATATTTTTATGTATATATAGTACATCGTTTAAAAACGATATATTTTTTCTACCTTTATATAATACAAGTGTTCCGTTATTTTTGCCGTAGTATAACCTATTTCGAACAAAATATTCATTTAAACGGCTTCCCTAATAGCTTTTGAACACAAGTTTAACTAATTCATTTGTCATGAGGAATAATTCCTGGCAGAATATTCGTTTCCCTCACAAGTTTCCCAATTTAAATTGTAGATGGAATACACTTGCTCGATTGTGCTCGAGGAGTCGATAACTATATCCGGTTCTTGGCCCATTGTTTAATCAAGTCCGATAAAAATCAGTATGAATGCATTGGAAGAATGTTCCGTTACTTTGCGGGTAATATACGTAGTAAACCTACGTAATAATACCTTAATAATCTGCCAATTAATCCATGGGGGCGTAGCTCAGATGGTAGAGCGCTCGCTTAGCATGCGAGAGGTACCGGGATCGATACCCGGCGCCTCCATTTTTTTTCCTGTTTCCCAGTGTCAGATTTCTAGGCTCTTGCGGTTGCAGTTGACGCATGATGGTGGCATTCCAACATTTGCTTTATTTTAAAATACGACCGTAATAACGAGAACAGGAATAAATGAAACTAATTATCATGTTGCTGAGCTGTCACATTGGGTGCCGTGATCGTCTCTGAATATACCACTCACCGTGTCGTCACGCACATGTGCCAGACACGGGTAAGGGCAATGTGAGATGGGTGTCAAATGGTAGGGATACGTTGGGAAAATATAGCGAAAACGCCATTCTGCGGTCAAATGAACATGATTTTTACTCATTCTTGTCGCACAAGATATCATAATGAGATTTACGAGGAAATAATGAAAATTTGGTAAAATCTGAATTTTCCCGATAAAAATATTTTGCTGATAGTATTTCAATCGATCCCACGTTAGACGAGAAACTGTTGACTATTTTTATTTTATATTTCAGAGAATTCAACGGAAACATGTAAATTAGTAGGACATTACTTACGTTGTACAGTCGTTCACCAACGATGCTTTTCTTTGGATCTCTTAGCAAGGTACCCTAAATCACGTAATGGTGACCAATATAATGGACATGGGACATACACGCACACGCATACACACACGCATGTGATTAAGTGACAGTCTAGCGTTTGAGGTAGGTTTTGTATAGACACATACCGAATATTCCTATATTTTATAGGGTTGTCTAACAAAGCCAACCTAACAATCAACCCGAAATAAAACCTATCTTAGATAGATTGGAAGTAATTATAAGAAAATGGCTCACTTATGATCAAGCTTTTATCCGTTAGGGGTCTCAGATTAATTTATGACATGACATGACATTTTTCTCGTTGAACCTAAAACGTTGTTGTGCCCCACCAAAATCCATTGAGCGAAGAAAGGCTGCCTGAAATTACGAAGCCTTAAAATGTATTGACTTCGCATAATCAATATATGAGTAGTTCATAGGCATAATACAAATTAAAATCTAAATCGCAATAGTTTATTGAATAGATTAAAAGATTTTATGGAACAGAATAGTTCTCATTAACCCTGCAGGCTGTTGGGGGAATTTTTATATTAGAGATTACAGGATACGATTATCTATTTTTCTTTTTGACATTAGATTTCCAATTATTTTAAGTCCCCCGTGCTGTAATAATGCAACTTTCCAATTTGTTTCGAGGTATAGGTGGTAGGACGAGAAATATTGTTGTGGTTACCTATCCTGATCATTGTTGTGCTTGTGCCGGCATCCCCTACGTCGCCGGCACAAGCGAAAAGATCTCGAGGGTCCTGAAAAAGAAAGACATTGTCACAAGATTTAACTGCCTGACAAAAATATGCCAGATAATTCCAAGGCCCAAGGACAAGATCCCGAAAGGTCTTTTCGAAGGTGTACCGCGTGCCTTGCTCTTGCGGCAAATCGTATATCGGCGAGACATGCAGGTCCATGAAGACCCGCCTGCAAGAACACAAGAGGGCAACAAAGAATAAGAAATTCAGCCTTTCAGCAGTCGCCGAGCATGCCTGGAGCGAACCCGGACACGAAATCAAATTTGACGAAGCCGAGATAATCGCCAAGGAAAGAAGATACTATCCTCGGCTGATTAGAGAATCAATGAGATCACAAAAACGCCGAGAAATTTCAACCGGGAAGACGGCTACCACCTGACGAACGCCTGGAAGAGAGTGTTCCAGAAACCAGCCAATCACAACGCAGCAGCGAGAGAGCGAGGGCTATATTAGCGCAGCCAAAATGATATCGGCACTTCGACCTGAAGAAGCCTGGTGGAATCCAGGCGAAACTGTCGTCAAGCATGACTACCAACGCGGCGGGAACCCGAAAAATGGAGACATCCACGAATCCTGAACGCCACGGAAGACTACGATCCAACACAGGATAAGGTTGTTGAACGGGATGAAGGGAGGAAAGAAGTACATAGAGATGAAGAGGGACCTGATGTAGATTAGGCTGCTGGATTGGGTTTTGTTTGGAGTTACAAAATATTTATTTGATAGTTGTGTCCATCCAAAAACCTACCTTAACCGGTAGATTACCTAATAATAATAATCATGGCCTAACGTGGAACAACCTGTCCATAGATCTTCAGTTTGTAGTCTACTAGGAAATATGTCTCAGAAATGTATATTTTTTTCTACCCTTCATTTTCTTCTTGAAAAGAATAGAATATGTTCTCCGTAGTTTTGCAAATAAATGAATGCAACTAAATCTACGTTTATAAGTGAATGGCGAAGGATCAAAAGTGTACATTTAGTTTCCTCCTGAAATGAGTTTAATTTCATAACCGTCATTCTTATCACGTCTAATTTGTCGGAGATTCATCCGAAGGATCTATCTAATCTATTTATTGCTTAAGTTTATTAATTCCATGTTGTTTTCTTTAGCCCTTTGAAAGTTAACAGATGGTATGGATGAGTGGAAAGGTTCTGTCTGCCAGAAAAATCAGCGCTTCTAATCCAGAAAAAAACCATTTGTAGCAAATTATCAATTGAGTTCATATTATGTGCGACGTTGTGGATATTGTTATTATAAATCACCTTAAAAAATGCGATAACGATGCGCTTAATATACGATATATTCGTCAGTCGTGATGATTTTCTTCATTCAAATGAGAGTTGATTTACTTCAATGCTAAATATTTAAACATATTTTTAATGTTTAATAAATAAAAAATAAGTAAATGCAATTTGTCCATTGGTACGTTTGAGATGTATCATGATGGTCATTTGTTGTCATAAACGTTGGCAACCCCTCCGAAAAACAAGGTGCCACTCACGGCATTGGTTTCATGAATGATAATTATATTTGGTCTGAGGATTATCATTTATTGAAACCATGATCGTGAGTTGTCTTTTGTTTCGTGGTGTTTTAAACTCGTATTCCAATACATTGATGAACATATTTGTAACATAGATTTTAAATAAATAAAATAACTGACGACATTTAACGTTATCCAATGGTCTAAAGCAGTCGTGTAGATGCCTAAAAGGGCATAGCTTGAACCACGAAATAGGGTTTTGCGATCGGGAGTGAAAGGTGGAGAGAAAAATGAAGTGATGGTTAGAGTCGCAACATTGACTTGAATGAAAAATTTTGATCTTCCGCAGGATAAGGACCGTAGGCGGGAGAGGAAGATATTCAAGGACCAAACTCACACCATTTTTCCTTAGTGATCAAAGAATATTAAGTCAAGTTGAAGGGAGCAGAATATAAGAAAGAAAAGACGGTATTTATACTTAATCCCTTTAGATCGATTCGTTTTGTCGCAATGAAGTTAAAGAGAATCTGCCTCCAGTTTCGGCTCTACTACGTAGACCACATGAGGTGTGATAGATATTGGCGATTCGTAGAACATATGAAAATTATGCAGAAAATAAAAGTAAATGTTGTTGACTTAGTTTCACGTTTTGCATAATGTAACCTGCAAAATGCGAACTACGTATTCTGGTGATGGGATAATTTTTCGTATGCTTGACGCTTTAGGTTTTTAAAGAAGGTTGAAAAACATTCCGCCGCCATCATAAAGATATCGAATATTAAATATACTCATTCTTTTGAACTGCATTATAACGAATAGAATAAAGGGTTGTTTAATCTAGCTGGTGAGGCTCTGTAACCTTGTAGGAAGAAAATAATCCTTGTGGAATCAAATTACAAATTACTCGGCGGATTGTGAAGAGATGCCAATTGGTTTGTAATCTCGACTGTGGTTTTACAATATGATTTACATTGTGCTTATGTTCTTTACACATGTTCATGGCCTCTATCAATGCCATTATGGAAGTTACTCCAAATATTATGTGCTTGCATCTACATGGTACTCTACAGGCCACCACGAGTGCGTGTGGGAGGGAGTAATTCAACACCAGGCAAGCAAAACAAAAAATGAACGCTTTCATAACTGTTAGCTACAAAATATTCATGAAATAATTCAAATAATTTCAAAAATGTTAATTCTAGGTACGTGGACTAAGTTGCCTAAGTGTGACTAATTCTCGACGCATAAGAGGCAAGCTGCTAGTAAAAAGGGAGACAATAAAAAAACGTTCTGGATAGGAGAATACGGAATATTGTAAAAGGAAGTAAATTTTCTGGTAAAAGCTAATGTAAAATATTTTTCACTTTGCTGCATATTGCAAAAGGGAAGGGCGTGAAGGGAATGAAAGGGTACCATGTATTTTGTATCCTTTTCTGGATAGGGGTGTGCATGCCTCCTAGGCAGCCCAGCATTACGGTTTAAAGTAGTAAATATTTTTGAATGGCTAGATTTGTTGTATTTTTCAAGAATCATTAACACATTTAGGACTTCTGATGTCTAAATATTGCATTTGCGCATATGGTCAAAATATAACCCCCGAAAATGATGAAAATAAACAAATTTACTCATTTGCTATTTAGACTGCATATTCCGCAAACTTTAAGTTATATACATATTTTTTGCGCGTATACGCACATCACTGGCAGCAAGGAATAAAAAAGCGCTTATATATTGAGATCTCAAAATCTCAACAAACAGGTTCTTTAAAGATACCTGTATGTTATGGCAACCGGGCTTCCAAGAGCGCAACATTCAATAGACCGGAATTCGCTATTGTTATATTGAGCTGAATCAAAGTATATAATGTGCCATCGTTTGGTTCATTAGTGAACTGTATTACTGAAACAGTTCTTTTAATTAAAACAATAAATTATGTTTTTGGACGTTTTTTTAACTAGGAAACGGGTTATTGGAGCATTAGTCCGGTCGTGAATGGCTGCATGTCTGCTGATGTAATAAATTTGTGTATAAAAGAATTGTATTAATTTTCAGTAAGTAGGTATCTCGACTATGGGTGTTTCAGGGATACATTTATGAATATAAACATCAAAAAGTATCTAACTGAAAGAAGTAAAAGATCGTTACCGAGAGATGTCAATATGCAAAGTAAATTTGAAGATTTACGAGTTCTCGTATTTATCCAGGTTCCATCTGTGACGCATTGAGTTTAGAGGAGTGAGTCCTTTTAGAGACTTGAGTCGGTGAATTTGGTCTTCAGCGATATTGAAAGTGATGATTGTAATAAACGGTACAATTCTACTTCTCCGTATCATTGGTTCTACCATTTTCACTTCCGTCCGCTGCTGTAACATCTGGCCAACCCTTTTATCACCTCAGTCCATTCTCATCCCGCGAGGTATTCCTCAGAGTGTGAAACATGAAGTTCGCATTTATGCATCTCCTTCTCGGCGTGTCAGATGTTGATTCGGTGTAGTACCTTTAACTATCGTCCTTACGCCCACCATCGCGTGTGTTTTGTTTGGAAATCATCCCATTTTGGAAATTTAACACTACTTGATAGAATTTTAAAATGGCTTGGGAACACCAATCACTTTGGTGTTTGGTGTTAATAGTCCAGCTCTCTCTTTCGGTTCCCTTCCTTTCATTCCCGATTGATCGAATAGTTGAATCGAAGGGTATTTACCAGAAGAGTGACTTCCGTAAGAGTTTGGGATTACAGTGTGAATTGCTGGCTGGGAAGTGTAACACGAGAAGAAAATACCTCCCGCCCTCTGGGTAACATTCCCGAGGCACCTAGATTCGGAAAATTTCCGTTTTTTTTTTCATTTTCAGATCACTCGGGTCTCTTCCAGGAATTCAAATATATTTACATTCCCCTTTTGCGGTTTCTCCGAAAATTGATTCTATTTGTTTCATGAGATATTTGAAATCAAGGCATACATCCAGCATCGATTTCGTCCAAAGACTTTTCTTTGTTTTCCTGTTACGGTAATCTCAGATCATCTTCAACTTGTGTGTGTGTAAACACGTACCTACGCTCTGTCATATGTGGCACATATGTGTATAAGTGTTTGATTATAACTATATATTTCGAGACTAAACTAGATGAGGGAGCACAAAAAAAACGAAAAAACTTATGGCGAAAATTTTCGGGAGGTCAACCTGGTCCTTAGGGAACTTTCAAAGAAATGAATCAAGATTAATTAAAATTGGCAATTTTCCACAAAATAAAAGTTTCTTAATAATACGACCGGTTTCGATGTAACTACATCATCTTCTGGTGGTAGTTACGTCGAAACTGGTCGTTTTATAAAAACCTTTTATTTTGTGGAAAATTGCCAATTTTAATTGATCATGATATTCCACCATATCACGCCTGAAACATCTCTTTCTTTTTTTTGGTGAATCAAGAGTCTATAAGACGCATTAAATGGTGTAAAATTTTCCCCTTCTCTTTGCAAAAGTTTCAGTCACGTTAATTATACTCGGGATAATTTGTGAATTGCAATACCCTATATGGTGCGTTTATTCATTGCTAACCTTCTGTGGAACAAAATCAAAGGTCAGTGAGCTTGGAGACAGACGAAGACTAGAATATACGTATGGGTGCGTGAAAATAATCATCCTTGACGAAAGGATATAGGTACGGGCGTAGGATTAAAGAAGAAGGAAATGGGCTAACCAGGGAGAGTTGGTGGGAGGGGGTTGAGAGAGTTGGTTGGAAAGTGGAAAGACGGAAGAATTTAAGGAATGCACTTGAATCTCCAAGGATGAGGTGCTCCCATCTCTGAACAACTGATGAATGACCCGAAAAGATTGAAAGTGAAAATAATATTGGAGTACGAAAATTCTTATCAAATAAAAATTAAGAAACCAAGGGATTAACTCAATTTATATTTAGTATTAATTAACAAAAATGAAAGGAAATATTGAAAATTTTTAGATATATTCACTTGCTTGTTAACAGTTGTAATTATTTGGGTAAGCGAACGACAGATGTACCATTTAAGATCGGTGGGTAATTTTGAGGGGCAAGAATTTCAGGAAATTAGAGAAGGAAGGAGAGAAACTCGGCGTAGGCCAACTCTTAACGGAAGGCACCAAAGGGTCACCAGTTCAACATCCCATCCGACGGGCGGCATACTCCACTTTAAGTGCTCTCTACATAGTACCCCAACTAGGAATTAGGATACATCTGAAAAATTCCTCCATCTCTAGGTTCGAGCTCGGGCCATCCATGTAGGAAGCCAGTCCATGAGCTACCGCACTAACCCGATCTCCTTGGTAGTCGAAAGCGTCGCGTTGTGTGATAAAAGTTTGGTGTTAATCTAGTTTAACACAAATAATTTAGAGTGGCATTGACCAAAAAGGTTCCCTGACCCCTGCCTGTAGTTCTCATACATGCGCATACGTGCGAGTCTTCTACGTATTCAGGCCAGCGACAGAGAATAGAATCAATGCGGAAAAATGATCTAAATATACAGGTCATAGGATGTAGAATGTATGGCGATTGGGTAAGGGGATGTGAGGAAACATTGGCAGCAGAGCGGTGCTTGATTACGGGAACGGAAGTGAAGTCATGCATTCGCTTTCTGAAAGGACGGGTAGAGCCTGCAAGCAATGCTGTAAGTTATAGAAATGAATGGGATACCGTTGGAATGAGAACTGAGTAATCAGGTGGTATTTTGGAGGCGGGGAAAACGTATCTGATAACAGGACGTGTTTTGGGGCGTGGCAGCACATGAGGGGACAACATGAATAGAGGTATTTAAGGGGCGTTGAGGGGAATGATGTTAAGGGACTTGCGAGCCGTTTGACATACATGGATGGCAATTCATGATATTGATGGGGGTGAGAGTGAGGAATTAATTTTAATATTTTTTAACTAAGTACAGTGACAATATGCTAAGTAATGTCTATTCCCTAAAAGTAGATTTTGTAGATTTTAAGGGTGCGCGATCTGAACGTTCCGAGGCATTAGACGTAAATGGTCGAAGGAGGGAGAATTTTCTTTACGTATAAGGAGTATATCGGGGCACACGTGAATATAGAGCGCGCTGTGTTATTTGTCTGACTGCGTGCAAAGTGGGAGTTTAACCTTTTAATGGGTTCAGAATAAGGAATTGAGGGTGAATTGAATGCGAGCTTTTGAGATATAGTTATTGCCGTAGTTGGACAATCTGGTGCTGACAAAACACATGTTTGTGTTCATTAGATAGTTTAGAATCTGAATAACTACAACAAGGAATTTAATGGCAGATTTGAATATTCTAGAAGTAAAGCTATCATATACGGATGGAAATTACTATAAATTGAATTTCTACAAGGCAAACTTATATTTACATGTCCCGAATAGCAAGGAAACCAAGAACCTAACTTTACGATAAACTCTACTTTAATTCCGCATATTTTCTATCATTTTAACTCAACGGTCTTGTCATTAACTCGCTCCATTTTAAAATTCCTTTATTTTATGCAGTTTGCTTATTTATGTCGCTACTTCTTTGGTAATCTCGGTTCAAAATTCGTTCAAAATAGATAAATTGTTCCACTTGTTCCAGTTTACCCCAGTCGCTAATGCGAGGCCATTAAAGTGTTTTGAAAATATTATGGCTAAGGAGTGTTTTATGGTTGATTCAGGAAGAGATTGATATTTGTTGGTACCATTTCAGTAACTTCTTCCGACTGAAGAGAGACGCTGTTTTTTAAATCACATTTTCTATTAGCACACCTTTTTTATTTGAGGAAAAGACTATATATGAGGAAGATGATAAGTGGAAAAGCGTTTTGAACGAAATTTTTGTAGGAGGAGGATTATCTTCATGGGAAATAAACGAGATGACCTAGCCTCTTAACCGGATGTATATGGATCGAACGATATAGACTAAAAAAGCAGTTATGACAAGCAGCCATCTCAATCCATCATATGCATTTCCTGTTGTAAATTTGTTTACCACTGTAGCTATGATAGACTTATAAGTTTGATCCCATTTAATAGCCACTGGCGAAGGAACAGCGGGAGGCTGTTTCAATGTGGGCATCTGGGTATTGTCCAAATTCTTGGTATCACTACTTCTCGTCTCCCCGAGGGCTAATTTTCGTCAACATAACTCCTTGGTATGAAGTCAGTAATATGAGAGTTTGGAAGAGATAGGTAATCAACTGCTATTGATGATTGTGATGCAGCCTCGGGAGAATTATTCTACCAACTTATTGATGTGGTTTAGTGCATACCCATCCGATTAATTTGGCCAACGCTTAGAATACAGTTCCTTATAATGAAGTTATTGAGTTAAGAAAAACTCATTACAAATCGTGGATTCCGTGGCATAATTCTTTACCTAGTGGAAGTCCAACCTTCTCGGTTTTCTGGGCCTCGTTGTTGGAAGAGAAATTATATTAGGTCACACTAAAAATTCAAATAATAACGATAGCGGATGAAAAAACTAAGCTTTATGGACACTTTTTGTGACTATTGCCGATTTGTTAGTTTTTCGTAGTAAGTACATCTGCTTTTCAAAATGCGAGTTATATTTTGAACATTATGTCCCATTTTGATAAGGAATAAATATTTACATATATAAATAGCAAAATGTTATCACTTAAAAATATTTTTATTTTAAAACTAGTTGAAAGAATAGGATCATAAAGTATTGGGATAAAAGGCCTTTTTTTTTGAGAGCCACTCCTCCCGTGGTTCGATGTCTCTGTGAGCTTTCTAGGTGCTCATCAAATTGCAATTTCAAACTCAAATATTTGTTTACTTTGCTGGTTATAAATCCTTTTTCACTGGTCAATATGCGCATATAAATTAAGGTAAGCGAAATCCATTATGGGTCGTAGTCGCTTCGGGTTGGGAATTAAATTTAAGTTTAAGAACAAGCGTCAGGAAGTATTGCCTGTCTATGCTAACTCATCGTCAAAGGATAAGGCCTAGCAAGGTCTGACGTTTGCCCAACGAGTGCGGCAAGGCGGCAAAAATCACACTGAGGCTGTCTCAAAGAAAAAGGAAATAGTTTATCCGTAAACTTGTAACACATTTTATTCTTGGTGAGATTCATCCTTGAAAATATTTTTCCACACATAAAACAAGCGTCGGTAAATTTTTATTTTCGCTAGTTTAAAATGGCTTGTTAAGCCATAATTGCCGTAGGATAATTAGGTAATCTATTTACACCTACCTTCTCTCCATGAAATCCAAACTACCAGCAGGTGACTAATGGCAAATATGATCCCAAATTCGTGTTTTTTCTGAGGCTAATTTAATTCACTCAAATTTAAATGTATCATTTGTCTTAATTTCTATGCTCCATCATTCTCATTGAAGCTGGGAGCGATCCCATGAATGTAAAACTCCCTGGAATGAAAGTACATGTATAACGTCTCGGTACATTTAACTGCTCTCACTGCCACCGTTGGTCAGTGATTGTTGTTTATTTAATGGAGGGTGTTGACATGAATCCGCTGAAATCGTTAACAACATCCGAATATATAGTACGTGGTGAGTTTTTCGG
The DNA here is from genome assembly GCA_037158775.1 of Hetaerina titia. NCBI lineage: Eukaryota > Metazoa > Arthropoda > Insecta > Odonata > Calopterygidae > Hetaerina > Hetaerina titia. The sequence goes on along the minus strand of CM073774.1, from coordinate 51,964,711 downwards.
TGAATGGATGGCAGGGAGGTCTACGGCAATGGGGGGCAACCGCGCGAGGAAGAGGTCGTTAGTTGGGGAATATGAATGTTGAAACGATCCCCAACGGCAGAAGAGGAAGGTACTTCATGGTGTTAGGTCGCTCTTGTAATTCAGTCGCCGAAATGATGGGCTTTCTCTGACTCTTTATTTTTTTTAAGCATGCATGACAAAAAAATAACTGAATGCAATCCTTTCGGGCACATCACAAAAATGTGACTGTCCTTAATGATTTTTCGTTCCACCATCCTCCTCAATTTCCATGCCGGCGAAATCATTTAATTGCCGTTGATTCTTTTTGTCTCAATAGTTGACAGACGTTTTATCCAGATAATTTGCTCCCTTCACTGTCAAGAGAAACGATTGAAACATATTATCTGCGGGCAGAGTTTAGGCAAAATTACCTCCATTCTCCATTTATTCTTTTTTATGAGGCCCATCCACGATAAATAATGTTCTGTGCCATTAATGAAGTCAGGGACTAAAAATAACAAATCGCCCACCAAATGTTTTTCCATACACCCATTAAGAAACCACATTTGCCTCAATATTTACAGCGAATAGTTTTTTTACTAATATAAAATTAAGTTAATAAATTCATTTGATTAAAACATATTAAAATGTGTTTTTTCTGCTGTTATAATGAAGCTGATTTTGCTGCACTTGCAATTAGCTGCATCAATTACTCCTAGTCCGACTCAATCTATCAATTGTACAGTAGTTTCATAATTAATTTAACTGTCACCAATATCTATCAATTCTTGCTTTTAATTGTGAATTAAAGGACATAATTCTTATCGTAATTAATTTAAATCACTGTTTTTTGAAAGTAGTTAATTCTTAAATTTACTAATTGCATGACTTAATAATCAACCTCTAAACACAATCAGTGATTCAAAATCTCTTGTTATGTTATTTAGCTTACGGCATGGAGTTAAATAACGTTGTATATCTAGACGCATATTATAATATCTTTCATACACATATCTTAATTTTCTTCATCGATTCTAAAATTATTTCGCCAACAGCTCTCTTACCAACCCTCATTTAAACCAACCTCAAAGTATCAATTCTAATATCTTAATGCTTCGATAGTTATCATTCAGCTACATGCTAATCGATGGACCTAAGAGTAGAAAAGATAGTGACAGAGTCGCAATCCGATACAGATGTTTTGGTACGCGTGCCTCAGCATCTTCTCGCTGGCTCGTTTCCCCGCATAATAAACAGTTGAAACTCTTCTCTGTTGACCCAGTTCGTTGCAGTTGAAATATTGTTTTCCGTTCGCCGCAAAGGAAATAGGGGTGTGTGTGCTTCATAAAGGTACATTCTTTTGGGAAGGGTATTCGGGCTTGTCAGGAAGTGAGCCCTCGCCCGTAAGAGTGCAGGATCGAGAACACGGATTTTCCTTGAATCCTCCGAACGATGAGAGACTGTGCATAACCAGATCTCCTCCAGCCGTACGAGTCCTCGTAGGCCAATGGTCCCACTCTCCTCGCTCCTTTGGAAGGGTGCCTCTTTTGCCTTGACCCGGAAGATCCAACAGAACTCCAAAATAAGGTACTTGGTGATATTGCCCGCCATTATGCTACTCACATCCCTTTCCTTATTGTAAAATGCATTATCACGAGTGTGTCAAGCTTCAGGGAAAAACAATATAAACTGATGGCAACTATGCGGAACGTATCTATGCCCATTGCATTATTATTTTGATAAAAGAAACCCTCAGGCATTACTTGGTGGAAGTCTTTCATAATATACGTAAATGAAGGAAGATTAACTTGGAAGATACCACTGGATTCTATCAAATGATGTTGCCTTGTGAAGAAACCATGGTCATGAAAAATCAAAGTTCTAGTGGAACCTGCCAAATTAGTCTTCCTTCATATTCGTATTAAAGTCTACCGTTCAAGGTAGTTTGTAGAACGATCCACGGCCTAGGCACCGCTACATTTCTGTGTCACCTAAGACGATGCTAAATTAATACTCTGCAACCTGATTAATTAAAATTGGCAATTTTCCACTAAATAAAATTTTATTAATACGACCGGTTTCAATGTAACTGACATGCGTATTAATTTTATTATATTATATATTATATTATTATATATATTATATATTTTTGCATAAAACTGACACAGCGTGGGTTTGACATGGTTCTGACAATGTAACAAGGCTTTCTCTTTTTAACACTGTTAAAGTAAAAATTAGGTTATTTTATTCTTTGCATATTTTGAGGCTATCCAAATCTGGCTAGCATTTGTTCCATGACAAATTTGGGAGCTCCAATTATTTTCCACTCTTGGCAAGTCTGCTTTAGACTAATAAAACAAATAGGCGGACGGGGTGCAAGTTTTTCAAGGTCACTTGGGGAAGAAAAGTTTCGAAACGTGCTGAGATGGTGAATGGAAAGGATTTTAGGGAGGATCAATCACTTAGGAACACTTGCCCATGAAAATTGCCCTCTCTAATTTCTGGGCGTATTTAGCATACCCTCATCTCACGACTCTTTCAGCCCAAAGATAGGTTGACTGCAAACTTCTATACGTACTTTACTATCGGAAACTAGTTATCTTATACTCTGTTATCCCTCTATTTGAGCTCCTTATCACGAATTAAATTGTGATTCATCATAGGATTTATCTGGAGGGAACCTCTTCTCTTTTCCTCATCTATCATTTTTCTAACGAATGCCATATTTCCGAGTGTTTTCCCTATCCATTTGGTTCTTTTTTTGTCTTTTTCTTTCTATTCTTCTGTGTGATTCCTTGATTTTTTTAAATATAATAATTAAAATGTTTATATTCTTCCATCCGCCGCTGTGTGTCTCATTCATAAATCAATCGTTTTTGCTGTATCTCGTAGATCTTGTTAATTACCCCTTTATCATGAAAATCTAAGCTTGTACTCTTACTGCATGTCCGGGAAAAATTCTCTTATTGAAGTATCAAGTGCAGTTCTCATAACCCATTCTGTGCATCTTTCAAGGTGGGCGAGATTCTTCTCATCGCATTACTTCTGATTCTCTGGTTTACATATAAGAGAGATTTGGCTTAATTTGAATCGATTATTGTTTTATATCTTTTAAGTGATTGATCCATTGTGTTTAAGGACACTTTCAGGTCCTCTCATTTTTCTGATGCAATTGTACAGGTATACCCTTCGGCAAAACGAAACAAATTATTTACTTTCTTGTTTACTTCGATTTTTTAGTAATATCTTTGCCCTCGGACATTACATACTAGATCTATCTTTAATTTATTTTACCTCTATATTCCTTCAGTTTTCCTTTTGAAGTGTGGAAATTCGGTTAATCGAAATCCGATTCAACTATAAGTTGATAGTTTGGTGATAAACTTTTACTTATTTTCAAACTATCAACGGAATAAAGATTAAAAAGATAGCGTTCAATAGTACCAAGCACTACCCGCAACCCGGATTATTCCAGAGCATGAAATTTTGCACTTATAACTTAAAAGATAAAGATACGTAATTATGTATACCGTACCCATCAAACGTAGAATCAAAAATGATTCCGACATGAAATCATCCCTTTTTAAAACGATCAGGAACTCGAATGGTCAGAGTGTATGAGGTCTTAGACTAATTTAGTTTGCAGATGACGGCCCGTGTTGCATATGGTACGCGAGGAATGCACCGAATGTCAATCTCTTTATTGCTGTTTGCTCAAGTCCCGTATATAATTCTTATTTATTAAATAAAAAATTACTATATGCTTATTAATTTCTAATGTGGGTTAAAATAATTTTAAAATTAACTCATGACCGTTAGATAGGAAAAAATATGGAGTCAGATGCAGTAACAGAAAAAATGAATAGTATTTTGCAAATTAGAATGTACTAACGAATGTATTTTAAAAATAGCCTGATGGAAAAGGCTACACGCAAATTTGGTATGCAAGTGACGTTAGAGCAGTGTTTTGACAGTTGTTTAAGTTTTAAAAAAATTGAATTTTAAAGAGCCTTTTCTCATTCATGTTTACTATCTGAAGCTATAAAAGCATGTACGTCTCTTTCCAAATATGTTTCAAGCACATTAGAATTTGTAATTGCAACTTGAGATTCAGTGTTTCTGAAATGAAATGTCATAATTCTCAGGCTATTTAACCCAGGAAAAATAAATTATTCGATTACTTATGATAATATTTGGCTAGCTCCGCCTAGATATCTTTTATCTTCATTCTATAAATCAAGAGAGGGAGGCCATGATGGTAGTAAGAATATTAATAATGGGATTGGGAAAGAGGAGGAGGGAGGCACACATCTGTAGCACGGGAGCAATTTAGTCTGCAGCGGTTATGGTCGTTTCTTTCTTCATTTCGAAGGTCTTGTCTCTGTCAATAATCTCCATCTGCCACTTGAATTCTTTCCTTCCATCTAACTTTATATTATGACTTTGAAAATCTGTTTCATTACAGAAATCATCCAATAAGTTGTATCTTTCTAATAAGAGTGGGTCCCTAAGATCACTTCTCTTGCCAACTTTTGTACAACTTCGACTTCCTCTCGTCTGCCGCACTTCCTTCTAAACAGCAAAACCTTCTGAAATTGTTGCATTGTATGCACACATAGCGGATGACTCCGTTAAAGTTACTGTTGCGGTATCTCCCGCAGTTTCTTGAACTAATGAAAAGTACGCAGTATACATATTCAAAGTAAAACAAAGTAAAAGTACGCAACATATTCTTCATCTTCGTTCCGTTTGTTTAGCAGAGTGGATACAATCGTCTTAAAAATAAATTAATCCAGGCGAAACGGTTTGCGATGTCTTGATGACAGAAGCAGTTTCCTTATTAGATATTTTCGGCAGTCAATTTATAGGTATTTGTTATTCACTCAGAGTCGAGCAAAGAGAGGGTCTAGGTTCAAATAGCTGCCCACGTTACGGTTGTGTGCGATTAAACGCGAATTGGCCCGTACTTAAGCTTGGGTTTCCTTTCCATTCCACCTTTTCCTTGTGTTATCCCATCCATTATTACCCCCAACAATATATCTCCCAACTTCCCGTCCGGTATACGAGTCTATCAGATCACTAAGTACTTGCCTTAAAGATTTAAGTGGAAGTGCAAAGTTTCTTTCTCTACCCTCATCATGAAGGAATGACACAAAGTTAAGCCTGAAACTGTTATGTTTAGTTTGTGTAGATTAATCTGAATAAACTTGGTACTGGGTACTTTTCATTAGTTCAAGAAACTGCGGAAGATGCCGCAACAGTAACTTTAACGGAGTCATCCGCTATGTGTGCATACAATGCAACAATTTCAGAGAGTAAAAATCATTCGCCTTGACCGGGATACGAACCCGGATCCCTCGATATCCGGCCGAGTGCTTTAGCCAGTTAAGCTACCGAGACGTCCTCTTACACTCTGAATTTTTTTTACTTTACCTCTTACACTCTGAAATCCCGGTCAAGGCGAATGATTTTTACTCTCTGAAATTGTTGCATTGTTTTCTTTAGTTTTATGTTTTCCATTGCATTTCCACCAACTCTACTGCACACCAGTCTCAAGGAACCGTTTGGACTACTTAATTAAAGCACTCCTATGTACTCTTGTCAGACCCGTGATGGGTAACATGTGGTAACGCTCATAATTGGAAGTTTCCCCCTCACACAATCATGTACTCTGAGAGAGAAGCTTAAACAAATTGTTCCTTTTCAAAAAAGTTCCAAATACTGTTCCAAATGCTATCGCACAAATTGTGAGCTAACAAAGGGTTCGATACTAAATTGTTTGTCGACAACTGTCGATGTAGCGTTTAGAAGCTTTGTGGCTCGAGCCCAGAGGATATACATGGAAAGGAAACGAAAATTGGTGGCAGGAAAGAGTGGGTAACAACCTGGAGTTGGAAGGGAGCATATATATTGGAGGGAGGGAAGAGTTACCAAGAAACTAAGGAAGAAGATGATGTGCAGGCGAGCAAGGATATTAAAAAAAAGGTTGCAGAGTAATTGAAAGGAACGCCAGGGGGAGGACAATAAATTAAGAGTGAATTGATATGAAGGGTTTAGACATTAGAAATTTGCACATAAATGTTTGTAGAATGCGTGACATTCTGGGTATGACACGTGAGGAAATCGCTTACATTTTATTGGCCCTGGGGAATATTAAGAAATTCCTAATCTGAAACGCGAAATAAACAAATTGCTATTAAAATATATATTGACACAATTGTAAAAAAATAGGTTCGAAGATGTTTCCACCATGCCAACTTTTTTGTAAAAGAAACAGAGAATGTCTCTTTCCAGCCATTAGCAACTGGAATTGTTCGACAGAGTGCAACATACCTGTATATAAATGTAATCTCACTATGATACATTTCATAACTTCGATGTTTCTTAAGGATGGAAAAACAAATCGATAAAACGATTTCGTGTGAGAGTTTGCGTTCTCTTTTTGAATTTTTCCTATTTCATTTAGACTTTTTCACCGGTATTCGATTTTTTCCCGTCATGTGTATAATGCAAAATTAAAAAAAAATATTTTGCAAAATTTATGTACACTCCTAAACCATTAGTTATTAAAAGCTGCAAATACAGAATATTGTTATTATTAAAAACCTATATATTAATCTAATCTTTTTCTTCCAAAATACCTTCTTCATGTTTCTCTCTCTCTCCTGTGTTTGTTAACAAAAAAAAGAAAAACAAGACACGGACGATAATAGTTATAAATACTCTTTCTTTCCTTACAACTGACGCGACCTAGAAAACCAAACCCCTAAGAATTTCCATCGGAAAATTCCAATTCTCATTTGCCATTTCTCTTAAACATGCCTCACATTAATCAGCAATTACATTGATAAATACTGGATTCTTAAAATTCCTAGCCAGACGTTTTCCCAGAGTATTTTCCCCGATGCATATTTTATGGTATTCAGTTCGAGAAATTTCCTCTAGATATGGGATTTTCCAAAATGCTTCATCTCTTATGAATACGTTTCAATTTTGGCGTATGAATATCATTGGATGCAAATATTGGATTGCTCATTTTGAAATGATGCACACATATAATTAAAAGGAAGGCTTTCAAAGAGGAGAGTGGGTGTTTGGTAAACTGACAAAGATAGTAGTTTACTTAGTTATCGAAATGGAAGGAGCTAAGGTTATTATTGGAGAGTAATTTATTAATGAAACGCTATTCAATAGTTGTCTAACTAGTTTTCAGCACTAGAATCGAAGTGCCGGAAGTCAGGAACCACTTCTCCCCATGCTCCCCACTGTCAGATACGTCGTCTAAATGATGACGGTTCATTAACTTTGCAGCTTCCACAGCATTTTTAATACTTCTTTTTAATCTTCTTCCTATACAAGTCTTTTTAGTCTTCTTCCTATACTTGTATGGCGTGCGAACAACATACTGCATGCTCTCCACTTTACCCTATGTATTACATGTTCCTTTTTGAATGAAGGCTACACGGTAGTCAATGGAAACAAAAGTATTTTTATACAGTACGCAATAAAAATGCAAATTCTTCATAACTCTATAGTGAGTTTAGATAAATTGGAGCCTGAAATTTATGAATGAATACAAATGTTAGCCAATATGCGTTGGTATCAAAATAGCCTCTACAAGTTGGCCTGATGCTCTGCTTTGAAGCGATGAAGGTTAAAAATTGCGTGAAGTTACATTAAGTCTAAAGTGAAAATTTGTTGGGAGGAAAACAATTTAACGGACATTTAAATGACATTTTTTTACCATCATGGTTACATTCTAAATAAAGTTTCGCTTTTTTGGCTTAGCACAGATATTGTGAAATCAAACAATTTTAATGGAATTTATATCTTACAAAAGGCTAAGCATTGAGAGTACAGTTTGTGTGTTGATGCATTTTTCTGGACTATCGGTTTCGTAAATAAATAATTACTGTTGGATTAGGCTTGATTCCATTTTCATGAAACTAAATATACTTTCGTTGAAGGGATGAATATCTATATTTTTTGATTTTTTAACGATAAATAAGTTAAATGTAACAATTTAAGAGTGTAAAAATCGTTCGCCTTGACCGAGTTTCGTACCCGGATCCCTCGATGTTCGTCCGAGTACTTAACCAGTTACGCTATCGAGGAGTCCCATTACACTCCGAAATTCCCTCCGTAAGTTACTGTTGCAGTATCGTGGTTTCTTGTTAATTGATAATTTAGATATTTTACGTCTTTTTCTTTGAATCAACATTTATCTATGACCCTTACTGGAATATATTGGCTAAATATTGATATAGTACCTCTTTCCGAAGGCTGTTTCTCTGGTTACCCGGTTCTTACTACTAATTGTGTGTGCTCATTGATTGTAATTTCCAAAAACGGCCGTGATTGGAGTGATATATCTCTCTTCCTCCTAAGTGGTTTCTCTATTTTTGGCAAAAAATATTTCTAACAGCGGAATAGGATATTTTTCTTCGGAAAATAGATGGTAGCGTGATGGAGCGTAGTGTATTTTTCAGAATATGTTACTCGATTTCTTTGCCTATTTTCGTCGATCTCAATAACTCCTTATGCAGTTCCACGTGTTGCTAAATGTAATTAACGTTTTCTTGGCTCTAAATCAATGTAGAATCCAAATATGGGGATGCTTTGGGGTACTCTCAAAGGATCCCCCGGAACAGTCTGAAAATATTTCCAACGTGCGTGTCCCTATGGAATCGACGACGGCAAATTGAACGCCGTAACCTCACCCTTCCGCCTTTTTCCATTCCTTTCGCCCTTCCCCTTCTACGCCGCTTGCCCATCTAACTGCCTTGCTTTTGATTCACGCACGCTCCTCTCCAATCCAAACTTTCGCTCCTTTATACCAAAGTCAAGTTTCCAGGGCTTAGTAGCTGGGAACTTCGCTTTCCAAGTTTCCTCCCTAAATTGAGGGCGGCAAATTCGAATTATCGCCGGGAAACGTTCTTTGATAAAATATTAAAGGGTATTAGATTTCTACGTGGACTGTGAATGCAACCATATGGATCTATGGCTACTCTTTCGGACTTGAGGTGGGCAAAAAAAATGATAGGGTCCGGTAGTTATTACGAAGATTCACTCCCATTGTTCGGCCAGATGAAATTACTGAAATTTCTATGGAAACTAAGCTGTAAGAATTACTTAATTTCTCCTAGCTCCATATATTCATTTTTTTATTTAACATTTGCCTCAGTTCTTTGGCAGAACTTCATAATTTAATTTATTTTTCATTCAACGCCTGGCTATAGCTACATTATATCCTGTAAGCTGCCCTAGGCGGGTGCGGCAGCTCTTGTTGAAGTAAATGGCTAAAAATGTATAGTATTGAAGAATAACTAGAGTACTATATGAACTGTACTGAGGTAAACTGTTGAATAATGATTATTTGAATCTCAAGTGAAAAGAAAACAAACAGCATACTGAAATTTCTCTGAAATCCCTGTCAGGAGGTGTAATAAGCATATTAAAAAGCCAATAAAATAAATAAATATATTAGAATAATAATGATAATTTCTTACCGTTTGCTACTCTTTTTGACACCCAGCATTGAGCGTATGGTTCTCAAATAAAAATATTTTCATCGTGCTCTATAGATATGCTTTTTAAACGTGGTCACCGTTATTCAACGAAACAACGGTCTTCTTTCCCTTATTATTACCGAAAAAAAACTTTCTAATAAAGTATTGTTTCTTTTAGTCTTGGCCGCATAATCTACTAACGTAAGCTTTCAATGAAAGGTTAGAAATAGGGTTTGATATCCAAGTAGATGGGTCGCGATAGTCCAGGAGTAGAGCGTTGTACTATGGACCGGAGTGCCCGGGTTCGGTGTCCGGGCAAGCCTCTCTGGGCACCTGCAGCTCCACCCAAGCAATGTGAATTTTCGCGTGCCAGATCTTCCTGGGAAACCATTACCGGCACAGGAAAAGGAACTGGCCCCCCTACCCTAATGTGTGAACATGCCGTCGGGCTTCATACTGGGTGGACTCTACCATCACCTATCAAACCGGCCTTCGGGTTGATTACTGTTTATCTTCGTACATGGCATTCTTCGAGTCACTCAATGGAATCCCGCCTAGTGTCGGAATAAGTTGTTCTTAATGTCTTGTTTAACTCCAAATTTAATGAAAGATTTCGCTATAAAATTAATTTTATAATGATAATACCTATATTTGCCCCTCAGTATTCTCCTCTTCAGCGACTCTTAATTTTTAATCCCCTATTTGGGTGCCGAATAAGAATTTCATCCTTCCTATTCCATGCTTATTTTGTAATCTCTCACCTCTCTGGAGTTCCCTATCCATGAATTCGGTGGTAGAGATTTCGGCCATTGGTGTGCGAAGCCCACCCTAGGGGTTCTGGTTTAAACCTCCATGATCCCGGCGCAGTAGTTGGAGGACTTAAAAACTCCCAGACTAGAGATCGTAATCGCCACAATGTGGGGTTGTTTTTCTTTGGTTAGCAGCCTCATTGATTTGACTGACCGACCGATAGTGTCAAAAATAGACGGAATTATTAGCATCCATTCAGCAACAAAACGACAGCTGTTTGCAATTAGGTTTAATTTTCTTCGTGAATAATTACCCTTTTGCGGGATTTATTGGGCGGATCTATGTAGCGTCCAATCGACTGTGTGTTATAATCAAGGTGATATCCTTTTCCAGTTCTTAAGTTCTCATTGACCCCTTCTGCGTGCCATCTTTATTTAAATTGTTAATAGAATGCCCTAAGTTGAAATACCAAAACAAATTAGATGAGCCCTATTTGTCGCGAGATATAGTTTTCGTTTTCCTGCTCGCGTAAAAATTGCGCTATACTGGTTTTATTATGTTGGGAAAATGGACAAGAGTCGAATCACCAAACGGATATTTAATGAACAAATGAAGGTTTTCAGGGGTTAGAGGCACCTATTGTAGAATGTTGTCTAAGAATATCTCAAGACGAAGACAATTAGAATTATCAGGGACAAATAAGTATGCAATACACGATGTGAAAGAATTAAGTTTACTAGCATTTGTCATTAGACACAAATTATAAAAGAGAATAATTTTCCTTAAATACTCCGACCAGGCTTTTCTTGACGTAGCCTGCCAAATTCGTTGCTAAGCCTGAATGGCGAGAAGAGTTGCATTCATGCATTAATTATTTAAAATGATTCTTCTAAGAGTTCGGCAAATATAATTTCTTCAGGCCATCCACCTAAAGATAGAAAGAAAAAGAATCATTTCACGGAATCAAGAAAAAGAATAAAGCCGTTGTTGCCAATGGAGTCCTTCGCATCGTCTGTTATATTTGAATTTCAATTTATCAAGTTCATTCAGGGAAATTTGAAAAATCTTTAACTTAATGAAATTGTTAAATGGGAATGGGCAATTCTGAAATTACGCAAGACCACTTCGGATTCTTCCCCTTATGACGAATTAAAAAAAATATATTAAAATTCCCTTCCTCGCTAAGTAATTATCAACATTATTAATAATATCAAATTTCCACCTTTTTTTAGAAGGTGATTTAAAGCACTTTTAGATGGCTAAGGTGAATTTCCATGCAATTACTTATTAGTTCAATCATGTGCTTTTCCTGGTAAAGTGCACTACCGTCAAAGATAACTTTTATAAAATATTAGGGGGATCAAACTACACGGACTGAAATGAAAAAAAATACTTAGAAAGCCTTTTTGTAAGCCGATAAATGCTTTAAACATTTTGGAGAGACATTTTAACTAGTTAGTGTTTCAATTGATGGTTTCCGGCGTAACTTTATGGAATCGATTCATATTGGAAATGAAAGAATAGATAAATAAATTTTCTGTGGAATCACAAATTTACTATTCTTACATTTCCAATAGTTAGTGTTTTCACCAAGTATTCTTTGTCGAGCAAGGATAATTAAAATTCAATGTATTGGTGGCTAATCTAATTAGAGTTCTTTCTTCGTGATCTCTGGCTGAAGAAAACGGCAATAAACCTTAAATAAGAATCCGCCTGGATTCTACCTCTTTCCATCGTAATGAAACGTAATAAACTTTTACAACCATTCTTCCATCCCAAAAGCTTTTCCAAGTTAAAGTCACATTTGTTATACAACAGACTACCATGTTCTAGAGTATCTTATATCAAAAAGATCGATTAGTCAGACGAAAATTCTACTAACATGTATGTCCTCTCATGTTAGTATCGTTCTCTTGACTTGCGAATTATCATGCAAAATAACTCGGATATATTATTTAAATTGTAATCAGGAGCAGCATTTGAACAGCAAGTATTTAGCACTCTAGTCGTTTATCACGGACACTCGCAGGGATTTTATCTCACAGAGTTAATATTGCTACGAAGGTTTTGAATCAACCTGCAGCTCTACCGTATTTCAACTTGCTCGAAGTTTCCCTCCCAAGTGGTCTGTATCCTTGTCGTCTGGCTCTGCTTCATGGTCATTTTGCTTGAGATGCTCGTGGTGGAGGGGGGACCAGACTCCCGAAAGGCCCGTTAAATGGTAGCGTTGCTGATCGCTCAATACCGGGGAATATAATGTCTCAACTTATAAATACAAGGGCTTGATTAAGCGCTCGCGTAGTCTATACCTGCCTGCCTTTTCTAGTGATCTTCAATACGCCGAGGTCTCTCAACTCTCCGTTCCGTCTACCTAAGCTGCGCTACTCAACCAAAGAAATAGATGAATAATCTTTCCTCTAGTTTTTCCTTCTTGTGTGCTTCTTCCAAAATAGATCAATTTTTATGTTTAAATAAGTGAAAATAAAGTTAAAGCTCTTCCTAAAAGAAGTATACTTTCTACCACTATTGCAATTGGCTCATCCCCCGTATCGATCCAGCCCACTCCATCATTTAACCATCAATATTTTCAAAATATCTGGCCCGCTTTCATTGTACGTAAACTTTTGTGTACAGCAAAAATTGTTGAAACAAATGTGCATTTTATCTTGGAGAATGGTGAAGCATTATTTTCATGTTAGGAGGTTATATCATATCATTTAGATTATGATAATATAAGATTACAGTTTTAATTGCGCGATGTGGTACATAATTAATGTTGTAGAAACAATACCCTTCGTTAAAAGTGTGATACTTTTTACCAAAATGTCTATTGTCAATTTTTAAAATTTAAACTTGCCTAGCGATTGGTAACGCAGTGTTCGGATCGAGCAATTGGTGAGGTGGCACTGCTCACCGATTACTCGTTCCTTGGTAGCGGCGGGGTAACGTCCTCGCCTGCCAACCCCGCTTCGATCGGGGATCGGGTTTTATTCCCGCTTGATATGGCTATTTCTCAACATAGGAGTGTTTGAGTGTTTGTAATTGTCTTTAATATGTAGGGGTTAGGTGTGAGAAGGGATTGTAAAGTCTCAATCTCGCACCAGGAAAAAAAGTCATTAAATAATCCTGCCCCCACTCGAACTTAAGAAGACTCACTCTTGGCCGATTGACCTTCAGCCGACCTTTTGTGAGCTCTCGCGCATAGTATTTTATACTTTTGTATTATATATGAATATTAAGGTTGCCCAGAGAAATGAATAATGCAGTACAAAATGTGAATGTTCTCAACAAACTTCAGTATTCAATTTGGCGTATCTTTGTCGGGATCGGAATGGTGCGGTGGCTAACGTACAGGCTTCCCACCGAGAGGGCCGGGTTCGAACCCTTTTCACTTCCCCTTGTCCCTTTTCCATAAATTTTTTAAATTAAGCCTTTTAAAATGGGTGTAAAATAAGTGAGATCGTCGAAATAGGCAGTCTCAAATTATATATGAAAATTATAACTTTTTGCCTTGATTGATCCATGACGGTACTACATGGAAAGGTTAATTCGATTATCTTCTCAGGAAATAAACAAAGATTTTACTTTAAAAACCGGGGTATTCTCATGACCCATTGATCTTCACTCAGACTCTTCACCTCGGAGAACTAAATTTGTGGAACATGGTGCTAGCTTCAATAGAATAACTAACGATGGCATTGCATATTTCACTAGGATTCTTGTGTTTTCGGACAAGGAGCGTCGTTTTAACCTGCTAACTCAGGTAGGTGCGCCACAAATAATTAGTAAAAATGTTCCAAGCCAATTTATTTACATAAAAGTAAAGTATTTCCTTTATACTTCATTTCGGCTTTTGGGTACTACCAATTCGTATATTTTTATCTTAGTTTCTACTTCATTTCCCAAGAGAGTTCAATCCCTAATGTTATTTTAGAAAAATTCCACGTTTTTATATATTTTCCATCAATGCTTCGGTTAAAATAAATTTAAATATTCTCGTTTATCTCATAAAATGTTTTCATTGTTAGATTTTTAAAAGTTAAAAGTTGTTGCTACTAAGTCTTAAATTTTTTTAGTTTTTTTGGAAGAAATTAATACGCCAAGAATTGAGTTAAAAACCCAAAAAGGTCAAATAAAAGGTCATACCGTTCGAGCAACGGGCATATTACGTCATCGTTAATGGCGTTTCCTCCATATCAATTTCGAATTCGATCAAAGCGTGTTCGTGCTTGTATTTATAAAAGTGTGGAAATTGCAGAGGTATTTCAGAGAAAATTAGAACTTCGCCCTCATCTCTCAGACTCGGTTTACCTCCCTGCTGAAACTCGTCTTGCCCCACCCGTGCCCTCCAGAACCTGTCCAGAATTTCAATTACTATGATTGCCAGGAAAGGATGGGAGGACGGTATGATAACGTTGGCTCGCATTAGCAAGTAAACTCTGGCGTATGAGCACGTGACGCTTGATGTATTAATACATGCTGATTGATTTGTTTCATTAATGGAGTGAGTGGGAAAAAACGGAATCATGGCGAGTGAAAGAGAAAAATATTCCGTGCGATTTGTCAAATGCTGAATCGTAACATGGAATGAGCATGTTCGGCGGAATTTTTGGTCCTCATTGACGCATACGAACGACACTCATTGGTCAGAAATTGCTTATCAAGTCGTTTATTTTTTCGGCGTTTCATGTTAGAACTCTGTTTCGAAATGTAAATCTTTGCATGGGATTATTCCTTTAATTAATGAATGCGATACATCTTGACATTCGTCCTAGGTATTATATATTACCAATTTATTCGAGAGCAAAGTATTTAAGATGGGATCGAATTCTGGTCTTAGACTTAAACTCTTTAAGTAGATTTCAGACATCTATTACTAGTATACCGCATAAAGTTTTGCAGCACATTTTTATAGCTTAATATTATAGAAAATGATATCAAGACTCCGAGTGTTCTTAATGTCAGCCACTATCTAAGTGCTCTTCATTTACAATTCCACCTCCTTGGTTTTTCTCCCAGCAACCCCACATCCTTCCTCACCATACCTTGTACTTGTTCGTTTGTCTTTCTCTCCCTCCATTTTACCTTTCCCATACGTCTCCAAACCCACATCTTGAAAGCCTCCAATCTAAGGCTGCCATCTTTGCTTCAATTACCTAAGTTTCCACGCCGTACAAAACCGCGCCCTATATCGAAGTTTTGACGAGCCCTTTCTTAAAACCCTTGTCCAACGTCCCTGTTATCAATTCTCTCCTCCTTGTGAAAATCTTCTTTGCTTAACGCAATTCTTTATTTTATGCCCTTACTACTTTCATCGTCTTGTACTAAAACGCTTCCAAGTTTGGTAATCCGTTCAACCTGCTCCAATTTTTTACTTCAACTTTTAAAGTGTAACATGATATGATCTTATAAAAGATTTTTCTATCTTTTATTTTCTTCTTTTTCTGCTGTTTTCCTACGTGTTAACATAAAGCGCCAGACCATTTTTGTGACCATAAAATTGCTGGAAGCAGTGAATTTGATTCCTTTCAATGTGGCTCGACGCTAATCGAGTTATATCGCAAAGATAATTCAAGCTTTTTTGAAATTTGGCGTGAAAACTATGTTAGAGCTGTTTCCGATGCCAGAATTTTGCGAGGCGGTGTTTGGTCCCGCGATCCACCATATCTGGATATGGTAATATGGAAAATGTCAAAGCATGCTGTGAAATAATTCCCCACATAATTTTAATTTATCTATCATAATTATATTTGTGGGGAAGTAGTTCCATAGGTGTTTTAGGAAAGATATTTTTTTGATATTTAATCAAAAGTAAATCTGGTGGAATTGGAATCAAAGAAGTAAATTTTCCCAGAATACCTGATATCTGGAAAAAAATACTTAGGTATGGATATCTATATATCTTGCGCCATCCTATTGAATTCCCTTACCATTCCCCTAAACTACAATGCAGCAGTTCGTGTTCCTTACCGAATTTTTATGCTACAGAAAACCTCTGCGAAAAGCAAGATTTTACGGCCTAGACGAGATGAAACACGTGATAGTGTCCAAAAAACTTTGAATTATCTTCGAAGTTTCATTTACTATTACGTTAATATAAAATCAGTAATTTCGAACCTATCCACCTATCAGAACAAAGGTAAAGCATTACAATTATCCAATTAAAAAATAGGCCATCTTTGTGAAAAAGAGATAAATGGATTACAGTTACTTTATTTGAACTTTGGAAATGAAAGAATGATAACTTTCCAGAACCATCCATAAAAACTATCAATTTTATTTGAACTTTTCAAGTTGGCTGTTGAACAACAAATAAGTGAAGTATTTGCCAAAAAACACAATTTGCGAAAACAATTCGAAACTCTAAAAATATGACAATTTTTTGGTTACGGCTTCAAATTGATTAAATATTACATTACATGTCCTCGATATTGCTTCATAAATACTATTACTGTGACCTAAATAAAGCCAAATCAGGCCGGATTCATGTACATGCGATGGGAGAAATTACTGCCAAAACAAAGTAACAAGAAATATGAATTGCCTGAAATCCACCGATAAGCTGAAATATTTACCAATAGACTGAAAGACGAATTCAATAACTTAAACACGTATTGAGACAAACCTGCTGGTTACTTTACAGGATTCTTCGATGGTAAAGTTTCTTAATTTTAAGTTCTTTTTATTTTATCGTTTGTATACACTATGGAGTTTGTAATGAGGCAAAATATATCCACCAAAACAATTAGCATTCCATCGAGTAAGGACTTTACTCTTTCCTTTCTTCTATAAATCCGTTATTTGCATGAGAAACGGTAACACCACTTTTTTAATTATACTAATTTTATTTTTCATAAAAGTTAACCGATACAGTTATCCCTATCAGTTGTCACTGCAAGGCTCAAAACAGAGCCTTGACAATTTCCATCGTTTCGCGCTAAAAAATATTGGTACCGCCATTAAAGCCTTCTGACGTCACATTTCAGTGGCAACGTGCATTAAGGTTCACCAATCTTGTTAGTGCCTAAGAAAAATTGTTATTTTAGTTCCCCAATAAATTAAATTCGAAAACACGGGCGTTACAAATAATGAAATCTTTCGCTATGCGAAAATGGTACATGGTAAAATTTTTCCCGATGAACCCAAAGCGAACCCTGGACGAAAGCGTTCGTCACGTTTAGTGTCGTGGTTAAACGAGTCACAAGAACGTGTACTATATGTGATGATCATTTAAATGTAATCACTACAAGCTTTAATACATACTTTGTTTACATCCACCGTTGGCAGGTATTTTACTGTTCTAAGTTTGTTCTAGAAAAAAGCATTGCGCTTTGATAGTCCTGCTTTAAAGGCCAACTCATGACTTTTAGGCATTTGCGTAAGGGATAGAAATAAAAAAACTTAATCAATCGTTTAAAACTAAAGGTCAAGTGAAAAAATAGTTTACTCAGCTGAATCATTGCCATGAATATATGATTGTGGGAATTAAGATTTATAACCTTCTTATTCTAGCTAGGATGAGGCATAGAAAAGTTCCAAAGTATCGGAGCACGTATTGTATTGAAAAGCCATGTTATTCAACATAAGTTAACCGCCATTTAAGGAAGCACTCACTTCCTTGAAAACGTATACATAAATGAGAAAGATGGGTAAAGAAGCTGAGGGTTCCAAAGCAGAGAAACAAATATAAAGATAACTCTTTCGTGGTAATTATTTTGAATTCAATTTTGGTGCTTTTTCATTTTAAACTACTAGTGACGTATTGATTTTTCTACTAAACTCGTTTTACATCTCATTAACGCAGAAATTATTTTATAAGCTTTGAACGAAGTGCTTATATTAGTAATCTAGGAATCGAAGAAACAAAATTTACAGTTGAATACAATTGAATTGTCACTTTTTCCATCGACAAGGCCAAGAAAAAACTCAACTGGGGTGCACCGTTAAAGCAGAGAGGTGAAGCTCACCACGACAACAGTACGGTTTTGAGGGAAAACCACATCAAAACACCTGTCCTAAAATATATTAGCTCGCTTTTATGACACTTTTGCCATATTAGAAGATGACGTATAGAATTTTTAATCGTGTGAGGAAGCAGGTTCTTCACTAAGTTTGTTGCCCGCCCCAGATAAGACTATTGTCTTTTGATTTGCATGTATTCTATTACTGTTTCAAATTATTTTTCTCTCCCATATATATTATTATTATCGTAGTCTACAGTTGAAGAAAATTTTCGATGGACGTACAAAATAACCACCGTTACTTTTCTAAGTTTCGCCTAATTAAGGGTTGCCTTCCCACCGCGTAGAGTAAACCTTATTTGAGTCCGCATAATTTTTACCTCTCTAGATGCCGTAGAACTTGCTTATTATCTCCCTAAATTATTCAGCATCCCTATCCTATTTCCTTTCTCATTTTCCGGACACAGTTCTGCAAATTTGATCACCTAGAAAGACGCTTTCCATCCACTCTTCTTGCCACCTCATAATTACTCCCAAAAATCGCCTCCACCACCCCTATTACCTCGTTGGTTTTCCTTATCGTTCATTTTCTTTATCCTTCTCCGCTTTCAAATTCCAAAATTCTCATTCCACTTGCTCTTTCAACCAAATTTCCATGCCTTACAAAACACGCTACATTGAAAGTGTTTATTAATCTTTTCATAACATTATTATTCAAAATTCGCCATGTCCCTTCCCAACTAAAGATTTATCCAACTAAAATCTTCTAATGCCCCAATTACTTTGACCTTTTTCAGCCAAAATTCGAATGAGATAGATAAATTCTTTCATCAACTCTTATGTATGCACTCTAAAAGTTTAAATTTTCAGAAATATATCTTATACAAACATACCTGAGAATTAGGTATAAAAACTCAATGTTAACCCTTTTCATGTTAACCCAAAAACTCAATGTTAACCAATTCCCTTTGTCTTGCTCGGATTTTGTATGGCACAGCATTTTTCATTTTTATTAATATTATATTCATATATATTGTTTTAAGCATGCGTATATCATTGAATATTCCACAACATGCGATATTTATTTCCCGATTTTCCAGCACCGCCCCTCAGGACTAACGAAATTTCTTTTTTTTTAATAATCTGGGAATCATGATGGAATATGTTATCGGGAGATCTTCTGGATCGGATTTTCGTTGTCTATGTATATCCATCTTTTATCATCATCATCATAAATGACTAAGTTATAAACATATGAGGCGTGTTCATAAAGTAAGATCCGTTTGGTCACAGGAAAAAATATACTCATATGAAACACATTCTATTGGCACTTTTAGTTAGCTACAAACCTACTTCACTTATCTACATAATCGCCGTTCACTTCTAAGCATTTTTCGTACCGCTGCACCAGCTTCTTTAATCCCTCAGCATAGAAACTCGCCGCCTGAGGGTTGAACCAATCGGCAACGCCATTCTTGAGTTCCTCTTCGGTTTCGAAACGTTGTCCACCGAACCACTGTTTCAAGTGCAAGAAGAGGAAGTAGTCGCTGTGTGTAAGGTCAGGACTTATGGAAGATGGGTGGCTTAAAGAGTTCCCAACGACCCAAAAACTCTCGTCCACTGGACATTCTTTGCTCTTTGTGGTGGTCGGTGAGCATTTTCGCTACCCACCTTGCACTCAATGTGTGGTATCCGAGGTTTTCCGTAACAATATTGTAGATAGTAGTGCGTCCAAGTTGAGGAAATTGTTCAGCCAGGCCATTAATTGTCAATCGACGATCACATCGCAGTTTTTGTTCCACTTGCGAAACAATTTCATCGGTCAGAATACTGGGCCTACCACTTCGCTCTTCGTCATGGACATTTGTTCGTCCATTTTTAAAATCACAACACCATTGTCTAACCTTTTCTTTCACTCATTACTCTAGGTTTATAAACTAGGCATAATTCCCGATGAATTTCAGCAGCCGACAATCCTTTTGCATACAAGAATCGTATGACAGAACGCACTTCACAGCTGGCGGGATCAACGATTGTCGCGGACATTGTTGTTTGCATGTACGGACAAGCATACGACTTCTGAAACAAAACAAATGCTGCTACAGCTTTTCAATGAATCAGTAAATGGCGCTGCATGAGCAAAACTGTTTTCTGAAGCGCCAATATTTAAAGATAAGCAAACGGTACTTACTTTAAGAATACGCCTCGTAGGTTATGAAAGCATTAAAAATTACTGAACTTTTCAGAGCGATATGATTTCTCGATAAAATATCTATACGATTTTAACATATGTTTTGAGTGGTCTGCTGCCACCTGCTTTGTGTCCAACGAGACTCCTGAATTATAATGTATCTCCATTATCAACCAATGAGCAAGCCTTTTCATATGAGGAAGTTGGCTCGAATTCCAACCTCAGATGGTCGACTTGTGCGTTGAAAACACTTAAAATAAACAAGATATATAGAAAAGCTCATTGTACTTGTATATTATTAACAATATGATGCATTTGTATCTATATTTTTGTCACGTTCCTTTTTCTTGGATCCGATAACTTTCCATGTTGCCAAATGTGTGATGCCCTATCAGGCATTTAATTTGATTTCTTGGCATTTGTGACAAACTTCCTCATTGCCGTTTGAAGCAGCACCAAGGTGGCAATTACTTCCAATTTTAATAATATTTTAAAAAGTATTGGCGGGAGCCAATGCGTACTTCAGTTGAGAAACTAATAGAATGGTCGAGTAAAAACAATAAAAACCTTGGTTCAATCAAGTCATAATCTTTAAATATATATTCACTCGGCAATTGATAGAAAGTTCAGTGATTAATTTTACTTGGACTTGTGGAATTTCCGATGTGTGATCAGATCAATAAATGAAGGCCATGTGTTTCTATTTGTTGATCTCTCGAAAAGAGTAATGGTTACCCCAAGTGAGGCAGAATGATTTCGAATACGCCAGTCCTCTTCAGTCGATAGCAAAAACTTGTGGAGTCACAAAAAAGACTCGGATTTCACATGGTCCAATTTGTCCCCAGTCAAATTTGATGCATGGGATTAGTTATTGAGGAGAAGTCACCATTTTGTACTTACTTACTCACGAATAGTTTTAGTCTAAAAATTTGCCACATAGAGGTTCCAGACTGATGAGTTTTCGCCGTGAGTAGGGAATTCATTATGTTTATACGATTCGGAAAGAAAATCAAAAAACAAATAGGAGCGCACATATTTTTTTAATTAGCGCAATTTGTCTTTGGGTATCCCATCAATTAGAGGAATTAATCGCAGGTTTTCTTGGAAGAAAACTTTGAAGTTGATGTGGGACTGGAACACGACGGTAAGCCAAATGAAAGAAGTTAGTTGAGTAGTGAAATATGGTTTAGGAAGAAGGCACGACCATTGTGACAAAGATTTGCAGGAGACAGTGTTTAATCATTATCAGTCAATTTAATAGTTAACAGTAAAAAATTACAGGTGAGGAAAAAGAAACGGTACAGGGGATGAAAAATAGATACGGATTTTGAAAGCTTTCAGTATAAAAATGTCGAAGAAACCATGGAATATGGACAAGAAGATTGGAAAGACGAAAGAAGGAAATGGAAGAATATGAACACAGAGTATAGGTTGAAAAGTACCAAAGATTGAACTATAAACTAAGGTGGAAAACTAATATTACAAAAGTAGTGTAGTGGGACGTTTGCCAAGAAGGTGTAAAATGGGTCTCCTGTACTGGAAGGTGAAAGAAACATGAGGAGGTAAGGAGGAAAAATCCGTGGATTCTTTTGAAAATACTCCAGGAATATTATTAATTGAATCAGGTAATATTCAAGAGATATGGAGAGAATATAAGCATAGAGGTGGTAGTTGTAAATGTCTTAGGTCAGCAAGTTTCGGCATGGAAAGAGAGTATGACTTGAATAGGGATAGCTTACGTAGGTCCAGGCTTACTCGATGGTGAATTAGAAAGGGCATTTATGGAAAGGAAATCGAGTAACTCCGAGAGGGTAGGCAAAATATTCGCGAGGGTTTAATATTATTCGCTACTCTACTTAAAGGTTTAGGAAAATTTGAGAATGTTTTTAATGGACAAATTCGTTTTAATGGACAATTTACGAGCGAGGAATTTGGCCGGAAAATTTCATCACATTACTGTTAGTTTCCTCCTATGGGCATTGAAACCATATGCGAGGAATGTGGAACAATAATTTTTTAATTCGCTCTCATCTGAAGTAGTACTCAGGCTCATCAATCAGAGGATGGAGAAGAGGGCAAATGATTACTTAGGGGATGATCTGTTCCGGTGCAGAAAGGGGAGAGAAACGCGTGGTGCTATAGAAGTGCTGAGATGACTAATAGAAAGGGACGTAGATTAAAATCAAAATATATTTTTGTTTTGTAGCTTTAAAAAAGGCGTTTCATATTGAATTGGGTATAACTAATGACTGTGTTGCAGAGCATCGAATAAGATTGAAGGTATATGAGACTTTTGCGCAACCTGTACATACGAATATCTCAGACGGGGATACGAACGCCGGATGGCGGGTCGGAATGGGCAAAGTTATGAAAAGGAGACAGGTAGGGGTGGCTCTTTTAACTAGTGCTTGAATTTAAAGAATAATTGTGAGAACTGGATATTTGAATAAAAGTACGAGGGGAATTCATAAAATTAGTTTAGGTCGCGGATAGTCAAGTTTCATTTAGCCAGTCAGCTAAGGTGTTGCAAGCATCGTAGAGCGCTTTTAAAAGTCGGTGCAATATGCATGGGATGAGAATCAAATTGAACAATGGCCTTTGTAAATCTGCGTTAAATGTTAAAATATGATAACAAAAAGAAAGAGTAGTTTGAGCAATTTGTTTATGTCGACAGTGTTGTGGCTCGAGATGGTCAATGTAGTAGGGACGCTAGAAGTAGAATTGCGTACATTGGTCAAAGAAGGAGGTAATTGATAACAGGGACGTTGAGAAAATACTCGTTAAAATTCTGATATGAAGCGTAATATTTTACTGCATGAAAAAAGGCGAGTGAATGTGTTACGCAGCACCATAGATAATTATTTTAACTTGGTGAGTCCGTTTATTATTTTCAACATTAAAGCTATATACATTGTGAATTCTCCATGTTGCTTTATTAAAACATTTAGCAAAACCTTCCGGGAAAGCGCGCAACGAATAGAACTAAGACAAATAGACTGAATTAAAGGGTGAAGGGCGTATGAGGAATTAAAAGAAGTGCTCATTGTAGTTTCGGATGGGTTTTTTCTCGTTGGGAGAGAGTAAACATTTCTGGTTGTTTAGTCGCTCTCCGTTTGAAACCTACCTTAAAATGCAGAGTTTCAAGAAAAATGTTAAATGATAAATTTGCAAGTTGTTTTTTCAAAACATTTCACAAAACCTTGCGCTAATTGATTATGTAAAAAAATGGACGAGTTTTTTATGTTTTGTTTGTACAAGGATGAAAAGACTTTAAGGAACACATAAGACAATATAATAGAAATTCGTTACCTCACAATTAATATTGGTTAAATCCTGAATGAATTTATTAGGGATCAGTGCGAATAGAATTGCTGGAATTAGGTTTTGAATTAAGTTTAAGGTCATTGAATATTTTGTTCATTACTATTTATAATTGATGTAAATATTACTATTTAATTATATTTCCTTTCAATGAATGCCTATAAAAATCACCTCATGCTGAACGCTAAGTTTATGCTCTCTTTAATACTGGGTTGCACCCTTGCACCTGGGTTGAAAAGTGGTAGGACTGATTTTTTTACAAGAATTTTATTGATGATATACTTACATCGACTTAATAATCTTCAAAGCATGCTCCTTGAGCTGCTACACACTTAGTATAACGTTGCTCCCATTCCCGTACGCCCTCTGGAAATTTTCTTTGGGGATGCCGTTGATGACCCTCGTCGAAGCCTCTTGAACGGCCTTTATCGAGTCAAAACGTCGTCTCTTGAGCTGTCTTTTCATCAGGGGGAAGAAGAACCGGTGGTGCCAGATCGGGAGAATAGGGCGGATGCGGCAACGTGGCAACGCCGTATTTGGCCAGGAGCTGTCTGACGACACTCAGAATTTTCGGCACCATCTTGGCGCACACCTTGCGCATGGCCAAATCCTGTGAAATATGCGTTGGACGTTGGATGCAGACAGACCCAACTGGTCTGCAATTTCTTCACTGGTTAAGCGTCGGTCTGTGTTCAGCAATGTCCTCACTCTGTCCACATTTGTGTCGGTTCTTGCCGTCGACGGCCGTCCGGAGCGATGGTCGTCTTCAACGAGATCCCTACCCTCTTTAAACAGCTTGTGCCACTGTGGAACGGCTTAAGGCAGTGTCCCCATAAGCCTGCTTGATCATATCGAGGGTCTCAGTTGCCGTCTTCCCGAGTTTCGCACAAAACTTCACGGAATAACGTTGCTCTAAATTCAGATTCATTTTGTTTCTCGACGCGGACAAAAACCTTGCTTCACTAAAAATGGTGTCCTCACTCAACAACAGCCCGCAGGCGACTGAGGTTGGTGTCGGTCTGTTGCTAAGAGCCCCCTCCACCTTACCCTGCCAGGCAGACTCCCATCCATCAATCCGTTCGCGCCAGAGAAAATCAGTTTTACCACTTTTCGGTGTGACCCTGTGCTTAGCCAACATTGAAATGACTAGTTGGAAGTTACAAATGAGTGATCTAAACAACGAGAATGTCATATTTCAATTAATAAATAAGATATAACTATTTTACTCTATCTTATTGACGTAATTGGTGGATTAGTTGAACGTTTTCTAAAATCCACGACATTGTGATGCTACGTTTCTCTTTTAAAACTGTATGAAAACAAATTATGTTTTAATGAACATCTGAGATTGTATTGATGGTTTTCGGCGTAACTTTGTGAAATCGATTCATATTGGAAATGAAAGAATGGTAACTTTGTGATTCCACAGAAAATGTATTGCGATACGTACCCGGGTTTCGACATTCAACGTCATCTTCAGGTGTCACCTGAATCACAAAGTTACCATTCTTTCATTTCCAACTTGAGATTTTTATTATGGTGAAATGCTTACGTTCGCCTTTTTTATCAATAAGGGACTCATACATAGGACTAGAAGAAAATGTGTACAGACTAGAGCAAAAACAAGAAATTCTTAAACAAAGGTTATGCTAATTTTGAATGCTGATAACATGCTATGAAAAGTATTCTTTCTGATTCTTCACTTTAGAAAAAAATTATAAAGGAGAATATTTGGATATTAAGAACATTTTGAAGGAATCGGGCTAATTATTTTCAAAAAGGTTTATTTCGTACAAAAATACTGTTTTAATACATTCCTTTGGGTAAATACAAACATGAATGATGAGATAATTTAATACATTGTGAGGAGCAGGCTTTCAATAAAAGGTGTCTCAGCCCTGGTGTGGTGGTCAACAACTTTCTTCGACTTCTCACCACGAATTAGTACAGTCCATAACCGCCGCGATTCCCGCCATACCCGCCATAGCCCCCGTATCCTCCGTACCCACTGTTCCCGCCGTATCCACCGTATCCGCCATATCCACCAGACCCGCCGTACCCACTGCTCCCGTACCCGCCGTATCCGCCATAACCCCCACCATATCCTCCATAGTTACCACCGTAGTTGCTTCCGTAACCGCCGTAGCCCGGGCGGTAACCTCCATAAGATCCTCCGTAGTACCCATTGTTCCCGTATCCGCTGCTGCCGTAGTAACCACCTCCGTAACCCGGGCGGTAGCCCCCATAGTATCCGCCTCCGTAGGATCCGCCTCCGTAGCCCCCGTTACCGTAGTACCCTCCGCCAGGTCTGTAGCCGCCTCCGAAGCCGGGCTTGTAGTAGCCGCCTCCGTATCCCGGTTGGTAGCCCCCTCCGTAGTAGCCGTCGTTTCCGTATCCGCCGAGTCCTAAATTGAAAACTAAGAGGTGATCTCTATATGAATCCCTTGGAACATTTTATTGTGCCCCCAGTGAGGAAAGAAAAAAAAACCTTCAGGAGAATGTTGTCAAGGAAATTAGCAGACGGAATACGCTGGAGTCCACCAGAGACGTGGAGAGTGTGTGAGAGAGATAGGGAATTAGAAATAGAGACGAGGAGCATTTAAGATGTTCGGATAAGATGTCTAGTTAACAATCCTGGAGATTGCACAAAAATCCTGGTATCCGACGTAATAGAAATTTTCGTGCGCAGAAGTATTCGAGAAGGCTTAATCATGCCGGCGGTAATCACTACTGATGTAGTGCATAAAAAAGGCAACGTTCCATATTATTGATGTCTTGATCGCGTTTATGAAAGAAACGATTTTCTCGAACTGTTTTTTTTTAGTTATTTTCACTGTTTTATCAATTTAATTCGCGCAGGTAATTTATTAGCAGCGAAGAATACTCAATTCATGCTTAATATAGCTGGTCGTAGAGAGTGTTCGTCCAGCACTAAGATTCGTTACGAAATTGGACATTTTGTTTCGTTGGATAATTTGCAGACGTGAGGAGACGAAAGTCTTCTCACGCTATTCATAAATTTACTCGTGAGATGCATTAATCGACTTCTGCAGGTACATTTTTCATTTATTGCTGTTATAAATTCTTTGTGTTAGTAACGGGATAAAAAAATATGTAATTTCGACCTTTCTTGATGCATCGCCGTGATTCTATCACCGTCTAGAACATAACGCAATCATCCTCTCGAATAGTATTCCTGTTCATTTATATTTTAATCTAAATACATGTCTCGTTATTTAGAGGTAATTTAAAGGAGAATTGTTACAATACCTAAATTTTCTATCTTTTAGCGATGGAATGCTCTCAGAGGTCACGAGTCACGATACTTTTGCATAATAAACTCTCACATAAGGTTCTATATATTGTGTAAACATGGTAAGTGATCTTGCGTTTTATTTTGCCTTGGCATCATTCTCTTTACAGGGGATTAATGAAATACTATGAATTTTTTGTTATATGTTATCTTCATCCATTTTAAAAAAGCAATTTTGCGAATACAGGTAGATATTTCTTCTTTCGTAAATTCACTGTCTTCCGTTTATAGCGTTTTTATGAAAAATGTTCTTTCATTGATAATAAGCCGCATGAAAACTAGTTGGTATTATTATTTTTTATGTTGAGTAATGTACTTAACGCGATGACCCTTGGTGGTATTCATTTTAAATAAATTATTTTATTTAAAGTTTTTTAACAGCACTACATATTAATTTTCGTGATTTTCGTTCTGGAATTTATTCTGTATTTTATCAGAATTTTCCGAAAATTCTATTTGCAAATTATAGCTGTTCTCGTTTGTAATACTGAAAATCGAAATATTCGTTGGTGTTCGCTGCTAACAAAAAAAGTCGCGAAGTTGCTGGCTTCAAGGGCGAATATATTATTCATTTTGTGTTATTTCGCTTCGGAAGAAGGAGTTTTAAATGAATTTTAAAGGAATAGATTTTGGGCAAGGAAGAAAGATGATGATAATAATTGAAAAGTAAAAGAGGTATTATTTCAGTTAAAGAAGTAATATAGATTATTAAAATGTCCGAAAACAACATTTTATAGTTTACCAAAGCAAATGACCAAAATATTTATCATTTACTAAAAAATATACTCTCATTAAAAAATTTACCCCTGCTCAAGGGTTTATTTTGAAATTGACTTTTTATACATGTAATTTTTATGCATACTTTTAAGTGATTTAGAAGGTTAAATATTTTCATTTAAGATTTTTAATTGATTTAGATATTACAATTTTTATTTTTTACTCAACAGTTTTATTTGAGGTAAGTAAAGGTAATGTTTATTTAAAACCATTAGTTTATAAATAATTTATTTTAAGTTTAAAATGTTTAATTTTAAGAATATTTATCCTTAATTATTTAATTTTAGAATTGAATTTGACTGATTTAAGTAATTTTACAGTTTAGCCTCTTTACTCACACAATAAATGGGCTTGATTTTATGTACCTCTTCTTTGCGCGAAGGTAGTATTTCCTTGAATACCGAAAGAATTGTGTCTTGTAGTACCAAAAATATTGATGGCAACGCCATTGATAGGGATAAACTTTCAAAAAAGTGATTTTTTAGCACATGCAATAGATTTTACACGAATCTAATCGTTTTTACAAGGAGAAAAGTTAAAATTTCAAAATTGATTATAGGTACTCTTGTGAAAAGGTCTTATTTGTAATTATTTGAAGTCTCTGGGGCAGTTTGAATCACTATATTGAACTTTCAGAGTACCCTGGAGTTCATTTGAATGCTACGACAGTGCATATGTTACCAAAGGGAAGGTTCTGCATCTTCTATTGCTTTTGTGCTTTTTTAAAACCGAAGCAAGTATTTTTTCTGGTTTCATAAACGGCATTCGTGGGTTCGAGAAAAGTTTTTTCGTGCTTGCGGCAAAGACCAGAATCCAACTCGAAATTAGGCTTGATAAGTGACAGTTATGGCCATCTTGTACTATGGTCTATGGTGTGAGAAATTCAAGTAGCCAAAATGTGGCACATATTTACTTTATGTATACTCTTACCGCCTAAGGTTTCTAAGAAACATGTGACGCCCATGTATTACCAATTTGGGTAGCTAGGAATGTAGGGAGCTCTCACGCGGATTTTTAACCGGGCCCTCCCGATAGATAATCAAGCTCTCTACTAGCTAAGTTAAAAATCCGCAAAAATCAGTACACACTTTATTTTAGAATATTTAAAAACTTTAAAACTGAATTTAATCGCTTAAGTTTGAATCTACGATGACTTTAGTTTATATATTCGTTATGCTCTCTTTCAAGAACTCCCCAGTCGCTACGATTTTCCGTTGCAATTTCACTCCGCTGCATTTTCTAAAAGCGAGGGATTTTACGATATTCTTCCCCTGGCATGCTTTGGCGTCTCTTTTTAGAATACGTCATCTTCTCATCGGTTAAAAATCACCCAAAGTATCTGTGAATACGTATTTTGGCTAAAAACTTAAAGCAATCGAATTATCCGTAAACTGTGTCACGCAGAAATTGAATTTTGCAATACATTTTTTTTATAAGGCCTGCATTTTTACGGTTTGGAAAATTTGCAAATATTTCCGATATTTTTTCAGAAAAAGGCGTTGGCGGCATGAATCCCTAATATTTTGGGCAATATGAATGCTTGCGCTTCGTGAGTGAGCTCGAGTGCCTAAGCCTAGCCATGCAAAGCTCTGGCGGAAGGTAATCGATTCATAGGCCCAGGAACATTTTTCTCGTTCGCAGAGTTGTCAGGAGTGTTTATAACGCAGGTCCAGAGCCTTCAATGGAGGAACAGTCACTTCCCCCCCTATCTTTTACTTCGGTTGGCAGTAGGCGTCGGAGAGGCTTTTCGTATTCGAGGACGGAGGCAACGTGTCTGGAGTGCTAACGATATGGCGCGGTTCTTTCCATCGCATCATCATCATTCCCATTTTAAAATCTGTACGAAATCTGTTCGCTGTATTCGCAAATTCAAACTTGAGATAAAAGGCACATGTCTTTTCGTGGAAAACGAACGTAAAGAAAAATCGTGCCCGTGCAGGACATGTATTTAATGTAACCCAGCGGCGTTTGGATGCGCCTTTGGAATGTAAAGTATTACCGCTTCTTTCGGGGGAAGGTATATCCATATCCAAGGTCAGGCTTTCCTACTGCAGTCTTGGATGAAGAAAAACGAATTTACTTGTTGCCCTGCACCTATCTCCACCAGAATAATATTCTTAGACCAAGAAATCGGCACTTTAGGGCATTTGGCCGTATTTATGGCTTTCATTTCCCTGAGGGAATGGACGTCTTTGGAATAGAGTCTGCTGTATATTGATTGATATTGGGGGTCTAGATCAAGTGCAGTGCAATGAACTGACAGGAGAACAGGAGGTTACTTATCACCGTTCTGATAGGGTAACGAATTTCTCGCATTTATTAGAGCAATTCATGCATTACACGTTGTTAGAGCGTAGACATATGACGGAGATATTGCTTGTTGTCTTGATGTGTGTTATTTCATACTTAACATGTGCCTTTTGAAGATATTATTAAAAAAACGTATGCCTCAAAAGAAATTTTATTTTGATATGAAGAGTCCGACCCTATTGCATTAGGCATATGGACTAGGCGACTCAAACGAGAAGTGTAGGATTAGTGAACGATTTACGAGAGCTATTTCGTTGGTGCCGTGACCAGTAGGGATGTGTGAATTTCCTGAAACTTGAGTCACATCCGTTCAGTTTCACCTTGAGTTGCTTCTTTCTTGTTTTTCTGTCCCTTGAGAGACGGATGCGGGACGATTTTTACAAACCATTGTTACTTACTTCTGGCCGTTGGTTGCGTTTCTAGGTCGCCATCAGCCTTCTCGATATTTTCGCTGGCGAGGGATGATTGCGCAGTCTTCTCCTGTCCTTCAGCGGTCGCAAGACAGACAGCAGTCACCCCCAACAGCAGCACCTGAAGGGAAGGCGAAACGACATTGGTGTGTAAATGACCGTCAAGGCGATACTCGGGACACATAAGTGTACCAAGTGAGTCAATTAGCTTAAACAACGCTAGATAGTAAGGTGTTCTCCTTGCATTGATGTATGCGTTTATGCATATTGATGTGCGTGTTGTTCCGCCCCGGGCCGGAGGGGTCGGGATCCAATCCAGTTGACGCCTCTGTATCTTTTAAGCTTTTTATATCTTTTCGGTTTAGAGGTGTGAAAATTCTAGGGAAACTGCCCCAGAGAATGAAAAAAACTGGCCCCCATTTCATGGGTTGTGGGGCAGTCCTTGATTGCGTAAGGAATGAGGAAAGGAAAGTAGAGGGAGAGGGAATGTGTGCAATTTCATTATGTTTCCGTACGCGGGTAGCAATTGTCCAAGAGAAATCCTACGTATTTGTTTATAATTTGAGCTAATCTTTATGAAGGACTTCATCAATACTCGATCGCCAGGGATGTCGTATAAATCCTGACTAATGAAGCTTGACCTTTGAAAATAATTTAGACATTTATCGAGCTGTTAAGGGTTTTGAAATTTTTTCAGCATCCCACAGAATGTGTTTCAGTACCAATGGAATAAGAAAAACAAGTTGTCCTTCAAATGTTGTGCAAAGATCTTACTTTACACCTTCAGTGCATTTTTTTGAGGAGAATGTTTCATATTAACGAAAGCACCGATAATTACCTAATATTGTGGGGAGAAGACGGGGTTCATATTGTGTGGAGGGAGGTTGAAATGACCCGAAAAGGCCTTCCTTAATTTATTGATGGCTGTCGTATATAATACTACATACGCGTAGGGATTCCTAATATTTATCCATCGCATCGGAAGACTTGTATAATCAATGACTAAGAAAGGATCTCTCGGTATTAAAAATCAATCGGCTAACGACTACTTTTCGCTCAACGACAAAATCTCGTTTCTTAGCGTAGTTGAGATGCCGAATGAGGTTATTTCCGCCATTATAGGCGATATATAATCGGGTTAGGTATTAGCGTTTCCGTAAACAGAGGAAAGTCAGACAAGGATCGTCATTGCTCAACAATTTTTCATAGACGCCTAGGAGACTACAATATAATTTCTCATCTGACGAATCGAGAACTGCTATAGAAATTAATGAATTGATTATGCATTCAAGTAAGGGTCGAATTATCATTATAAAGTCCGCCACCAGCCCTTGAAGCGACCTTTCATTCACAAGAAGTGTAGGAGATAATATTATTTCCAAGGAGAAATTGGACGTGAGAAGCTATTCAACGTGGGAAACGTTTTTCTTATAGTGCTTTACGGTTGCGAAATTCTAATTAAAATAGGAATAAGAAAGTTTTTAAAGGCTAAGAAGGAAATTGACGAATACTATTACAGCGTGGTATGTTAAGGAGTTCTGGAAAATATGTTAGTAAAAGCATTCGATACCAATCATTATAGTCTGAGAGACGCCTTATTTCACATAATTTTTTCTACCATAAGTTTTGGTCTTCTTTACGGTGTTCCTAAAATTTACTGGACATCTAACGTTGGGGCACCTCGTGAAATTGTGTTTCGTCATAGTACTTTTTTGCCTCGATTGGAAATATCATGTATATATTTTTATATGTAATTATTTTGTAAGCCTTGTTATTAGTATACGATAGATTTTGTCTTCTAAAAATATTTGAAGATCATACATACAGTTCATCTAATGTAATAAACTTTCTTTATGTGATACATTGCCATTCGTTAGGCAATTACTTTTTTATTGCAAAGGAATTAATGGAGAAAATTACATGTATATTGTGACGCTGGCTGATATTTTGACGTTACTAATTGATTCTCTGTCTTGGAAACATAACACGAAAATGAAAAAAGACACCGCAGTGTCGATGTTCATAACCATTTTTTTTGCATTTACCTCTGCCTGATGATAAACATTGACTTCCCTTTGAACACAATTGAGTTTAATTCATAGCTTAAAAAGGACTCTTGCCCTCTTTTGTTTCATATTCGTTTAATTTCTAGCAAAACGAACAAAATACAAATAGTAGTAGTCATTTCTGCTCTACAACATAATCTCTGTTCGAGAAGACTTACGCGATAATAATCTTTGTGATAAATATGACAGTTAGTAATTAGAGTAAATTTCCATTTAGGTCTTATAAATCATCGCAATTATTTACGTTTGGTACGTAATCACTAATGTATACATTTAATTATAAGGGTTATGACACGAATAAATTCCTTTGATTAGTTATCGTTTGGCCGGTATGAACGTGTTGATGTCTGGCTGATACCATTTGTACATTACAATCGCGAATGAATGACGAAAACTTTCATGTTTAATGAGAATATGAGATGGGAAAAATTAAAACTCTAGAATAATGGGACCAAATAAAATGTCAATATAAATCTAAATTCATTTGAGAAATATTGAAGGTAACTAAATATATACAAGCCACGGACTATGGCTCTACTTATAAAAGAATTTAGGAATTTCATCTGTGGCATCCCATCCAGGGTTGAAACTGTATTTACAAGAATTTATTAACTCATCCTTCTGTAAACATGTTCAAAGCAAAATATTATGAAATTAATTCACATATATCTTTCGGTTAATTTAACATAAAACATGTAAATTACGGGAAACATGCGAGTTTACTTTAAATACTTAATGGAAATACTCGTATGCATTGTAAAGGTGCATAATTGCGTCGTTTGAATAACCTACACGAGCTTAAGAAACTTTGTCGCCCACGATGGAAGCAGGGAAAGAAAAAAAATGTGAGTAAGGTTGGAATTTTTCATAGATTAATCAATGCATGCGAAGCGCATATGTCGGGTACGTGGGGGTCTCGAGAAAGGTTTTTGCCCATAGAGTTGGGAGAAAGCCAACAGTGACGAACCTTAACTATTCCGAGACCTACCTTTTTAGCCTTACTTAGGTTACTGACCGTGAGTAAGTGGAGAAGCGTGAATGTTTATTTTCGTTTTGATCAGACGATATTTTTCGAAATAATAGAAAGGAGAAAGTGTGTGAGAAGGAAAAAAAATTACGGCAATTATATTCCAATGAAATGGGTGGTGAATGTTTTATTTCTAGAATTCAGAATCTTGATAACTTGGGTGTATAAACGGAGGATAATGTTGAACAATTTATTTCATTACATATTTAGTACTTGTGTTCGTATAGTTTACGTTTATTTTCCATCTCGTGAATATTTATTGGAAGTTACAATGTAACTGCTCATTTTGGCGTTACAACTAAGGCATAGTTATTTTTATTTTGTTTTACTTAATTACTTTTATGTGTAGCTGGGTTTAGAGCCATAGCCTTATGCAACTCACCATTTTCAAACCTAATGGTTCGTGAGGGCGTTGCGTATTCGAAGTGCTCATCTCTGTGTATTTGTTTGGCATGCTTTTTCCCGGATGTGCAGATAAGCGAGTTCCCCTCTCCAATCGTGTTAGTCGTTGCCATAGTGTCGATTTATGGGACTAGGTTACTCGACTCCACCACGATAAACCCTTGAATGGATCATTATGCAGAATTCGAATGGTTAGTTAACAGTGTTACGACAATAGGCATATGAATTTGGGAGTATGATTTGCAACGCGTAAAATGACGCGTAATTGATTAAAAGAAGCACGTTGATGTGAATAATTCAATTTCCTTGGAAAGTTCGGGGATACGATGAGACATTAATGGTATCTACGAGGTTTCATTGCAACACAGATGCCGAGGCCAGCTTAATAGGCCTCGATGTTTGACCGCGTAAATCCCAAACACTGGTCATGGAATCGGAAGGGAATTGATGATTACAGAATTTCACCAAATTTATCCTTTGTGCACAGCATACGTAATCGGCTAAAATCACATGCAGTCGCCTACCTTTTCATTGAAAACATACTTCAAAGAGCCTTTCTCATTTATGCTGCTCTGTCGTATTTACTTTAGCTTTTGATGCACCAAAAAGCGCCGTATAGTTCAGTGGCATATTCAATTAGAATATTTTTGAATTACCTATACATGTTTATCAAAGCCATATTGCCGGCACCAAAGGAATCAATTTCACTGAAATTCCAAGAGCTGTGAAAACGGAATATAATCATTTCTATCAATAGCTAAAACGAATGAATAGACCGTACGTTTTCGGAACGCATGAAGGCAGGCCACCTAGCAATGCACGAGGTTTTGTAATGTCTCTAAAACATATTCATACCACAAGAATATCTTATTGTTTGACCTACAATATTTCCTTCTTCATTTCTTCATAGCTTTCATTGATTCGTGTTTTCTAATGAGCTCATCCTTCTTCCTCTGCCTCACTCAACCAACTATCTCTTCAATCACGGGAGTCACAATATCATTCCTTAAATTTGGAATAATATATGCCCCGTATGCTGGTGAAACCTCGCAGCCAGTCTATCGCTCTATTACATACATGTATATATTTGAATTAATATGCCCAATAAGTTGGTTTACAAAATGAGGCAAAGCAAATGGAAATCTTAACCAAAAGTTCATGAATGGATGTACATTTAAATTTCGCTGTCAGGATGAATTCAGTAAATTAAAAAAATGTCGATTTTTAAATTTTGTTGAAATAGAATGAAATGGATTTAACACTAATTTTCAAAAGTAACTTGTTCATAATAATATTATTTTTCCCTCGTGATTTTCTCAAACTCACTTATTGGAAGGTACGTTTTCATTGTTGAAGATATATGAATTCCAGCCATTGCCATTGAATTCCACGTTTATTCTAAATTCAAGAATTTTCTTCACTCCCTGTCCCAATAATGCTATTCTTACATCTAATTCATGCAGAAACTACTTCAAGATTCATGAAATGCAAATAAAAATGTAAGAACGACATAGACTGAACATGAAATATCATCATTTTTCGACATTTGCGATAAACAAAAGTCGAGGAATCAATAAAATATTCGTTTAGAAAAGAGCTGCTTGATATTGACTTAGCAGATAAAACTTCGCTATAAGTCTTTTGATGTAAAATATATTCATCATTAGACGTTGATACATAAAATAGCGATTCAGCACAACTGGATTAACGAAGTCTATAGCCATCATCACAGTTTATAAATCGGAGGATTTGTTTGGAGCAACTCTTCAGACTAACTTGTTTTTAATTACTCTCTGGTCACTGGCTTAATTTCGTGGAAACTCACATTTGTAAATAAAAGTAACTATATATCACTTTCAGTAAATAATCACTTTCTACATGATTTTATAGTACGTAAATTCTCTTGCGTGGTTTCAACGTTAGAGTATATTCTTAGGAAAATCTTGAGAATCAATTTTTTTTTAAAGTGACATACATGTATAGGCGTTGAAACCGCTCTCAACATTGTATAATAAAATTGGGTGGAAAAATTACCAACTACTTTTATTTATTTGGATTAATTAAGTGGTATAATTGGGGAAAACAGATTAAAAGGACGAAACTAACACATTTCCTAATTTATCACCAAAATCTTTATCTTTGGAATATTAAACATTTTTCCATTTCATTTTTGAACTACAGCGTATCAGGATAGTGTATAACGAAATTGCTTAGGTATTGCAAATTTCTCAAGATAATGTTGTTTTATAAGCGTTTTCTGGTCAACAATTTGCTTGGAGATAACTGTAAAGAGTTAGAGGGCGTTTTTTTGATAGGCACGCATGCAATGAAGCGTACAGTTGTATTCATAAGAATCTTTTGCTAAATCTGTTTAAAGCAGTCGTATCTAACGTTCATCGAATGCAGGATTAGTTGTGAGAAGAAATAACGCGGTCCATGTTTGCGAATAATAGTTTTAGCTGGGTTTATAATTATTTGTACTCAATGGAAAGAAATAAATGTACTAATTTAAAAATTAATCTTTTGTCTCCAAATCAAAAATCTCTCACGATTAAATAATCCAAGACATTATCTAATTCGAAAAGAATTATACGTGACAAGTAATTATCATTCTTAAAATTTCTTTGAGTGAGCAGATTGACACCAATAGTGTGGCATTATTCTGACCTCTTATTATTCTTTGGCTAAGACTCTTGACCTCCCAATAGGTACTATCCTCATTCGCTAAAAAGTTAATTGATTTGGAATTCGATGCATTTATACTGATTACTATTTTTTAATAATTGTTCCTAGCGCTTGCCACTTCCATAAGAGTAGCTGGTCGTACCACGCCCTATATATAATTACGTAGTATTAGGTTATCATAATTGTTGCGAAGTTTTGGTGTGAGGATTGCGATCGAGAGAGTTTAAAAGTACACGGGAAGCGATCCCATGTGGGCGGACGGCAGTCAGCAAGTTGCCGAGGGTGGGCGGCGAACCATACGCGATCCCCCATGAGCTAACCCGAAATAGGGTCAGTGGTTCTTTCAACCGGCGCCGGGGAAGGTGGCTCGTGGGCGAGATGTGAGCATACAACGGATCCAAGGGAGAACGACGCAACCCGATGTGACGCGTCGCTCAATATTCATGTTACGTAACGTGCGTGGGATAATTACTTCGAATGATGTAACGGAGAAAGGTGAAAGACATGTTAAGCACGAGCTCTACTTCGATTTTATTAAATTTTGGATCAGAAGGGAAAAAAGGCGCGGTTAATTGTGACATTTTTTAAAGATTTATGCTCGGGCGTTTCACAATAACTTAAAATCGTAAGCTATTGTTCGACCATAGTGAGCGTGGTTAAGTATGAAAAGCGATATAACTTGTGATAGGTTTTCTAAAAATTTGGAGTACATATAACGAAATCGAGTTTCGAGAACGTGACCGAGTAAATTTTTTTTTTTAAGTTCATCTTTAAAAACGTTTCCCTTTGCAAATTTATGTTTCATAAATTGGGGGATAGGCAATAAAAAAATATATGTGACGGAAATTTCTTTCCTTAAATCGTTTCTTGGACTCCTACCACAACGCATTTTCTTTTAAATCGTTGTTACAAAAGAAAATCATTTAAAGGATTTGAATTTCCACAGTGGAAATTATTAAGAGTTTACTTTAAAATTATATCTATCGTGCAGTCATGGTTTGAGTTATTCGGATGATTTTATTAATTTTTTTGTAAATAGTGTAAAATTTAATCTTTTTTACCATAAAATTTTTGAAAGTAGTCTCGCCTAATTTATCAGAGTTCGGGATTATTATATTCGCACTAAAAATACGATTGTCATTGGCGTTAATGAGACATCTAGTGTACTAAGTTAATGCATATGGAAGAAACTGTTCTCTAACTGTTCCAAACTTCGTAACACCGAAGTGCTGACGGAATGTGAGATTCTACCGAATGCAAAACTTTGGGTTAACTGGATTTAAAGGTTTAACTCTAGGGAACCAAACTTTCACCTTGATCTATCCCAATTAACTTATATGTAGTAATGCCGAATACCCGTGTTCCTTCATGAACTTCGAGAACTAAGGCGATGCTCCGAATATCGACTCAAACATCATTTTGTTACGCGGTTGTTAATCAAATGGAGCAAGGAAGATGAAGCGTTATTAAGTTTTTACTAGCATACATACATGCTACAGCAGCGAGTCTAAATGTTTTCAAGGGCTGCATAGGGCAAACACACTCGGAATTACTAGCCTTCAAAGTGCAGTTTAGTTTATTTTTTACGAGACTCCAGTTATTTTTAATTTATCCATTTTTCATAGATTTTTTAAAGTGTAGCATTAAATATTTATTTTAATTCTCCTACATAATATATATTTTATTATTCTATCCCTCAATGGTTCATTTAGGTCATTTAAATATTTTAGTACAGCGGCAGTACAGTATGTAGATATATGATTTATTTGTTACAAGGAAAATCTCATCGCTACGATAAGACAATAACGCAATATGCTTTTTAGGAAAGATTAAGAAATTTTCCCCGAGCAGCTGATGCCGGTGTGAAACCAGCCTATTCAACAATGAAAGCAAAGACAAAGCTAATATACACCGGATGTTGAAACAGAGTGCTCCACTGCCCTTTATTCTGGGCATTTTCAAATATGTGGTAAAGTTTAGTATCCTAGTTGGTTTGGTTAGAATGTAGTCTGAAATTTTGTGGAATGTATGTAGTTTGTTCTCATAATTTACAGTGACAAATTGAACATTGTTACAACCAAAAGACAACATCATTGGGATCCCTGGAATATTGCTAAGTCATGCGATATGAACGATATTCACGGCCACCATTTCTCAAGGGTAGAAAAACACTACACAGTGTCGTAGTACGTCGCCAATAAAAATGCCCATAACGTCATTAGCTTAAATACGAGTACAACTTCCGAAAATATACTTACCTACTCTTAAAGGCTAAAGAGACTCCGTTGACAGTTACAGAGTATTAAAGAGAAATTTTCCCCTGCAAGTACAAATAACTTAATCGTGTATTGAAATATTTGATAAAATTATTTAATCTCTTAAATTTTATTGAAAATCTGGGAAAACTAGAATGTTTATCATGATTCCCTTCGGTTATCTTTTCATAATTGGCTGTAAAAATCAGAGCTGGCACTCGAAATAGCTTTTTGATGTCCTCTTTAGTCATTAAATACATGGTACGTGTTGAATGAAATTCTAAAGAGATTAAAATGGCTAGCTATTAATAATTGAGCAATTCTGCAATTTCGAGTGAACTGAACACTCGTCGTAACAAGGACATAACGCATTCGGTTGGGTTTAAATCTATGATACCTTTGCCCTTATTTTCAAGTAATTGGCGAATTTTCCCAAACTAGTGTTCTGACAAATTGATCTGTGGATGTTAAAAGGAC
Organism: Hetaerina titia; assembly: GCA_037158775.1. Taxonomy (NCBI): domain Eukaryota; kingdom Metazoa; phylum Arthropoda; class Insecta; order Odonata; family Calopterygidae; genus Hetaerina; species Hetaerina titia. The sequence goes on along the minus strand of CM073774.1, from coordinate 51,925,257 downwards.
GTCAAAATGGAATTAACAAAAATAATATATGAGAGGCAGCTTGCACTGAGTGGAAGGCACTTGAATGAATGGTTAATTTGTTTTCCTGGAGACACGTTGCAACGTCGTATTAATAAAAATTTAGGGCAATGCTAATCCCTAATTTTCCATGAATGCAAAAGTACCAATTGAAATGATGGCTACTTTATGTTATTGATCATAATTTTGCATATTTCAGTCAAATAGCGGGACATAATCATTTATCATTCAACAACTGATTTTTGATGTCGTTTACGAAAGCAATAATTTTCGTCCTTTCGGAAATTAATTTACCATAATTTGACCAAATTATTCGAAATTCCTTTTCAAATGATCGCGTGAAACCCGTGCGGTTTACAAATTTCGAACAAACTATCAGAGCTAAGAAAATACATCATTATATACACGCAGAAATATTATTCACAACGTGATTCGTCATATTCCTTCATACGAGATATCCGGCACGTAGCACTCGATTCCCCCATAATCGATCCAACGCGACCCTGTTATGTTCTACTCACCAAACTTCTGATCACCATGGCTACTGGAAATGGTATTCGGTTCCTCTCTACTACTTCCTCCTCTTTTTCTCAGGAATGCGGCAAGAGTGTGTTTCGGAGTCTTCTTTCAACGTAAAGGAGACGTCGAGTTCTGAGCTCTCGGGGAGAACACTCCTCTTTTATATCGTCTTGGTTGACGGGCGGGTTAAACCCTCGGTTCCCAGGGCGAGAAGGTAGGGGGCACTGGCAGCGGTTGAAGTGGAGGGGCGGGGAAGTGTGAAAGGCTGTGGAAGGGCGGGCACTCGAAGGTGTAGGGCGTGCTCGGAGAGGCCTCGAAATCTCTGGGGGTTTCCGAGTCGAGGAGGAGGGAGTGAGAGAGAAAAATTACAAACAAGCACACGCGCTTTACGATAAAGCGAATCGAATACAAACTTCCTACTCGGAGCAACGCCTTCAGTTGTTTCTAGACTCCTCCCCTCATTCCCCGTTCCAGTATCCCCCTTTGCTGCTGCGCCCAGAATCACTGTCCCTTTCGTGGAATCCCACCTTTAAAAATCAACGAAAGGGTCTCCTTCTGTCTTGCTTTGCTCACTTAGCCGTCCCACTTGCCCGCTGAAGGAGGGTACTGACATGTTTATAACAATATCATCCTGTATTCCGATTGCTGAGAATATTTAATTTTTATTCTAGGCGTCCATACGCTTTACGCGGAATGGCGATACGACTTAGCTGAACTGGAGAACGGTGAAATCTCCGAACAATCAAAGGTCGTGGGTCGACAACCCCACCTAGGGTCTGAATAACGTTCTATGGTACAGTTTCTTACTTGGCACGTCATTCTGTGACGCATAAGTTTTGCAACAAATGCAAATATGACTTCGAGTAATGAGTTTTTGTGAAAATTTTGCGCAATTTCACGCGTTACTGTCAACTAAATAATAATATTCCTCAGCCATGATATTTATTTTACTTGTGTGTATTTCATCATCCAGGAAAAAATTGTACGTGATGAAAAATTTTATGTCTACGAGCATATTTACTATTGTTTCATTTTTGCGGTCTCCTGGATAAAATTTGGTAGTTAATGTCTGCGTTAGTTCCACCTTTTAAACCATTAAGATAGCATTTTATTAGTATGAGGCATAGACGTTTCTCATAACAAGCAGAGCGTGCCGGAAATCCGTGCGAAAGGTTTCTCCATGTCATATAGATAATAAGTTTAAACTTAGTAAACGACCTTAAAATACTAGGGATGGTGGGTGGGGAGAGGGGTTTGTTGAGAGATATCCTATGGAGGCAGGAAAAATTGATGAAAGGCGTATTGAACGGCAAGGGATGTTGAAGAAGGTAATAGAGGAGAGAATGTTAGGCAAACGAGGAAAGGGTAGGAAAAGGATAGGGACGTTGGACGGCATGAAGGGAGGAAAGAAGTACACAGAAATGAAGAGAGACCTGATGTAGAGTAGGTTGCTGGATTGGGTTTTGTTTAGAGTTACAAAATATTTATTTGATAGTTTTGTCCATCCAAAACCTACCTTAACCGGTAGATTACCTAATAATAAAACGAACTTAAGTGTAAGCGATGGAAATCACCTTGTTTTGGGCCACCTGAGGGTCATTTAAATACTACTGAAAGGTTGTTCAACCTCAGAGTTTCAATCTACCCGACTGCCAATGTAGATCGTCCGTCAGGAAGCTTTTTTTTTAATTTTAACAGATATTATTTCGAATATTCTTCACCGTAATCTGCTTCAGTGAATGATATCCATTTTGAGGGTACAGTATTTCCACTATGAAAGAAACTTCAATAACTATTTGGTCTTCTTTGAGTCATCATCAGGTTTTTAAGCATTATGATAAAATGAAACCTGAGCGTGTTGTTGAATTGTTCATTTTAGAATGAAATATGCAATGGTTTTTTCTCTTAAAAGAGACTTTGTCGGTGACGTTACTTTGACAATTTTTCACCTCAACCTTGCGCTATAAAAAATGCATTAGGCTCTGTTATTCTCTTAAGCTATCGACATCCTTTGACAAGTAATTTCTTATTTACTTCCTGACCTTCTTTCAAAAAACATTTAACGGTCATAGCAGTAATTTTCACGTTCGTAAAAATCTTTCACTTTTTGTCAATGCTGAAAGCAAAAGTCAGATATTAAAATTAATTTTAATGATTGTTGTTTCGTGAAAAGACTCTTCCGTAATTCTGTGTGAGCGGATCGATTATTATTATAAATACAATAAGTCGGGGAGGGAGAAATTACTCGAGATCACGGAACTGTTTTTTGCGCTTCATCGCTACTACTTCCAGCAGCGTAATTAGCAGGGTTTATGATCGCGGATTTTGTATCCGAGCTTTAAAAGCTTGTCGTATCATGAGGAATCACACTGCTGGGTTCACATTTTTGAAAAAGCGATAGTTAGATAGTAGTTGTTAATTTTCCAGCGTTAATAACGATTAAGTGCGAAAAATATCCGTGATCGCTCAAATGATTCATCATCTACTTATAATTCACCACTAAGCAAACATTATTGTATGCATGGTGGAAAATTAGTATGGAAAGCACTGATTATAATGAACAGCAACGAAAACAAAGTATAATATATGTAACCAATATCATTCAATTAAATGATGTACTTATGTTGGATATTACACTGAATTTTAAAACTGTTGTAATTAGACAGTTTTTCCTGTCGTGGTAATTTTGTTTTTTTAGAAAATTGTTAAATGGTTGGAATTTTTTATCTGATTCGATAAAAATAATCTGGATGTTATTAATATATTCAGCTAATTTTTACGTCGTCGAATAAGAACAAGAAGGAATCCTTTTCGTAACCCCATGGTCACTTTATTTCATTTTTGCCCTGCAAATTTAAAAAATATCTTTATGTTCCTATTTTTCTTACGGCATTTTGTTTTACCAATGGGAAGAGGTAAAGAATTTAAAATCTTACAGAAATATGTATCCATCCTTAATCTCCTTGTATGGGTTTTACATAACGTTTAAGAAGTATGATGATTATAACGAAAAATAGTAATATATGGAAAATTTTTAGAAGATTAGTGCATGATCTTTTTTTCGATATTTGTCACAATAATTCCTTCATTTCCCGAGTGTTATGCAAAGTTTTTTTATAGCCGGTGTACTTTCCATATTTAGGTGACCCTTTTCGTTAGGAAGAAAAGATAAAGGGCCGGCCCCGATGGCGGCGGGATAACTTCCTGCCAATCCAAGGGTCGCGGGTTCGATTCCCACCTGGTTGGAAACAAACCCGCGATAGGTCGATACCTGGGTGGGTTTTTCTCCACCTAGGGCTTGGGTGTTTGTATTGTTGTCACTGTTGTCCGATGTAAAGGCCAAAAAGTGCTGTTTTCGGACCAGGAAGAATAAATAAATAAGTTTTGACTAATGAAAGATCATTGTGTGTTGTTCATAGTGAAAGAAAGCATTGTGCATGGTAATAAAGAATTGTGAAATTTAATCATGACAACGTACATATTAGTGACCGAGGGTATTCTCGATAATGTTATAACTATATGCATATTAATGGAAATCTTAACCTAATTGCTATTAAAATATTAATATAATACCGCACATGCTGAAAAATTAAGTGACTCCAAAATAAACATGTTGAGAGAAAATAGAGAAAATTCGGAGCAACAATTCCCATTTATAGGATTGACATAAGAAATATCGAGAATCGCCCTCCTCACCACAGAATTTTCGGTTTGTTTTAAATACTGCAAAGCACCCTCGATACTTTAAATAGGAGATTGCGTATACTTTAAAATATGGAAAACAATTTGCGCATTCGAATATTTATTAGTGTGCGTGGCATTGCCATTTTAACGTTTTTACTCTTTGATTCTCAGAAGTGAAAATATTTCCCAAAAATCATCAATACAAACCTCAAGGGTCATCTGAAGTTCAATTAATGCTTCTTAGAGCCATCACCGATTCGAACTTAAAATAACATTGGTCGTTGGCTGTGAAGCCCAAGTTGTGAGTGACAGGTGTGTTACTTCAATCGAGAATTTCTCAATTCTTTGTTAGCAGAGGTCTTGCAAGTAGAAGCTAAGTGTGTGCTACCTTTGGAAAAAAACAATTTGCTCATTGTAAGAAGGTCGAAAGAGTTTCGTTGTCTCTGAAAGTAAGGTCAATTTCACGCGGTAAATAAGACTGCTAAGGTATTAATAATGAGTTGTGGTCAAGCAAGATTCAAACCATATTTCAATGCCTATTTTTGTGTTAGCCTGTATCTACGCCTACACATTATTACTTCCGTTGTCCGTCCTCGTTCAAAATAAGAGATTCATTGATTTTCCTAAGATTTACGAAATGTTTGTGGCATAACGGTGCTAGAGTCAATGAGGAATATATTTCAGAAATTAGGAACAGATTTAAGGTATCGGAGGTTAATCCGCAACCTTTACATGTCTCAGATTGTTCAGGTGCGAGTGGGGGATGGAGAGTCTAGACGGGTGGGCAGTTTTAGGAAAAGGAGTAGTAAGGCTTGTTTGTCCATTATCACCTCTACCGTTCAACGTACATGTGGAGGAAGAGTTTAAAGAGGTATGGGAAGAACTGGAGATAGGAATGAAAGTCGGCGGGTAATTCATAAAATCAGTTCGATTCGCTAATGACCAAGCTTTAGTTTGGCAGTCAGCAAAGGCGTTGTAAGCATTGCTGAAAAAATTTGAAATTCAGTGTGATAGATATGGAGTAAGACTAAATATAAATAACCAGAAAATAGAAAGTATAGAATTTACCAGAAAAAGAAATGCTAAGTTAAACCGAAGGGCAAAAAATAGAAGAGGTGGGACAATTAACGTACTTCGGAAGTGTGTTGAACCAAAAAGGTCAGAGTAGTGGGGACGTAAGGAGAAGAATCACTCTAGTGAAACAGGGTTTCACAAGGAGGGAAATGGTGACAGGAACGTTCAGTAAGGATGTTAAGAAAAGTCGTCCAAGCTTTGATATGGAGCGTAGTTACATGTAAATCCGGCGTGGGAACATGGCCATTGAAACAGGATGATACACATAGATGGTGGTTTTTGAATTGTGCGTGCGGAGATGGGTCGAAAGACGAATTTGAGAGAAAGGAAAACAAACGAGGAAGTTCTAAGCATATTGTGTTTGAAGATTGGTTTCTGCGAGAAATACAAAGGAGTCGAAATAGTGGATGGAGAGCATTATAATTGGAATTGGGCTGTTGAAGACTGTGACAGAGAGGAAAAAGTTAAGCAAGTGAAGAAGGGGCAGGCATAGAAGAGGCATGTTGGACCGAATGAAGGGGGGAAATATGGCGACCTAAAGGCTATGTATCGTTGTGGCGATTACAATTCGTGTCCATCCAGAATACCAGTAATATTAATAATAATAAAGAAAAAGAGAGGCATTGTTCAAATGAATTCAATAATTTGTTGAATAAGTTAAAATATTCATATTCGATTTATAAAATTATATGATCTTTGACCAGTCAGTGATAAAATTGTTTTTAAGTCTGACGGATTGTTAAAGGAAAATTGATGTTACACCTCAAAAGTGTTACAACATTCTTGTTGATATTAGCTGAACGAAAAGAGTTATTACCAGTATAATGCCAGTAATGTAAGTAATGATGAAAAGAGACGATGCTATCTGAAAAAATTGTTGGGTGCACCAAAGTAATAATTTTACAAATTAACAATCACTCAAGGTGACGATTCTCCGTGTAGTTTTGAAAAAATAGCAGTTTAGAAAACTTTTAGTTAAAACTCCAATCATTGGTACCTACCAGTGTTCAGGCTATAGGTCATTACTATGGCTGGAAAGATGTACCAATAAGTAGATGCTTTTTTCGTGTGTTAATATTAAGAATCTCTTAGTCAAAAGAAATGCTCTTTATTCGACTCCTGTTTTCTGCAATTCTCTTATCCAGTTATTGTTTGCGATAACAATATTATTGCAAAAGTACTCATTTTTCTTCATTATTCCTCGAGGATAACAACAATATTCTATTGGAAAATTCTGTTAATACTAACTAGTGACGAAAGGATATTCGCAGGATTTTTCTTATTTGAACCGGCACTCGATATTAATCGGACGAATGATTTGATTATTCTTATTTTTAATTCAATAACCTACTATGAATTCACAATAAAATTTTTCATGGATCTGTGGAATTAATTCTGTTTGTGTGTGAGCACAGAAATTAATGAAAGAAGCTCTATTTTCATTTTCTCCAGAAGCGGTGATCGTGAGTAGAAAATATAAATATAGAGGAGAAAATGATCAGGATGAAAGTTTGTGGGGCGACGATATACGATAAAAGTAAATCGAATTAAATTTATGAAACTTGCTCAATATACAAAATCAGCAATAGTTCCACAGGTACGGAGGAGCGGGAAGAAGTGTTGCGACGAAGGTGAACGTTTAAGGCTGACTTCCAGCTAACTTTTTGTCAAGGTTTCGCATGGTCAGATATCCCTTCCTGAAGAAGACTAGTTTTGCCTTACCCGAAGTTGAAAGGCGATCTTCAAAATGAAAAAAAAGAGTTTTTACCGGCTTAATGCTGTTTATTAGCCAACTAAGTAATAATAATATGACCAAAACACCAATGAATTCATCAGTGAATGAAAAAAATGTGGTATTATTTATTTATTTGATGATATTCGTTGCAATTAGGCAATTGTCCTGGTGGCAACGGTCACATAGCTTACAAACAATATTTTAACAGTTATTCTGTACAGATAGATCAGATAGATTTATGATTTCATTTTTTCCACGAACGATAGGGGATCATAACAACATTGTTCAGCTGCGGTAGGGTCATTTTCGGGGACAATTATTCTGGTGTGTATTCACCCCCTGCCACGTACCCCGACGGTGGCTTGCAGGTTATATAAAGACAAAAATAATAAATAAATGAAAAAACAAATATTAAGGTTTTTGACAACAAGGGTTTGGAAATTTCTAATTCTATATGTAACTTGATTTGGTTCAGCTTCCCATTTGAAGAGGGATAATTCAAATAAAGTGCATTCATATAATCGAAAAGAATTATTTTACGGCTTATCTCTTCTTCGTTCCTCCCTTTCACGCGTTTCGAAAAATTTTAAAGCAACTGGTTCAATGAATTTGCAACACTTTTTTTCTTGCACATTTTATTGTTTTTGAGAAATTGTTGGAGCGGAATTTAAGTCATTTATGAAAATCAGTTTACCGGTTGTAGTAAAACTTTCATGCCAACTTATTAGCATTCAGCTAATGAAAAGGGGCGGGAAAAATTTTTGGCAGCGGCAAGAGCCAAATTTCTCTATTTCGATGACTCCGTGAAAGTACTGTAGTTACGAGTTGTTCGATTTTACTTTTTCGGGAGGGTTCATATTTGGTGCATGGTTAGTATGGGAGAGGTAGAGTGACCACTTGACGGGTGCGGGTACGGCAACTCCCATATGCACCTGCGCGCGTCTCTCTCCCCTCCACACGCCCACCTTGCACTGAGTATTACGAAACCCTCTCCGCTTTGTAAACTTCCCTCAGACGCGGCGGCGGGTCCATCCGCTTACGTGTTTCACTGTTTGGGCCCCGTTCTTTTCTGAACTCTTTCGTCCCTTCCCCCCCTCAGCCAAGGCAAACCCTCTCACTTTCATCCCGTGGTCTCCGAGAGACGGTTAGTCTCCGTTCGTTCGTGCTCTGGTCGCACTTCGCCGTGGAAGGGAGGCGCAACTTCCCACGCGAGAAAGGGAAAGAGTTGGCTGGGGGATAGCTCGGTGGCTCTTGGAGGTTCCTATCGGGGTCGAATGGAAAGTGTCTTCTGTAAATCTCGGCTACCTACTTCCGCTTGGGCTTCGGCCGGCGGCGGTTACTCGAAATCTCTCACAGGTTACGTCAACCGTTGGAGAATATGTGGGAGTAATAATGGAGATTTTTCCATCGAATTTTTGAATCCAACATTGATGGCCTTTGAGTAGTAAACTTGTGCCGCTTGCTTTAACAGTCCCAGTTCAACGGTACGATTTGGTCGTGCTCACTCTTCAAACCGCTGAATAAACCCGAGCATGGAATACGGACCTGCCAGTAAAGAGTTTCACTCCAGACATCTAACTAAAATGATTTTGATGCAAAAATATAGGAAAACAATGCTGGAAAACGATAATTGTACTGAGTTTTGCCAACTACAGTTTTATAACATCCTGCTTAAATATTATACGTAGCGCTAGTCAAAAATTATTTGAAAGGTTATATCGTTGCGGCAGATTGTATTGGTTGCATCCGCATCAATCAATATTGAACATTCAGGATTTTCATGAAATTACTTGAACGTACGAGTGCACTACGCTGTTTATTAGTGATTTAAGTTTTAAAAAAATTCTGGAGTAGTTCGTCCTCGGTTCCATGCGTCATCCACAAGTTCAGTCCGCCAGTGTTCCTTCTAAGGAATTGGCCACAGGTGGCCCATAGCTATTTTTCACGGGTGTTACCGCCACTTATGCATTTTATAGCAGTATTTATGCATTTTCGTCAAACATTACCCCCTCCCACATCTCTCTCTCTCTCGTAAAAATGAAACTTCTTCCTTCCTTTCTACTTTCCCCAGTTGTTGTCTCTTGTCATTCCCGGCCCTCTTTTATGCGTAAGGCGTGTGCAGCCGACGCCGTTTGCTTTAAGAGGGGGTGGCGATGTCCGCGGGAGGGGTGGGGGAGGCGCGATGGGGAGGTGGTGAGGGGGGACGCGGCGAGCTGGCGGAGGGCGTTGTGGGAGGAAAAGAGTTTCACAACGAGTGACCTTGGAGGGGCTGACCGTGCTGAGACGATTTCGCGCCCCGACGCGCCCAGTAGGCTTTTGTCACGCTGTGGCGGGGAACGCTCCTCATTTTTTCTGTTTTCTTCACTTTTACTTATTATTTTAAGGTTCCTATTAGTTCACGAGTTCCAGGTCCTCTCGGTTCCTCTCCAGTTCCCATCCAATCTCCGGCAACGAATTTAAAAAATAGATCTATTTACAAATACGATAGCTAGCCTAAATCAGAATTCTTGGAAATGCTTACCGTACTGAGGTTTCATGTGTGATGTCGGCAAACGGCTTTGGAAATGATTTTGTTCAAATGAAGCTTCTGTTTGGCACACGTACACCGCAAGATACTGAATGAGTCTCAAGGGGTTTCATGATGAAATACCAATAGGCTAACTTGAAAAAAAATCAGCAATCTGTTTAATATAATTTCTGCTATTATGGTATATTTTTGCACGTCTATCGTATTGGCTCACTTAATCATTAACGACCTCAATTTTCAAGATTGTGCATGGCAGGTGCTGTTAGAACACCAGCATTAAAATGTTTTAATTCTTAAATAATTGATGACGGTTGATTTCCATGCGTTTTTATTTGCAGGAATATAAAAGTTCCCAAGGTACCGTTTCTCTGTGTTTTTATCACGATTTTTGCGAGGGAAAAAGTATCCGAGAAAATTAATGTGCGTGTAAAAAGAGCGCCAGGAATCCTTATAACCTTACGCTGGCATTCTGGCTTTCCAATGCCCGAGTCACAAGAATAAACTCAATACATAGACGATTAGCTACAAAAGGCCTGCTTTTATGTTCAGGTTCGCCTTTCTAAAAAAATATCGTCCAAAACCACGAAAAAACTACACATATAACAATTTTTTAAAGCATTTATCATTGTACTATGTTCGATGTTGTTCACACCTACATCTCACCGTGCAAACCGCCCCGAGAACTTTAAAAGTAGTAGGAATGATTGGTTTAAAAAAATTCCAGAATGGATACATTCACTCAAAAGTCTTCAAGTAGCTCCTTTATGAATCCACACACCGCTGCCAGGGCCAAGGGCCGCTGGTTTTCCTCGCCTTGTACGGCTCCTGGAAAGCGGCGCCCGGAATGCTGTGGCATGTTATTACGCTTCCTCCGAGCCGTGGTGACGTACTTTCAGCACGGATTTTAAAAATTTTATTTAAATATTTATGTACCCTGCAAGTCACCGATAGGGTGTGTGGCAGGGGGTGAACACACACCAGAATAATATTACCCAAACATGGCCCTACCGCGGTCGGAAAAATGTTATTATGATCCCTTATCGTTCGTGGAAAAAAATACATCTTAAATCTATCTGTTCTACCCTTAATGTCTTTAATTTTATTAGCATGATATTTCCTATCGTAGTACGACGACGAAATAATACATTTTCAACATCCTTGCTAAAAAGACCTCCAAATGCAAATGTTTCAATCTGTTATTTAACCTTTGCTCCGTGAGCGATTCCCAGCCTAGCTGCTCTATTATTTTGGATACGCTACTATGTTTATCATAACAATGTTTTATAAATCTAGCTCCTCTACGCTGCACGCGATCCCATTCGGCAATTAATCCAACTTCGTGAGGATCCCAAATTCTTGCTGTTGCAGGGTCGAGAAGCTCTTGGCATATTCGCGCGTGAGTTTCCTTTTGTTCGCCCGGGAGCACTCGCGGAACCATCTTCGCACACAACTGTCCTATGCCCATGCTTTTGCTCAAAAGTCGACGTCACTTTTAAGGATGCCAAGCTTATCAGAAACCATGCAAACACTTAATCTGCGATCCCTGTCCAAAAGAGCCATCACTCTTGCAAAGTTTTCGTCACTTTCTGAGGTCGAAGGGCGTGCTGAACATTCGGCATCTTCAAATCTTCTCTACCCTTACAAAACAACTTGTGCCACTCCAAAAACCCGATTATCCATGGCGTTATCACTATTAGCTGCCTTGAGCATGTCATGAGTCTAATCGGTTTTGCCAGTGTCACCCAAAATTTGATGGCGTAGTGCTGTTCAAATGACCGGTTCATGACGGAGCGTCACAGTCACGTTATAGATGTTTTGCAGACGAACGATCCGCTCTCCACAAAGGCTGGGAGTCAACAGTCACCGGGCACCAGCCTTACCTGAGATACCCCTTCCTCGAACCTAGCTAGAGATACCGCCGCCCGTATGTCTGTCTATCCGGGAAAAAATAAGTCCCCCTAGTTTTGGGACAGATCTTGTAAGACGGGGATGTTAGAATACAATAGTCGTACAGTCCATTGCACATGTTCGGAAGAGACTCATTTGTCAGGGGTGTTTACCGTTTCCCCCGAGGCAGAGCAAAACTTCACGCATTACTTGACACCCATGGAATTCTAACCGCATGTACCCTCAAAACTTGCCTCGTTTATCACTCTGTTGGACGTGTTCTACATTGCACATGAATAGTCTAACATGAACAAAAAAGTAGTCACCCCCTCTCTCCTTTTTTTTGTCACCCGACGAGTTTACATAGCACCGATATCTACTTTTTGCCGATTTTCCAATTTTTACTATTTTTGTGTGGTCATTTGCAAATCTCATACCATTGCCCGGACTATGACTGGAGGCCATTCAGCCGGATAAATTTACTTTCTCCCTTCCACAGGTATAGCAATTCAAAAATTTGCCTATCATAGTCCCTCTCTATGTATATGTTTTATTTAATGGGTCTATATTTTTCATCCAAAAAAATTATCATTCATTTCATTCAAATTTCATGTAGCATCTCAGCAATCAAACGAAGTCAAAATACTCACTGAAGGATCTATCCACAAATCTTACGCCTGCATCAAAGTTTAAAGGGGTGCTCTTTTGTCTTCAGATGTCTTCGAAATGTAATTGTGTAATGTGCAGGTGATATGATTTTACGTTAGATCAGTAATATTACGATCAGGTTGAAGAAAAATGATCTCCATGTCATTTTAACTGGGCCACACGAATATTTATTTATTTCTGTATTAATTTCATCAAAATTGTACTAATCAAATATGAGCTGTTTTCCCCCTCAGTCCTTAATCCACTATTCGGAATGATTTCAATAACATAAGATATCTTCCATAAAAAAGGCTTTAGTATGTATAAATAAACAGAGAAACAAAAGCATTTGAAAAGGACCTTTCTTGAAAAGGTATAATAAAATGCTTCAATATGAGTTCTACTATTTAAATATATGCAAGTAACGTAGCTACGGTCGTGAATCAATGTAAACAAAAAATACCGGGACCGTAAACTTGTTTAAACAAGTTTACGGTCCCGGTATTTTTTGTTTACATGAGTTCTACTACTAGTGTAACTAAAGAATACCTTGGGAAATTACCGATGAAACAGCTAATTATCGGGGTTATATTAAAAATATCCAAACCAATATCTTCGACAATAACGTATGTGTGCCTCTACTGAATACATAATATATAAAGAATAATGAATCGTTGTGAAGTTAATGGAAAATTGATAACTTAGAATCTTAAAACAGCTCGATATCTGAGTGTGGAGGAAGTGTAATCGGAGGTTTTTGTGGCGTTTTGTTTAGTTGTCCTAAAAGGAGCATGTAGCTCAAATGACGAATCTGACGTATATTTGTCATTACTTCGATTAATAATCAAATAAAAAATAATAATAAAGTTTGAACTGATGAGGGAGTAATCAATAAGTTAATCTAGATCAAGGTGTATCAAGAAATGTTTAAGATAGATCTTAGATTTTCCCATAACTCGTTGTCTCGGGCGTAACTTCATGGAATCGACTTAACATAGTGAAAAGAGAAACTTTATAATTCCACATAGATTTATTAGACGGACGACCTAGGTTTCAACATGGCACGTCATCATCAGGTCGTCCGTCTAATAAATCTATGTGGAATTATAAAGTTTCTCTTTTCATTATTTTCCCATAATGTTTATTATTCAAATTAATAATATGTACACGTAACTTGTAGGAACCCGAATAATGACCACATGCACGCAAAAAGGTGTTTTACATCTGGGTTTTTTCTTCCTGGAAAAGGATTATTCTATGGGTGGGAATCTGGAAACAAAGTATCCTCACTAATCATTACCTTCTTTCCCTTCCTTTATAGTCATACCATATTTCCTGGTGAAAAAATTCTAAAATTGATAGATTCCAAAAATTAATCATGGTTTATCATGTTTATTGGAGCATGGAGAACCTAGAGTGGGGTAAGGGTCCTCTTTCGATGTAACCTTGGCGATCGTGAATGCATGAATAATCAACCATTAAAAGATACGGTATTTTTTACCGGATCACAATATCTTCTGCTATTGAATAATATTTGCGGATTTAACTGATAGCTTTTAATTCTACAAGAGCTGCGTGCTCTCGGGGCTGTGTGTTGTAAATCCTGGAGAAAGCATTAAAAAGGGTATTGTTCACATTTTCACGAGACGAGATTTCACGAGACATAATTTACTGGAATAATGTGTTTCCTTTTGCTAGGATAAATTATCACAACGCAAGTCCCCGTTGGACTGACAATTTCAAGACAATAGTTTGCGGTATTTTCCTAGCGTTTGTACACATATTAATAATTCCTAATAAAACAGGATGTAATGCAAATGAGCTGTTTTCAACTATGATTAAAGCCGTAGCGAAAGAGATAATGAGCGCCACGGCCGTCGTATTTGGTGAAACGGGGAGCAGAGGTATTTGTCGGTGTCTCTGATGTTTAAATGTCCTCTCCTTACTTGTCACCTGTCTCTTGAAGAGGAAGACATTTTCCTTAATTTATATCATTATTGTCCTCTTTCGAAAGTCCCGCGGTTTCAGTTCTGAAACTCGAGTATATCTTTTAGCGGTTGACTGACTAGTGAAGTTCACCTCACATCCCGTCTCACCTGACCCCGATGACGTCATTTCCTCTGGTGATTTTGAAAACTCGGTTAAACCCCAGTGTTGATTCAGCAAGCTATTTTTATTGCTTTCTGGGGACCTAGCTTTCACTAAAGTCTCCGTGGCTGCGTGAATAGTGCAGAAATCGGTTGCCGTTGAAAGAGAAATCTTTAATTAAAGCTGATACCTGTCGAATTGGTCGGGTTTGATAGATTCATCCCGTCTACCCATTTTCTTTCCAATCGGCCACTCCCGAGGTTTTCGATTCACGAGAAGTAGATACGAGAGGGTGCCAAATATAGTATACGGATCCAGAAATGGCAACCGGCACCGAATAAGATCCAGATCTCGACCCTAGAAGTATCATATGGAAAATAATAGTTTCTTTTGTTTGAACGAAATGTTGTTTTAATTGTTAAAAAATGACAATAACTCGCTACCACTAAGATTTATTTTTAAAATTATCTTTTTATGAACCTCCAAAATCGGGGTTTTCACTTTAAAAATTTTCGTACTGTGCTTTTATTTACGTATCGTTATAGGGGATAGGTTTAGTTTAAATCTCGCCCCAATAAGACATTTTGCTATTATTATCTTTGCTAAAATGTTATAATATTATTTATAAACCAAACATTTTCTCATTCAAAGTATTTAACTTAGCTTAAATAGCCCTATAACGATACTTTAGATTTGGCTGACTGCAAAATATCCTTGGCAACCAACTAATGCTGTTTTGTGTTTTGACAATTGAATTTTTAATTACCGTTGTTTCAAACTCTATAATTATAACAAATAAATTTATCCACTTTGTTCGATGAAAGATATATTGTGTACGAGCAGAATTCCAAATTTGATTGTCCGTGATTCACCGCATTTGGTCTGTGGCAGGAGTTACTGAGCTAGGCTTTAATAGCTTACTTCCTAGTGTTTTGCGCAGCTTTCCTCGAGTCAACAGTTTTGTTATAAAGGTAAAGTTACTGGTTTGCGTGACTCATTGTTTTGGTTTTGCAATGCTGCGGTATACGTTATCTCAGATGGAAGGGAAAAGTGTTCTACAAGTCTATTTACTCTAAACTAACCTAAAATTAAGTGCGATAACCTCTATGTTAAGGGCTTTTGAATGGGGATTATAAAAAAATGGTATGCAATTAGATTTTAGAAAAGTAATGGAAAAGAAACAAAGTATAGTACGTACATTCATTTTAAAAAAAAACTTCATCAAGTTACTCGTATCAACCGAGTCATTCTTACTTTCGGCCCTTACTGGAGAAAACACAGTACTCGTAGAAAGGGCTCTTGTTAAAGAATGTTTTCTTCACTAGTCCATTCCTTAAATTTTTATTTTTACACAGAAATTTCTAGAGAAAGAAATATTCAGGGAATAAGTAAGGAATGCATTTAGGAATAAAGATAGTAAGCCGAATGAGCCATTTAAAATTTTATCGAACTAGGCCAAATTAAAAAATCACTTCGGGAAAACGGATGAAAAACAAGAAGGCCATTAAAATACGAAGACTGCCGAAAAAGCAACTTACGTTTCGGTCTAGCGTGGCGATGGGTAGAGCTTTAGCCAACATCTGTCTAAAATTCCCAACACTCAGTACACATCCTGCTGTAGTAGTGTGCAGACTGTGGTTTTTGGTAATTTGCTCACTTCTAATTGTTAAAACGTGCGCTGCAGTAAAGAATCCCGCCACTTGTGAAGTGCGATCTGTGACTAAGTTTTTCCTTGTAAAAAACCTCAAGCCAATTGAAATGCATAGGGAACTTTGTGAAATCTACGGAAACGGAATAATGGGTGAAGGTAAAGTAGGCAGTGATGCATTCAGTTTCAAAATGGCCGCAAGAATGTTCACGACTAGGACCTCAGTGGTTGGTCTTGAGACAAATGAACTGATGGTGAAAATCAACGAAAAACATCGTAAAAATCGTCCATTTACGATTTCGGATCTCTCAATAGACTTGGCTTGCAAAACAGCGCTTTGACTGTGACGCCGAATTGCATGCTGGTGTAAAAAAGTTGCTAAAATATCAGGTGGCAGATACAGGATCTGTATCTCCAGAGACGGAATGGAAAAACTTGTTTATCGTTATGATAATATCTCAATTGGAGTGGTGAAGATGCAGAAAAATAGTTTAAAATGTGCCTTCAAACGCATGTAATAAAATTTTGTCATGTCACCAAGTTCATATTTTATTTCGAAACGCAAGTAACTTTCTGGATAAAAAATCTGATAGGTTACTTGTAAATTTTTCCGCATATTTCACAAAAACCTAGAGAAAACTATATTACATACAAACTTAAACTTTTATTTATTACATACTAGCCTGCAAGGCACCGCTTTGTGGTACGGGGTAAATACAATATAAAGTTTATTTGCCTGTTTTGACGGGTCATACTCCTGGCATACACTTCTTATTGTAATTACGAAAATTGAAGTGAAAGAATAATGGGACCTATAAGTCACAAAATTTCTCATTGTCTGAGCAGGTTATCTGTTAACGGGGTTTGTCGACGAATATTGGTGCGAAGGCTTCTGGTCTGCATTCTGTACTTCCAAGGCCCCTTCAATGGCCGAATTTCAAAATCGCCAGAAGAATCGTGTAATTTAGAATCGCCGAAGGGAATGCAGAAATGTCAAGTTTCGTCCTCGGTGAGATATTTTTCTTCTGTTTGCTTACTCTTACTTTTCTCGGCAACTGGCAGCACGATAATTGATTCGCTACACCTTTTCACTCCAATCTCATTTTTGAGGTCCTCTTCTTTGTTCACTATCCTCATAGTAAGCATCTCGCATTCGCTCCCCAGCCATTCCATTTCTGATATTTCTTCGCTGGCCGTCCAATCTATTCTCCTTCCTCTTGCTTTCTTTAATTAATTTTCTCTTTAATAGGAGCGAAAAGCTAGCAGTGAATGCCATGGAGTCCACACTGTTACTAACATGCTAACTTACGTTATATTTGCATAGTGAACCAGTCTGTAGTGTGCTGTGCAATCATTAAAAAAAAAGCAGAAGCTTAAGAAAATTGGGAAAAAGACTGAAATTGTCAGATTGGCATTTCGGTTGATATTTCTTCCTGAATTGAATGCGTGTCTTCACCTTAAGGAAGTTATGGATACTCAACAAAGTAAAACACATTTTATCTCCCAAAAGTTTTTCGTCACAAAACCAGGAACCAGATCAGGCTACGGAATCGGGACGCAATGGCTCAAGTGGATAGAATTAAAAAGGTACCCAAGTTGTGGGACCAATGTTGGAAAATACACCGAATATCCTAGCCCTTTCTGGTCCTCCCTTGTGTTTCCTTATCACTTAGATAGCAGCACTAAAGTTTGTACATGATTCTAGGTCCGCCTACAAACAAGAAATTTCGATATGTATTTCTCTTCAGTCCTTTTAGGCACAAACTTTCTAAATTTTGCAATATTTTGAGCTATATTAAAGCCGTAAAGATAATTTGCCATTTTTCTTTCGGTTCCTTTTATCACAGTTGACTAATAGTATTTTTGTAGGCATAACCATTGGTCGTTATTTATTTATTTTATTTTAGGCTTGAACTTCCTTGAAGTATGTCATTGCTTAAAGTGTTATGCTTCAAACCTCCGCAAAACCAACTTTCGGGTGACTGGGTCCCGGCACTGGTGAGGTGTTGAAAAGAAATATGTAGCGGCTAGACGCTATAAATGTCATATAACGAGTAATTCTAAAAGTTTATAATCATATTTTTTTTGTCATTCCTGTTTATCTTTCACTTCATGACTGATGATGTACGAGTATGTGAGGAAGTAAAATAGAAAAGTTTTTAAAAGACAGATAAAATTTAAATGACAATAATCATTTTGGAAAGATACCCTTCACTAGCATGGCGGTCCTTGTTCAAATCAATCGGTTTTCTGCGCTTTGATGATATTCTCCGGGTTAAATTTTAGAAAATAAAATATAAATTATCATCATTGCGTAAGTGTGCACGTAATCCTCCTGCACCACAAGGAAATGTTATTTGCTAAGAGTTATTTTTGAGAAATTATCTCACGAAATGAATTGGTTATTTGTTCCGTCGAAAAGGTTTTCCTCACCATTACCGTCATCACTAAATAAATACGAAGAGTGTGATTGGCAGCGGCCCTCCACCCTTTACCTTCTGATGCCACCTCCCTTACTTTCTATTACTTCTTCTGCCCCAACATTTCCCTTTAGTTTTTACTAAATTTTTTCCATGACCTTCCTCGATCTATTTTATCTATCTACAGGGTGCGTTCCAAAAGTAAAGCATTCAATTTCCCGCGCCGCTCCTATTGATTGGAGTGGAATCGAAACAATTGAAGTTGGTGTCGGGACGCTAAGCTTTCCCACGAATTCAATCTCAGTGCTCTCCAAGCTGTGGAAGCAGCAGGACGTCAGTTATTGTAAACCTCTGCGCGCCGACCATGTCACGAAAGACCAACCAAGAGGGCATTTCAAGTGAACTTTTGCAACGTATTGAAAATGAACATGATTATTTGGACGTCATTGCTGGTGATGAAACCGACCCAGAAACGACCCATCAGTGACTTTAACTCTGAAAGAGACTTTGAATACGACCCAGAAACAAGAAGTCCAAGCTCTGAGTCCGGCACACCGACCAGTCTACCAAGCCCAAAAAGGCAAGAATAAGCAAATCAAAAGTGAAAACAATGCTCATTGTCTTTTTCGACAGTAAAGATTAGTCCATAAGGAATTTTTTCCTCAAGGAAATACTGTTAAGGCTGACTACTACGTGGATGTGCTGCAAAGACTCCGAAAAAGGGTCATCAGGACGAGAAAAGACATCTCCGCAAACTGGCAACTCCATCACGACAACGTGCCTTGCCACAACGCGCTATGAGTCCGCGAGTTCCTGGCCAAACACCAGGTGCCAACTCTCCCCCACCTCCCATGTAGTTCTGCCGTCGCCCCAGCACACTTCTTTTTGTTCTCTCGGATTAAGGTTTAAGGATTAACGGAAAGAAACCCGTTTTTCGTCCATAGAAGACATCCAATCAGCCGTGACAAAGACCTTGCGAGAGGTCCCCGAAGACTCCTTCCAGGGTGCGAACCAATAATGGCAGAGTCCCTGGAAAAAATGTAATGAGGCCCAAGGACAGTGCTTTGCAGAATTTTAAGTCTTTGTGCAAATCTGTTCAATAAATTACACTGACTACTAATTACTTAAAAAAAATAAAAACATTACTTTTGGAACGCACGCTGTATTTTATTGTTTATCTAATCCATCTGGTTCGCGAAACTATATTTTCCTCCTGTACTGTTTTGTAGACTTCTTTAGTTCCCTATTTTATTCAATATATTCATGTGCCGTTTATCAGTCGCTTGTAGAATCAGGTTTCGAAGGCTTGTGGTCTTCTAAGGTCTGTTATTACGATTTTATACACACAGTATCGTACGCGACGCGAAATAATTCATATTTGCAACACTTCGAGTCATCAGCTTGAGAATATCTCAGCACTGACATCCGTCTATCCCCTTCCATTCCATATTAGGTTATGCAGAAGTAAGTGACTGGTTCTGCTTCGTCTGATTTAGCTGCTCTTAACGTGGCATTTGCCTGCCTATGTTCCTTAAGAACTTGGACGAATTCTGTTCACTGATTCCCGCAAGTCTTCTGCATTTTCTGCTATTATTTTGGTATCATATGCGACAAGGAATACTGATTTCCTCCTCGCTCACAATAGGTTCTTTCCTGTCTATTTGGCTAACGTGTTCCTTTTGCTTCTGTTTATGCCTCTTCCACATGTTGAAGAGAGTGGTTGTGACTCTTGTCTGATTCCTTCCTTTAGTTTCACTTCTATTTTTCTTCAGCCCCTCATTCAGATTATTTAGACTGTTTTTGTACAATTTTCAGATTTGACTTCTGTTGTAATAATTTCAGTGTTTAAGAAAATTTTCAGAAGTTTCCAGCTTTTTAAATTCCTCCATTCGATGTTCCATACGATTAAATTCCATTTCTTTCTGACAACGTATGCAGCAGAAAATGACTTGCTGACCTTGTAACTTTTCTATTAGTATCTGTTGACAGTTATTTGACTCCTCTCCTTGTTCCATATTGGGCTTCTAAAAGTTGTCTTGATATTTCCCTCTGTCCTGTAACTGACTTATGATGTTAGTACATTGTATCAATTACAGATATTTTGGACAGATAATTCGCTCTTTATTCTCTTTGAAAAGTCCACTATCAGTCTTTAATAGCTTTGGCAGCTATATTTGATTATTACGCGCAGGATTCTTACGACTTTACCTTCGAGCGCCTTGCACATTTCTCCGCTGAAAGGCTCCTTTCAGAGGTTTCGGTCCATGATATCACTCTATGATATACTTTCTTCATCTGTTTGCAATACCTCCATTTTCTATTTTCGTTTCCATTTGAATTTGAACGGTATGTTATTCTCCGTTCTCTAGTGTGAATTTTCAATGGTCTCTGTGCTGTTTCCGTTTTTCTCATCTTCTAGTAGTTGGTTTATTCACAATAACTCTTAATCCACTCTACTTTTTCCTCATTACATTCTTGTATGACTGGGTTTATTAACTAGATGTACTGTCTCATTCCTTGAAAAACATGCTCTTGTAAGCTATTGAGTGTGTACATTGTGACTTCGTGATGAAGTCACAAGATTTAGTAGGCTCTAAAAATTGTCCCGAACTTGGCGTGTGAAATTAGGAGGAACGAATTTTGAAGAGGGTGCAGTGATGTTTATTATTGACCAACAAACAGTTAACTTAATTAACTAAAATGCTCAACTACTGTGTGTTAATTTTTAGACTGTTTTCAGAAAGGAGCAATTTTTTCTTTTGTTTACCCATTATTCATGAGATTTATATCGCCCATGTACATATTTTTTCTGACAAACATAGCAAAAACGATAACTCGAAAATCTTTTCTGGCATAGCAATACAATTCCGTGTCGGTTGGTGACTAGTTGCTTCCTATTGACTATTGTTGATGCTGAATACTTTTGTAAGTATATCTTCAGTTGTACTAAAATGACACATGTTTATGACCAAAGTGGTGTATTTCCACGGAATGGTAATAATTTAGTATCATTTAAGTGTACAGTTCATGTTTAAATTAAAAGGTAAGGGTGATGGGTGTTCTATTATACACGATCACCCTTGGATCTTCCTCTGATTATTCCTATCACAAAAAAAAACAATTGAAAGCTATGCATTTAATATAACGAGATTTAAACATATGTATCGGTTGGGAAATCCGCTATTATGAAAGAGCTATTTCCCTCAAATGATTAGGAATCAACGACAATAGCATCAATATTTCATGCTAGAATGCGAAAAGAATATATTTCTTCATTTCATTTTTAATTTCAAACTTCTTTCGCCGTTATGGTAAATGCCATTTGAAATTTGGAAATTTTATCGTAACAATGAGATCAAGTTAGGTGTGGTGTGTTTTGGTGTGCGTGTGTTAAGATGGTGCGTGGGCTATTAATTTGTGGCTTCTTCATGCGGTTTTTTTCTAAATTACGGATGGTGCCCTAACACTCCCCAGCCACACGCCCTTGCGGCGGCTTGCGGGGTATTGAGTAGATGTTGATGTAGATGAAGTTTGTTTTTGTACTACGCCATTACTCGTATGTACGATATAACGATCTGAGTTCATAATAATTAGCTATCCATGCATTTTATGCTGCTTACTCTTTCTCAGGTTTGGGTAACTGGCGTTATATATTTTATTCCATAACCTTCACTATTTAACTTCGACCGAAGAAGTTAGCGAAAGCATCCAAATGCCGAATCAAAGGAAGTCCTTTTAAAAGCGTGTCGAATGATTACCAACACCTGTTGTGCTACCGCAACAACAGGATGCATGGTATTTTTGATTCCGAGTTATTTATGAAAGGGTTTAAATCCTAAAAAAGTGTGCAAAAGAGTATTGAATTGATTCAAACCTTTGTCCAGCTATAACCGGTCCTTGATCAACAAAACTAGTCAATCATTCGCACAAGTCAATCGCTAGTAGTTGTAATGTTGCCTCAACGAATTCTATACTTTGGTTGCAGAAATTCAACTCACGGAGACTAACTTGAAAGGGTTACGAATACTTACGATATAACGTAAATTTTAAGCAGCCGTGAATTCTGCCCGTCATGTTAATTAAGCAGAGAGACATTGATGAACCATCACAGCGATTGCAGTATATTTGTGAAACGTTTTATATATTTCTTTCTCTTATCCTTCCGCTTTTCTGCACCTAAGTTTTTTCATGCTATCATAATTCACTCACCACCTTGCTTCGTCGCTGTATTGGGTTTTGTTATATTAATGTATCGCGTGTAGTTACATTCTTTTTTACGGGTGGTGTCCTAGCACCTGCCACCACACGTCCTTGCGGCGGCTTGCGAGCTATTGTGTAGATGTAGAAATAACTTCTAATAACATACTCAAAAAAATCTTGTTGACTATATAAACTTCTTTTGTCTACTTGAAGTTCCTGTTATGCTTTTATTGACCCTTAACTATTGCGGTGGTGGTAGAACCGCAGCTCCATTATTTCATTTTAATGTATATGCTCCTAACTAACAAATCTAAGGTCCTTGTTGATGATGATGAGATATGATTCTCTGAGTGACCTATGGTGTGAAAACGCTTTTTCGAAATGGTTGAGCGACTCTATGAGTGAATCATTGGAAAGTGACGAATCGATTTGTAAAGAAAGTGAATGCGATGCCGAATCTGAGCCGTAATTAAATGAAGATGGGAGTACGTGCACCTGTCGTTCTCTCCCTCTCTCTCTCATTTTATCACGGTGTTCAAATTTACCACAATAAATTTGAGTCATAATCCTCTAGGAGTCGTCGAATCGGTACTCTAAACACGGCTTTCCCAATCATGATTCAGGTTTTGGTACGATCCCTTACGGGCGACACACGGTCGCGACTCGTCACGCCCCTGCGTAAATCGCCTGTGACCCTTCGAGTGGGGGAGAGGGTAGTGGGACCGGGGCAGTAGTTGGAGTCGCACATTGGACTTGGTCACCGAAGGACGCCGGAGGATTTCATTCGTGGGACTCGACCATCCTTGACAAAAGACTGACATAATTACCAAAAGGAACTCATGATTCCCACGCGAGCGCCGCGATCCATTTCGCATTGGCCAATCGGTTGATTCGTGGGGGGATTGGCCCTGTCGTCTCTCATTCAACCCTCCCTGATCGCCGCCGACCTCTCGCGCCCCCGAACCGCCTCCCTTGAGCCGTCAGAGATAAAAGGAAAGCCCATTTTCAGAGGCCCTCTTTCCTCACAAAAGAACTTTCGTCACCCTCCACGCCTTTCCCGCCCGCCCCCCTTCCCTCCCTCGATTGCTTTTTCCTCCTATTCCCTTCCTTTCGCCCCGAGTCAAGGTTACGTGGGACTAGTTCTCTTCCTCTTCCACTGCGTTTAAAGAGCGTGTGGGCCGCCTCTTCACACACGGGTGCCCGGCCGTGGCCCCCGCCGAGCCGTTGGAGCAAGTCACCGCATAGCTGCGACGCCAATTAGCGGAGGCGTCCCCGACACTCCCGGAGTGGGGGTCAAATGGGGAGGAGGGGGAAATGGAAGGAACTGGGAAGAAGTAAATATCTTCGAAAAAGCAATGTGTCAATACCGCGGCCTTTTTCCTCGGACTCAATGAAGGCGTCTGTTCCATGCCTCTGTACGGTGTAAATATTGTTGCACGACTCTGCTAATCGGATGCCTGAGGTATCATGGACTTTCGAAAACCCTAGGTGCTCAACCATAAGGCCAGTTTGAATGGCGACCATAAGAGTAGCCTCTTGTCAAGTAGTATATATGTTTATATATCACACTTAAAAATGGCGACAGTATTCAGCTTCCTGAGCAACCCGGGTTGCGATTTCTGAAAGCGTTCTCGAACCCAAAAAATGAAATAACCTCGATTCTAATAGGTTTTGACTTCCGAATCGCCAGGATTTGAGCCAGAGGGTATAAACTTTATTTTTCGTCTGCATGAGTCATGGTGTGATCATGATATGAGTTCAACTGGATTTGTGTATTTCATTTTAATGCGTATCATCTTACGTATCCTTACGAGGGTTGATAGAGTCCACCGCCCGCTAACTTCGTTCTCAGGTTTCCTGTTAGTGCGAAGGGAATTTTAGCACCATTTAGGTCTTATGAGAATTTTACCAAGTGTATGACGGATTCAGATGAGGTCCGGATCACCACTAAAATCTTAGGGGAACGCGAAAATCCGAATGTACCCCAAAACCAAAAGGCAAAGCAAAAGGAAAGTCTCTCCACTTTTGTACTTCTGGTATTCATACACTAATTTCTACGAGGTTGGAAAAATATCGCTCGTGTGAGCATCAAACAAACAATCAAGGGTTTTGTCGTATTAAGGCTTATTGATTCCGCATAAGTGCTAAGATTTTCCGTTTGAATGAGATAAAAAAGTAATTATTAAAGTAATCTACCGGGTAAGGTAGGTTTTTGGATGGACGCAATCACCAAATAATTATCTGGTCTTACTTAACAAAACACGACCCAATATCCTACTTTCCCACAAGCCCCTCTTCATCTCCGTATACTTCCTTCCTCCCTTCATTCCGTCTAACATCCCTATCCTATCCTGTCCCTTCCTCGTTAGCCCAACATTCTACCCTCTATTACAGTCTTCAGCATCCCACTGCCTACCAATATACTCTGCATCCATTTCCCTGTATCCTTATAATTTATCTCAGCAATTCCCTTTCTTCCCTCCCTATAGCTAGCACTTTCTCATTTGTTTTCCTTTCCGTCCACTTCACCTCCATCCTCCTCCACAACCACATTTCGAAAGCTTCCAGTCTACGTCTATCATCCTGCTTCATTGACCATGTTTCCGCGCCGTACATAACTAGGCTCCGAATCAAAGTTTTAATGTGCCTTTTTTTGAACATCCCTACTCAACACCTCTGACATCAATTCTCTCATCCTTGTGAACGCTTCTTTGCCTAGCGCAATTCTTCTCCTAATGCTCCTACTCAAACTTGACCATTTTCGTCCAACATCCTTCGGAGATAGGTAAACTGCTCCACCTGCTCTAGTTTCTGCTTTCCTAGTTTAACGTTTAACTTAGCCTTTCTCTTTCTGGAAAATCACATTACCTTTGTTTTATTTAAATCAGGTGCCCGTGTATCAGTAAGATCATATACTTGTACATATGCATATGGAACTCTGGTTTGAACTCAGGACTCCGCACAGCAGCTGAACGCTCTAAAAAATAGGCCTTCACATATTTGTGCCGCGTGTTGGTAGATTCTCAATCAAAAAAAGTTAATTCTTGTCCATTAATTATTGGACGAGAATATAATATATTCTTCTTCTACACGTGAATTTAAAGTTGACCAGGTAGTCCCCTTTCATCTTCAGACATTGTAATATTTTGTTTTCGAAAGTTTATGGAAATGTATGCCTTTTATTAAAATCCCAAATTTATTTTGTGTAATAATGCAAACGAATAATAATTACCTTAAATGCACAGAAATAAAAATACTTAGAAGTGTTGTCAGTTTTAGTTTGCGTGCGTCGTTTACCATCGGTCAGCAAGGAGAGAAAAGGAGTATATTGAGGGAAAAGTGATGAGGGAAACCGAGTACTGATATAATTATTATTCTTTTTGAATTCTCCCCTATGAGCCATCATACGATCCCCAGAGAGTCGACAATTGGAATAGATAGTGAATGTGTTCGCTGCTGAAAGTGCTCACCATGGATAAGGGACCTCCAATATTTCATGTACTACAAACATCCTTTAAAATGATACATTCCAAAGAACTGAGCAATGTAATTGCAGAAATAAAGTCGTGCCATTTAACTCAATTTAATTGAAAGTGTTAACGAGGCATTTTATATTTTAGGCAGTATTATCATCTTGGTTCGTGCATCGGTTTGGAAATATTTTATACATAATTTTGAAAATTTATTCAAATGTGAACAGAATTATGAATAATCCAGTTTAACTAGTTCCTTGTGGTAAAAACGTTTTACGAAAATTAAATGAGCAGTGCCGCGTCTGTTGAGTAATATTCTCCGCAATTAGAGTTCTAATGTCTTATCCTCCAAACTGACTTATCCAGTAAATTTTCAAATGTTCATTTATATTCTCGATTCCCTTCTCTTAAGTTCTCGTATCGCGTATGAAAAAGATGAAACAAGGGATTTTATCATTAGCTTTTTTGCAGAGGGACAAGAATATAATTACCGAGTAAGATAGAGAAAGTTATCGGGTTAGAATTCTGTGCATCGAAGCACATAGCAAAGATGTTCTTATGTCCATTTTCTGACAATCTTATCCACGAAATCGCAGAACGTGCCGTATTTGCTGGCTTGTAATACAGGGTAGTGTCATGCGTTTCAGTTAACAATTCATTAAATGGGGAAAAAAATTCGTCAACATCTTGGTAGAAATGGGATTCTCAGTAAATCCCTCCTGTGAAGAGTTTAATAAACAGAACCAATGAATGTATTATTATAACGATTAAGAACCATTTGAATAAACATGCTTGAATTGGAAGCTAAAAATGGTCCTCAAGGAAGAAATTAGAGTGCATGTTTTCTGTAGTAAGTTTATATCAGTATTTACTTAGTAATGCCCATCTCGAAAGGAGAGTGCGTGAAGGATAGGTATGATTGCGTGACGAGTGTGCGTGAAGGATGTGTAATGATTATCTCCATATTACGACCGGTCTCGTCGTTGAAACCGGTACTGTTTTATGAAAAGATTCGATGGAAAAAATCCATTATATTTTTGTTTTGTAGAGAAAATAAACGATGTTCCTAGCCAGTTCAGGGGGTTTAATCAAAGTAAGTATCATTCTTTAAAGTGAGATGGAATGTGTCTTCGCTCAGTGACTTCAACGCTTTACTGTACTTTGAATGAGTGCACTTCAATCAAGGGGACCTTCAATCAACTGCAGCAGGAATTACCTTTTTGCGACGGCGGGTCAGATGGTTTAGAAGATTACGAAGCCTATTTAGACGGACATTTTACGGACGTGACCTACCTCAAGATGCGTTCGTGTCCTAAGGTCTCTCTGGCCTTCGAGTCTATGACACGCTAAGGAGGGAGAAGCCAGCCAGCATCCTCCTCTCATTCACCAACAGCAGGAGAAACTGGAGGGCTGCACGCGATGCAGATAAGCGTCACGAATTAACTGTTTTTGGTTTCTTTCGGGTCTTACGGTGTTATCGCCTGATTATCTGAGAATCCGAGTTGGACCTGAAAATGATGAATTTCGTATTTCTCTCTCTCACGAGGGGTATGAGTATCATCCTTTTCGGGTCACACTAGGTACAAACACGCAGTCCATCACAGGAATGAACCAATCAAAAATTGCTCGTTGACGAAAGAGCTGAATTTAGCTCGCTCCTTACGGGTTTGACAGTACATATTAATGTCTAAATACGTCTGTATCATTCGATCCAAAAGTGGTACGAGACGTGGGTACTAGAATTATATTTGAAGTAATGTTTCGATAAATTTATGGGTGAAGAGTATTTCACCCGGAAACACTTTCACCATACAGAAAACCGTCACAACAAAAGTAGAATCGGGTAAATATTTTGGAGTTACGAAAATAAAGGATATGTCTTGAGGAGTACAAATTCGTGAAATTTGCTGAATGACAAATGAAAAGTTATGATTCACAAAAAGGATCCTTGGGAAATGAAATTAGAACCGAAATGGATAATACTCATTCGCCTTCAGAGCTGGTTAAAGAACTTCGTCATTTTTGCCTTAGTTAGGTCGCACCTAGAGCATGCTGCAAGTGTTTTGGGTCCTCACGAGCTAGGCTTAATTTTGGAACAAGGTCGATTGCAAGGTAGAGCAGCCAGTTTTGTGAAACGCTTTTATGAACAAAGGAATTATTGGGATAATTAGGATGGGAGCCACTTGTTGATCGTAGGTTGAAATACAGGCTAAATTTACTGCGTAAATTTGAGGTAGGTCACCTGTCAGAGGATGTTAAAGACATATAAAATGCCCCGACTGATCAGATCACGTACATAAAATCAGGGAGATAGGCAATAGAACAGATAGATTTAAAATTTCGTTTTTTATTAGTTCCATTAGAGATCAAAATATATACGAACGCAGGCGCGAAGGAGATAATTATAAATCAGTAGTGTGTTTAATTTGTCGATATCTAGTTGGGAAATGCGATTGGCATAATGTCTTGAGTTTGCATTATGATTACCGATAAACAAAGATAACATTTATCCAAGTTCCCACCTCACTTATTAGGATTTTTTAACAATATTTCTCTCGGTGATTCCATGGATTGTCTAAGATTAAATGTCGGAAAATTATTATAAAGAATTTTATTGACTCTGGTTGTATCATCAGAGTATTCGATGTGGTATATTTTCCACTGTAAAAAGTATGAGAAAGGTTCTAGACGTAACGAAACCAGATTTAATAAGTAATTGAGTCAACGAAGTTCTTTTAACAGAACTAAATATAAAATATCCGGATGTTTTACACATGACGTTTTCCTTACCCAAAATCATTTGGTTCACTTTTCTTCCTATCCTTCTTTGCCCAGCACCTCTCTGTTCTTCCTATTCCATGTAGTGGCACAGTTCGCGCAAAGGATTGCAGCAACACCGCCATTGATGTGGCCGGACAAATGACCCTCTAGAAACGATTAATCTTTAGTTACGTGCGTATTGGATTCCAAGGCTCTTATTCAAGTACGCGGTCGAGAATTATTCATTGTTGGCAAAGGCCTTCGTGATGGCTCGTGGGAAGAAATAATTTCTATCTATGCGATTAGACAAATTAGATGCCGGTCGCGGTCACGAGCCTTAATAAAAGAAGCCCCGATCCAGGGTCCTGATGAATGACAAGGAGCACGCGCCGCATGCAATGCTAATGAGCTTTCCGTGGGTATATTTCTTTTGAAAGGAAGATTATCTCAACCGATCCGTACTTGACTTTTAATTTTTATTCTGGTGGTGGAAAAGAATGCCATTATCGAGGTCACTCAAACGGAAATTATATGCAGGCTCATATAGTTCTTTCGAAGGCCTATGACAGATTAAGGAAACATGTAGTATTGTTTCGGATATTAAACAGCACATGATTGATGCAGAGCCTTACAAAATTTCTCCTTTACCGAGTTGACACAAAACTCTTGATAAAATCCGGCATAAAGCCTTATATATTGAGATCATGGTTTTAATCGTAAGTTCATCGTAATTATTGTACTCGTAATATGCTTTATGGTCATTTTCACTTCCAGTCTTGAAGGATCATGGGGCATTGGAAAAATAATTTTGTATTAACCTATGCCTATACCTCCCTTGATTGTACGCGGTTTATTAATAATTTTGGTACCTAAAATAGGAGACAAAATTTATCATAAATAATAGATTATTTTTTTGAGAATTTTGCGTAGCCACTTGGACAAAGTTCTTAACTGTATTAAATTAAATGCAAGGTCTATGTCGCGAAGCATTTTAAATGCAATGAATTATTCCATTTGATAAAACCGAAATTTTTAGATTTATTCCATTTTAATTTCGGCACTGCTTCTGCTATAATTTCGGTTGTTTTGACTAGAGTTGGAACTCTTTCTTATATTCTACTAATATGGTTGGACGTGCGTGATCTCACTAATGTTAAAGCGGATTATAAAAGCATTGTTATTAGAAGTAAACGTTAATTTCAAATAATATACTGCCCCATGAAGAATGACACTCTGATATCTTATCTCTCTGCTCTAAAATTTGAATACTGATTATGGGAAGTTGATTTATGTTTTCCCATTTATTTTCCATCTTTATTTCTAAACGATATTTCTTTCTGATTCTCTCGACGATTTATGCGGAATTGGATCCTTACATCGAAGCTTTGGGAAATTAATATTATGGACGGGATGTAAGTGTTTTTCACAATTGCGTGAAGAATTTAGAAGGATACAGGATTTTACATATTGTGATATTATTATGTGTGTGTGTGTGTAGTATTATGTGAGGTTATCTGAGACCCTATGTTGGGTTTTATATTAGATAATCTACCCTCTATCGGTGAAAGTTTAGGACACGGAAAATTGTTGCATGTGGACTTGACCTAACATTATCTATTCAACCTCGCTCTGAAACATCCCAGTACCGATTATTATATATTTCATCCACTTCTCCTGCCTCCGCGTTTCTTGCAGCATTTTTCTCTTCGTCTAACATTCTTGTCTATCTTTCATGTATCCCCTTACCCTTCACGTTATATCTTAAGTATCATCACCATTTACGTACTATATCTCTTCAATTTTTAACTTACGCTTAGCCCCTTACCTCAACTGGACATGGTACGGTTCCAAATGAAACGTTCCTTGGTGGACACCTTACCGCAAAAGTAGAAATAGTTTCGGGAGCTGATGTATGAGGGGCACGTGTGTACTACGCGTCATGTATCGCGACTGATATTGGTTCGGGCGAGTCCAGTATGTCGCCCATCGAGACGAGTGGATTTCGTAGGCGTACATGAGCAGATGCAGGCAAGCTGGTGACCAGCTTCCCCTTCCTTGTAAACTATCCTCCTTTCCCTACATTCATCTGCTCTTAATGTTTCCCCTCCGAGTGATTAGTGCATCCCCTATTATCGATGATGGATAAGTCTACCTGAGAACTAGCCGACTACCAAGCCAGCAGTCTGCCAGGCTATCGCGAACTTTAATGTACCACGGTACACACCATGACTCTGTTCACTAATCAATATCTTTAAATGCCTATCAATAGCATCCAAACTCGATTCCCTTCTCTCTGTAAATGCTTATTTACCTAACGTGATGCTATTTGTTTGCCCCGATTTCCATCCTAGTGCAACGCAATTGGTGTACGCTCCCTGTTCTCATTTAAACACGCCTTGATTTTTCAACTTACCTCTTCCATTCTGCCGCTATGTTACGTACTTTTGTTACGACTTATTTCCATCCCATGACTCCAACATGGATTCTCCTATGCCTTAAAGGGTTCCTCTTATTCCTTGAATGTTGGCACTAAAGGTGAATCATCAACAGATTGGACTGAATTAGATTTCAACTTCTTTTTACTTCTATCGTTAGACCCACCCACATTTCCCTTGCCCATCCTGACTTTGATTTTTTATTCGTTATACTAGGGGACGTGGTTTTTCTAGATTTTAAGAAAGCCTTCGACAAAGTACCCCATAGTAACCTAATCGCAAAGCTAGAAGTATAGGGCTTAGATAAAAATGTCCGGGGTTGGATTAGAGACTTTTTGAATGGTCGGGTTCAAAGAGGAGTGATAGATGGAGTTACCTCAAAAGGAGTTGAAGTTAAGTCAGGTGTTCCGCAGGGAAATGTTATCGGACCTCTTTTATTCTTACTTTAAGTTAACGACATAGTCTCCGTAGTCACTAGTAAGGTACGTTTATTTGCCGATGATGCAGTGGTTTACCGTGATCCTGAGGGTACAGCGACTTTTCCCGATGACCTTAATGCTATACAACGCTGGTGCGACGCTTGGCAATTGGAATTAAACTTAAAAACGTTTACCTAGGCGTCACCCTCATTCACGATATTTCCTGGATGAACAACATACGGGCAATTGTGGAAAAGCTAACAAAAAATGAAAATTAATTAGAAGAATATTTGGTAAATGTGATGAAAAAGTCAAAGAGAAATGTTCACTGTCATTGATTAGGCCTCATTTAGAATAGGGATCCTAAAGAAGTTGGATTAATTGCCGAATTGGATCGCGTGCAGCACAGAGGAGCTAGGTTTGTAAAACATTCTTATGATAAACTTAGTAGCGTATCCCGACTATTAGAGGAGCTAGGCTGGCAATCACTGCCGGAGCAAAGGTTAACTTTTAGATTGAATCACTTGAATAAATTGAAAGGACGTCTTTTTAGCAGTGATGTTGAAAATGTATTATTACCCCAATCGCACTATGGTAGGAGAGATCATGTTAATTAAATTAGAGAGATTAAGTGTAGAACAGAAAGATCTAAGATGTCATTTTTTCCAAAAACGATAAGGGATCAGAATAGCATTGTCCAACCGGGGTAGGGTCATATTTGGGTCAAAATTATTCTGGTGTGTATTCATCCCCTACCAAATACCCTGGCGGTGGCTTGCATGGCATATTTAAATAAATACTAATAGTATACGAACCTTTTCGGCAGATTTCACTGAGGAAAATAATTCTGGGTTATACCATGCATAGGTGAAATGGACCGAAAGGAAAACAAATGAGGAAGTACTGAAGATGGTGGGTGAGGAGAGGGGTTTGTTGAGAGAAGTCCTATGGAGGCAGGAAAAATGGATGAAAGGCGTATTGAGCGGTAGTGGAATGTTGAAGAAGGTAATAGAGGGGATAATTTTGGGCAAGTGAGGAAAGGGTAGGAACAGGATAGGGATGTTGGATGGGATGAAGGGAGGAAAGAAGTACACAGAGATGAAGAGGGACCTGATGTAGTTTAGGTTGCTGGATTGGGTTTTGTTTGGGGTTGCAGAATATTTGTTTGATGGTTGTGTCCATCCAAAAACCTACCTTAACCGGTAGATTACCTAATAAATACCATGCATTTAAAATTTGCTAGCATTAAATTTTTCACGGGTTGACCAGAAATACTATAAGCTCCATGTTGACAAGAGGTTAAATATAGTCATTTACACTCTGTTTTGAAATTGTTCTCAATTTGATCGGTATTTATGTAGACATAGTACGCACAATAATTCTTTCGAGTGTCAATATGCCTACAAGTAAAACTCGATAATTTGAAAAATTGGGCTTCTTAAGGATTTGCAGTAGTTCTTTGAGGGTGAGGGCTTAGTAGTGAGCTCATGAGGCAGTTTACGAAGGGATATGGTCCTGCTTGACGCAATGCGGCAAAAGTGGGGAGGCGGATGGTTTAAGGAAGAACGAAAACAGATTGGTATTATTACAGGGTGAGATGCCAGCAAACTAGAGGAGAACTAACCACCCATGCTCCAAAAAAATAGGCAAGTAAGGCAATTGCAGCATGTAGATATTGAAAAGAATTAAAAAAAATTTGCTCGAGATTATATTCTTCCTCCTTTTTCTGGGGTGTAAAGAACTTGCGTCTGGTGAGTCGAGGGTTTCTCTAGGAATGAAATTCCCGAGTTTTTAATTACCCCCGTCTACGCTGGGAGTAGCGAAAGGGAAGGCAGCGGAAAGGTTAGCAGTGACGCATTTCATCCATTCGAAAGTGGGGTCCACTGGAATAGGGTACCGGACTATGAGGAACCTCCGCTCGCCTTATTAAGACTTTTTTTCCTGCGTCCCATCACCATTTACTTTACTCCGATCTCCTATCCCCCGTTAGATCCCACTCCTGCTAGTATACTCGTACACCCGATGAAACTCGAGATAATGAAATTTAAAACTAATTTAGCCAATCAAGACGTGCGGAAGAAAACTCTCCTGATGGAAAAGACGGAAAGGATGCTATTACGGTCAAAATTTGATTGGCCGAGATCGTCGGGCTATAGCAATTGCCGACCCTCATGTATATCTTGGGGAAAGGAAGTGTGTTAAATTTGAAAAATATTATTTGCTTAATGGAATATTTAATAGATGAAAAAGAGACGTGCGCGTTATTATAGCAAAATACTTTTAGTTTTAGTCAGTAACAGGCGTGGCTGTATGGTAAGTACAACAACGGTAGACTGCAAAACATTTCACACGCGATGAATTTTCCAACGATCTTGACTCTTCATTCTCGTGGTTGGCCTCGGGAATTACGAATTTGTTTGGACATAAGCGATTTTATTGGAACAAGAAATGAACGAAGGGTGTGCAAAACCTTTTTATGTTTTTATTAGAATCTCTGTGGATTTCAGATATCTCCTACTTTGCTATATGCTGATGTAGTTCACTCTTCATCCGGACAGACAAAACAATTACAAACTCGGTTCTGGTCACATGACTGTTGGTTTGGAATGCATCAATACTTAATTATTTTTGGATGAGATAGCACAGCAATGACTATTTTAGCCCTAAGTTAACATGTTGACGACTCTAGATTGAATTGAATTTGCATTCGGTTTTATAAGAATTGAAGCGGTGTAGTTTCTGATGAAACATTAATATAGATCGTTTTAAATGAATATACTTAGTAACTTCCACACAATTTTTATTCGTACTAACGGTTTCAACGCTTCGGCGTCTGGTACCGGTAGTACGAATAAAAATTGCGTGGTAGTTATAAAGTATATTCATTTAAAACGAACATAAACCTCCACAAAGTTGAGCCTGAGACGATAGAATTCATTAACTTAGATTCCATCATTCCTCGAGATTCCTCTTCATTTTTATACTTAATAATTATATATCCATTACACATTATTATTGTTCCATGGGCATGAGTTTTATGTGAAGTTATATGAGTACTACTGTTTCTTCTGAGGAAGACGGAGTTAAACTCCGTCGAAATTGTTAAAAATAATACGAGTGTTCTTTTTGTGTTTTCTTATACTGTTTGTTGCTGTTCAAGTTTATCCGAGTTTTTATATATATCCCTTGGTACTGTCACAAGATTAAAGAGCATTCATTCCTGGAATTTATTATGCTGGTTGCGAATGGCAGCATTCGATTTTTTTGCTAAAGCGATTCTTTTTTAAAAAGAATCGTACTGTATGCTAAGTGCAGCAGGTTAATTGTGAATTAATTACCGCAAACAAGATTCATGTTTCAAGCAAAATATTGAGTATTTGATAATATCGTTGGATGAATCATTCTACCAACAGTGAAGCAAAAAATATTTCCTAGTGTCTTAGGCTCTGTTCTTTGTTCTTACCTCCCTCCTGTCATCTTCATTCCTATATTTTATTTCTACGTTTCCTACGCCTTCTTTATGCTCTCGATATCTTATTTTTACCCCATGTTAAAATTTGCCTTTACAAATGGAGTCGCAGTCGCTGACAATATTATTACCTTTTCCTTTTTACGAATGGGCACGTGCTCTGGTTCCTTTGTTCCTCCGACACGCGTTCCTGCCCACAAATTGTGCGCGGACTAGTGCTAATAGTGCCCACGTGAGGACGTTGTCAAGATGGTGCGAGGGAACTGGTGGTTGAGAAACGGCGAAAGGAAGTCTGCGAGGATATCAAGTAATAGTTGGAGTCAGAATCATATAGTTTAGTCGGAAATTTGCAGACTATTTGCAGACGCAGATGCTATTTTCCTGGGGAACTAAGACGACCAGGACGGACAAGTTACTAGAGTTAATTTTCAGTCATCATATCCCGAGGGATGGATTTAACAAAAATAAAGAGTGAAGTCATGGGAAAATTATCGCGAACATGCTGAGTACATTAATTGCCTATAGCAGTGAAATACGGTGTTTTCAAATGCTATGTCGCAACGGATGAAAACTGGTGTATTTGAGTAAATTTAGGATACTTTTTGATGGATAGTTGAGACCGTTTCTTTGTGAAATTCCATTGTACTCGTAATGCCCAAGGAAGAATCACATAACTTTGCGTTTCAGCAGAAGAGAATTTTTACTGTCTGAGTTTTTACTGTAACCAGTTTAGCTACACTGTAGCATTCTAGATGAAGATACAGAGTAGCGAAACTAGTTGACAGTCAATATTCTACTAAAACGCAAAGTTATTTAATTCTTCCTTGCGAATTTAAGTTAAATTATTATTAAATTCACAAGTAGGATCTAGGTTTGTCCTTTTAACTAGTGGGAACTTATATGTGCAAAGATTTATAGTTTTCGTTAACAAAAATGAGGCAGAGGAATTTATAGGTATCACACACAGAAGGTTCTAAATTATCTGATTTCGATCGATTCCAGGAATCAGAAGGTGATACTCAAGTGGGTGCAGCTAAATAGTTCTGCATGACTGCGAAGTAATACCGACGGCTCTCATCAATTTTTACTCTTTGTGATAAATGTGACTTGAAAGATATTTTCTAGAATCTTGGCCAAAAACTTCTTGCAATGTGAAACGGTTTGGCAGCATAAGCACCGTACAGTAGGTCTTGATAATTTTGTTCTCATTGATCTCTGTTTTGTGGACTGACTAAATAGTACGAAACCATTATAAGTGAGCAATGTATGGCGACCTGGTAAACATTTAACCAGTAATAGGATAAAGTTAGCGGGTGACTAAGTGTGGATATTAACCTGATATTGTTATCCTGATTTGAGACTTCATGATTATACATCTTTTAATTATATTTAATCAGTCGCATTGAACAGGTATTTATCCTATCTAAACCCAAACCTTAATATCTTAAAAAAAGTTTTTGACGTGTCTACCGATCCCTCTTTCACCTAATAAAAAATTTATCTACTGAGATGCGTTAAGTGTTTCTACAAATTTGGTGGTTCCCGTATAACTGGTTTTATTTTCATAAAGACCAGGGTTTAAATTTTAGAAACAATTGTATTTTTCCATAACTGTACATGCAGTTTTCCATTTATCAGAGGTGTAGGTTATGACTCATTTTAATACATAAAGGGGAATCACTTTCATTAGTCATTTCTTTGTTCGACGGCTAACACACTGTTTTGCCTTACTATTGTGATATTTTAACATTATTACGATATACGGTGTGCTGTTTCAAAGTAATGAAAATAATTTTGAAATACATCGGATTTTTCTTGCTTTCCAAGGCCAAATTCATTGAAATAATTCAATTACTAACAAATAAACTTTTAAAAAGTGAAATGACCACGTTTACCACTTCTCTCTTTTCAAGAATCAAAACTATTGTTGTATGAACTTAATTTAATGAACATTAAACTTAAAAAGTGAAATATTCGATGCACCAAGAAACTCTGAAAGATGCCGCGACAGTAACTTTAACGGAGCTCAGTAACAGTAACTTTTTAACGAAAGGCTAAAAGGAAAATTTACTTTTTTAAAGAGGGGGATTACAGTGGTTTAAAATGGGTGCTGCAAAATCAACTTGATTGTTTAAAGAAAGATAGTAATCAACGAAATACTGAGGATACGGGGAATCTCTTTCTTGTGATCACGCTCTCAGCAGCCAA
This sequence comes from Hetaerina titia, assembly GCA_037158775.1. Taxonomy (NCBI): domain Eukaryota; kingdom Metazoa; phylum Arthropoda; class Insecta; order Odonata; family Calopterygidae; genus Hetaerina; species Hetaerina titia. Next base: position 51,888,045 of record CM073774.1, on the reverse strand, counting down.
AAAGTCCAATCCCAGTAAATTTATAAATGACAACACGGAACCTAGATTGTACAATCCAATAAGTATGAGTATATGGGATCCTCACGAAGTTGGATTAATTGCCGAATTAAATCGCGTGAAGCATAGATGAGCTAGATTTTTCAAGCATTGGCATGATAAAACTTAGTAGGGTATCCAGAATATTAGAGGAGCTAGGCTGGGAATCGCTCACGGAGTTAAGGTTAAATTACAGATTGAATGACTTGGATAAATTGGAATGGCGCCTGTTTAGCAGTGATGATGATCAAAATTTATTATTACCCCAATCGTACTACACTAGGAGAGATCATTTTAGTAAAGTTAGAGAGATTGTGTTGAACAGTGTTGAACAGATAGATTTAAGATGTCATTGTTTACAAGACCAATAGGGGGACAATAAATTTTCTTGACCGCAGCAGGGCCAATTTCGGGTAAAATTATTCTGCTGTTTATTCACCCTCTCCCACACATCGAATGGCTTACAGGGTATAAATAAATAAATAAATGAATAAAATAAGCGAGCCATTCGCTAATGCGCATAAATAGTTTAGTGTAAGTATCACTGAAACTTCTATTTGAACCATTGATAAAAATTTCACAAACGAGGTTGTTATACGTTGAATTTTTGTTGAACTAGAATAGTTTTCATCTTTTAAGCTAACGGCTGCCTCTGATTCAGTTTCTATCGATTACGCTTTTGTAAAATAAGAAAACGTCGATCTGAAAATAATAGATAAATCAATAGAATAAGAGTAAATGATTATTTTAAATTGACGGCCTATTAATTTTATTTATGCGCTACAGTGTATTTTTCAAAACCGTACCTAATAAAAATGGAAATGCTATCAACAAGTTACCAAAGTTAAAGAGAAAAGATTGGTTGAATCATGGCTTAGTAGAGTCAAAGAAAAAATCATTTGATTACACTTGGACACGAACATTTTCAATTTCCCGCAGGAGAGTCGGTTAATATTATTTCGCTCAACACTTAAAGAATGTGCATTAGGCTCGTACCAACGCTTTACCCTCTTACTAACTAGATATTATTCTATAAATAAATAGGTAAAAGATATTTCAAAGACATTTACCGTGGATAAAGTAGTTCAAAATTGTTAATAATTTTTAACTTTTTTAAATATTAACATATTCAGTCTTGAAAAATCGGGATTTAAAACTTATTTCTACTATAGTCGCATTCTAATTCAACTTGTTACATTGTTTCATTAATATTTGATCTAGTACAGCTAGTAATCATAAAATTAGGAAATTCCAGATTGTTAACAAGGATGCAAACGGTTGTAATCCGGTGATTTTTCTTATAATCTTCATCAATAATATCTAAATATGGAAAAACCATACGTTTGCTTGAAGAGTTTGTTCAGTTTAGTAATGAGACCGTTCCGTATAATCTGATTCACCAAATGCTCGTAACGAGGTTAATGCGAAGCGGAATGGGGAGTGAAAAACGCAGGTGACTGTCTCTCTTTCTACTCACTCCCTTTGTACGACGGATTTCCTGAAACGCGGTACTGCTCTTTCAAACAATGGGTTACCTTCCGAGTTGCTTCGGAATACAGTCACAGGAGTATCTAATATTTAGGTTTCTGGGAAATTATTGGGTGAAATGAAGGCCTTTGACATATTACGAAATCGCAAATGTACATAAAATACTCGTAAATTGAATACATATTTATATCTTTTTTTCAAACCAAGGTAGAGTTTATTGAACACCGCCGTTGAAAATTCATGCTAGTTCTCGCTTCTGGTTAGGGTTTGACCATGAATGGAAACGAATCGCAAATTTGTAAAGGCACTCATGGTGCTTAAAGAAATAGCGTCAATTAGGAAATCAATTAAGAGTTACTACTCATTTTATGTGTTTTCTTTAAATTATTCAATTTCATAGTTGAAAATTAATTGCAAAACAATGATTATGTATTCCATCATTAAAAGTATTTTTTCTATATTTGTATTAAATTCAAACTCACATCTACGGTATACTGAAGGGCATTTAGTCAAAGAAGCTAAAAACCATTAAAGAAAAATCCATGGATGAGTTAAATTTGTGGTAAGCACATTTCCTTCGCCATAATTATGGTGTCTTTATGTTTAGGCTGAAATAATAAAGCTATCCGAAAGCTAACACTTACATCAAACGAGGATGGCAGTTCAACAGGGATTATGTGTATTGCATTTGCAACTTATTGAATTTTAAGGATATTTGAAACGTACACATGTTCCTGCTACGCATTTTACACATTAACAAGTGACTGTTTTATTAAAAAAAAGCTTGTTGTTTAGTAGTGAGAAACCGGTTTTTGGGGTTATTCACACTGACACCAAGGTATTAATCTGGTTTGGTGGGACATCTCGTCAAGGTGTGATATGTCAGTGAACCTTTCTTGCATTATTCTGTGTTCCGGTTGCTGGGGTGGTCGGCTGGTAAAATATTTGTCTCTCTCGCAGTAACCATACATTTTATTAGGTAATCTACTGGTTAAGGTAGGTTTTTGGATGGACACAACTATAAAATAAATATTTTTTGTAACTGCAAACAAAACACAATCCAGCAATCCAATCTACATCAGGTCCCTCTTCATCTCTGTGTACTTCTTTCCTCCCTTCATCCCGTCCGTCATCCCTGTCCTGTTCCTGCCCTTTCCTCGTTTGCCTAACATTCTCCCCTCTATTACCTTCTTCAGCATTCCACTACTGCCGATCAATACGCCTTTCATCCATTTTTCCTACCTCCATAGGATTTCTCTCAACAAACCTCTCTCTTCACCCACCATCTCCAGTACTTCCTCATTTGTTTTCCTTTCGGTCCATTTCACCATCTCCATTCTTCTCCACACCCGCATTTCAAAAGGCTCCAATCTACGTCTATCCTCCTACTTCAGTGTCCACGTTTCCGCGCCGTACATATCTACGCTCCATATCAGAGTTTTTACGAGTCGCATAACCTTTGTTTTATTAATATTGATTCTCATCCCATATCTATTGCACTGAACCTTCACTCAACAATGCTTGCAACCCCTTGGCTGGCTGAGCAAGTAATGCTTGGTCATCAGCAAACCTAACCGATTTCACAAATTCCCCTCTGACTTTCATTCCTACCTCCAGTTCTTCCCATGCCTCTTTAATCATTTCCTCAACGTATATGTTGAACTAACCATACATATGTGTCTAATTTGGTGAGTTTTGAATGTTTGGTCTCAATAAACCAACACCCAAAACAAATGTCGGTTTTCTGATATTTTATTACTCCGATGAATTCATGGAGGTTATTGAAATAATATTTAGCAGGTAGTATTATTTTTTGAAAGCAAATCTCCGAAATGTGTTCAGTAAAGTGTGTGTTGGCAAGAATTTTCAACCGTCGTGGTTTGGATATTAGTTCTTTTGGGAGATAAGAATATTTAGGGCAAAAGTCAAATATTCAATTTGTGGCTAATAAGCAATGTCCAGGAAAGTATGGTGGACTATTGAACTGGAACTCAAAAGTCATATTTCGGCAATATTTCCAATCTCCACCACGACGTACCTACATTTCCACTATTTTCACACCACCAATGACCCCACCTTTTCCATCCCTAAAATTACTATCGCCAACAATTTCAGAAAATCTTCCCCAAGCACAGTTCGCCGAAAACTTTGCCGTCTGTCTACCCACTTGGGCTGCGTCGACCGTGTTTACTGTGATCCCAGGTCTGTTTTTCCTGGTAGATACAACCTCGTCCGCGATTCCAATTGAAGCATGAATTAGTGCACTCGGCGTCAACCTTGACCTATCGCTCATCCCATCCGTCCCGATTCTCACATATTCTAAGCTAAGATCGTCTTTCTGTCCATATTTCGCCTTTGTTTTAATCTCCCTCCTGACCTCTCCTCCTATTTAACTTCATCCCTGTCACCTCCAATTCCCCCTCCCCAATCTATCGCTCTGCGCGGTATTTTCGTTTACCTCCCATAGGCAGGTGGCGCGAGAAGAGACGCCCTCATAAACATTCGGGAACGCACCCGCTGGGAGACTAAAGGAAAGAGAGAAGAGCAACAGAAGTTAAATGCATGCATCGAGTTATTTCTCGTCATTCGTGTGTTCTTGTTCGTTTCTGTTGCATGCAATTTATTTCAACGTTTATAATTTTTAAAAATTAGTTATTTTAGTAGAAATATTTGTACGAATAATTATACCTTACACAACATCCAAATTTTATGGCATGGTCAAAGATTATTTTATTATATTAAATATAACCATGAGATGAAATCTGAAATGTCATCACGCTCTTCATCTCGGAAGAAAATAATTAACAATGCAAGGAAAAAATATTTTTTTTCACATTAGTCTTGAAAATAATGCTTACCTTATGAGAGAAAAGATGGACAATAATTTGATTAAGATATTGATTATTTGACTTCTTTCATTCCTCAATAATAGTTGTTCTTATTTCTTCTTCTCCTTATTTCCCTATAATCTGCATATGCTATACTTTATAGCACAGTAAATACTTTATTATGAATCGATTATTACTCTTGAACAAAGTAAAATGTAAATAATCGAAAATGAATCCATTCCATATGGAATTCTTCCCAAATTAACCATCCAAATTTCAGGGTTGGGAAGGGTAAACAATAGCTAATGTGATATATCCAAGGTGAGAGAAAGAGTGGTTATGTTTATGAATAATTTTATTTATTGCGCGGAACACAATTACCACAGCTGATTCATGTAGTATATTTTAAGTGACAGTCAGTTCCCAACAGTCAAGAATTGCCTTAATAGCACGACGATTCACTTTTTGCGGGAATTAATTTCCATTCTTTTTACTGCGTTCTATCATATAAACTGACTCAGGTACAAGCATTACAAATTAACATAAGGTTCATTTTCATGGGAACCAAATAGCCAACATTTATTTAATATTTTTAGTGTTTACTTATTATATCTCATTGAAAAATATTAAACGTGGAATTTAACCTTCTTTTAATCTTCATTCATTGGCGTTCATATATGATGGCAGTTACCTGGCTTTAATATTGAGCAAAATATAGATCGCAGAACCATTTCAGCCCAGTGGCTATAAGGAATCACCGTACTTTCGAAATTTAGAATTCCATTGTCCTTCATGCATCACTTAGAAGACAATATTTAGCACCATTAAAATGTTATCACTCTGCAGGAGGCAAAATTAGTTTTTTGACGTCGGGAGAAGGAAGTCTTGAACGACGAACCAATTTTTTCACTGCCTTCCGGCCATTGTTCATTATGACAGCTCTATCTGGTGAGTATATTTGTCCAAGATTAGCTTGTCTCAATATTTGCCGGAAACTTTCGGCCGGAACAGCTCCTATGGATGGTTGTCCTGCACCACCTAGTGAATTTCTGGCACATAATGAGCAAGGATATCCGACAGGCACAGATCCAGGGAACAGTGGCTGAACGGCTGATGCAACTTCAGATGAATTTGAATTACTTTGTGGGCAATATGGATAAAATATGACTGGAATAAATCCTATTACTGCACCAGGCGGAAGTTGCAGATTACCTCCTCCATATGAGGGGTAATTGGGTGGAGAACCGCTCGGATATTGGTTACTTGGCCCTTGAGGATATGGTGAAGATGATGGAGGCTGTGTTGGATATGCGCCTGCAGGACCTTGAGGACCTTGAACGTTATTCTGTCCTCCTGGTGACACCAAATAACATGGGCAAGCACCGGGGCTAGGACCAACAGGGAGAGGATAGGGGACAATAACAACCTGTGAAGACGGAGGACCAGTTGGAATAGGTTGCGGATAAAATCCGCCGCCACCTGGACGCTCGGTGACTTGGGAACCAGATCCAGGCGGTGACGGTTGCGGAGTACCTCCAGGATAACCTGGTTGTCCAGGTGGACTGGGTCGAAGAGGGTATCCTCCAGGGCCACTGGGGTATCCTGGCCCACCTGGTCCTCCTGGACCTCCTGGCCCCCCTGGACCTCCTGGGAAGCCTGGTTGTCCCGGCTGTCCCGGCTGTCCTGGCTGACTTGGTCCTCCGGGTCCGCTTGGATAGCCCGGTCGTACTGGCTGACCAGGTTGTGTGGGCTGTCCTGGGTAAACCCCGGATCCACTTGGATATCCTGGCTGCGAGGGCTGTCCAGGATAACTTCCCGGCCCACTTGGATACCCTGGTTGACCAGGTTGTGAGGGTAGTCCAGGATAACCTCCAGGTCTACTTGGATAACCAGGTTGTGTTGGCTGTCCAGGATATCCTGCTCCTCCTGGACCTCCAGGTCCTCCTGGCCCCCCTGGGGCTCCTGGTTGCCCTGGCTCGCCTGGCTGACTTGGATATCCAGGATACACCCCTGGAGAACTAGGTCCACTAGGAAACTCTCCACCAGTTCCTCCAACACCACTTTCTCCTGGGAATCCAGGTTGTCCCGCACCTCCGGGACCTCCAGGTCCTCCTGGTCCTCCCGGATACCCTGGCTGCCCTGGTTGTCCTGGCAACCCAGGTTGTCCTGGTAGTCCAGGTTGGCCTGGTTCCCCAGGAAATCCATCAGGCCCACTTGGTCCCGTGGGATACCCTGGTTGTCCTGGCAACCCAGGCTGCCCTGGCAGTCCAGGTTGGCCTGTTTCCCCAGGATATCCACCTGGCCCACTTGGTCCCGTAGGATACCCTGGTTGTCCTGGTGCTCCTGGTCCTCCTGGACCTCCAGGACCTCCTGGTAAACCTGGTGTTCCAGGTTCACCTGGTTGTCCAGGGTAACCTCCTGTTCCTCCAGGTCCACTCGGGTATTCTGGTCCTGGTCCCGTACCAGACGGTCCACTTGGTTTCTGGGGTCGTTCAGGATAGCCTGGCTGCCCAGGATAACCACCTTCACTTCCTGGCCTGGTTGGGTAGCCTGGCTGTGTTGTGCCAGGTGGAGATGTCGGTCCTGATGGATATTGTGGTTCTCCTGGTCTGATTGGTTGTCCAGGGTATTGGCCACTTCCAGAAGGTTGTGTAGGGGTACCTCCAGGACTAGTAGGTCTAGAAGGATATCCGGGTTTACCTGGTCCTCCGGGCCCTCCAGGTCCCCCTGGGCCGCCTGGTCCTCCAGGGTATCCCGGTTGTGATGGTTGAGTTGTGGGAAAACCTCCAGGACCTTGAGATCCGGGCCCTCCTGGACCACTTCCTGATGGTTCCGTAGGTCCTCCAGGTCCTGTCGGATACTGAGGACCGGTTGGAAATCCAGGTCCGCTTGGATCTCCAGGTTGCACTGGCTTTCCTGGTTTAGTTGGTGTCCCCGGAAAATTTTCCTCTCCGCTCGGTCCAAATGGGAATCCTGGTTCACCAGGTTTACCTGGTTTACTTGGTTGACCAGGATATTGTCCACTCGGTGCTCCAGGTCCCACTGGGTATCCAGGCTGTCCTGGGTATCCTTCTTCACCGCTAGGTCCAATTGGATAACCTGGCTCTCCTGGTATTCCTGGCCCACCCGGACCTCCAGGATATCCTGGTTGTCCTGGTCCTCCGGGATATCCTGGTTGTCCTGGTCCTCCGGGATATCCTGGTTGTCCTGGTCCTCCGGGATATCCTGGTTGTCCTGGTCCTCCGGGACCTCCGGGTCCGCCTGGTCCTCCTGGGTAGCCTGGTTCACCTGGATATTCAGGTTCTTCTGATCCTGTATTAAAATGAAATCATTCACTTAGTAATAAATTTGACATTTACGAATAATACTAATGGCTAATAATATAATATGAAATATCATGTCACTAAACATATAACTAAATAACATAATTCGATTGTTTTCACATTATTTACGATCAAGGTGTCCAGCATTAATTGATACTTTATTTTTAATATACTTTCGTGTTATGGCTCAGTGTATGATCTTTCAATGAAGTGACCTACTAAAGGATATTTGAAAATTTACCCTAATAAATATAATATTTTTGTATTAAGGAACGTATGCGCCTACAAAAGCTTTGCACTGTTCCTCCTGCATTGGCAAAATTGAAAATGTTCTATGATACTGTCTTCATAAAAATTTTGCATTTTAGTTATTTGATATATAATCCCATATTTCCGAAAATGTTCGTATTTGTGGTAAGTAAAGCTCCGTGTTTATATTCGTTCATCACCATCTTAGTTTCCCCCCTTCCAATTAGAATTATTGCGTATCTATGCTCTGATGAGGCCAAATCCAAATCATTGATATTAGCTAATTGGTCCAATCAACTGGTTACAAGAAAAACTTTCTTCTTTTATGTATGCTAACTAAGACCAGGCTCACAAGTCCAAAACCGTGAGAATTACGTAGTATTGTTAATGTCTGTTTTTCCTGGAATTATTTTTACCTTTATAATGTTTTCGGTACTGGATTGTATTTCGTTAGGATTCACAACATATTTACTTGGTAGTTGTGTCCAATTATAAACCTACCTTAACCGGTAGATTACCTTATAAAAATTATATATATATATATATATATATTATTAGGTAATCTACCGGTTAAGGTAGGTTTTTGGATGGACACAACTCTCAATCAAATATTTTGTAACTCCAAACAAAATCAATCCAACAACCTACTCTACATAAGGTCCCTCTTTATCTCTGTGTACTTCTTTCCTCCCTTCATCCCGTCCGACATCCCTATCGTGTTCCTACCCTTTCCTCGTTTGCCCAACATTCTCCCTTCTATTACCTTCTTTAACACCCCACTACCGCTAAATATGCCTTTCATCCATCTTTCCTGCCTCCATAGGATTTCTCTCAACAAACCCCTTTCCTCCCCCACCATTTCTAGTACTTCCTCATTTGTTTTCCTTTCGGTCCAATTCACCTTCTCCATTTTTCTCCACACCCACATTTCAAAAGCCTCCAATCTACGTCTATCCTCCTGCTTCAGTGACCACGTTTCCGCACCGTACATAGCTACGCTCCATATCAGAGTTTTTACGAGTCTTTTCTTAACCTCACTACTCAATGTCCCCGTCGTCAACTCCCTCCTCCTTGAGAAAGCCTCCTTACCTTGAAAATCGCAATACCTTTGTTTTATTAATATTAATTCTCATTCCATATCTATCGCACTGAACGTCCAATTCACTCTGCAATGCTTGCAACCCCTTGGCTGACTGAGCAACTAATGCTTGGTCATCAGCAAACCTAACCGATTTTACGAATTCCCTTCCGACTTTCATTGCCACCTCCAATTCTTCCCATGCCGTATTAATCATTTCCTCCACATATACGTTGAACAGCACCGGCGACAATGGGCAACCCTGCCTTACACCTCTTCCTAACACTGCCCATCCGGACTCTCCGTTCCCCATGAGCCATGTACAGGTTGCGGATCAGTCTCCTGTCCCTCCAATCCATTCCTATTTACTGCAATGCATGCATTAATTTTTCCCAATTCACTCTATCAAACGCTTTTTCGAAATCTACAAAACAGGCAAATACGTCCCGATTGGATTCTATATTCCTCTCGACTAGTGATCTCATTACTGCAATGGCATCACGCCTACCTCTCTTTCCTAAACCCTAACTGATCATCTCCTATGTATTCTTTTGCCTACTCCCTATTCTTCTGTTGATAATCCTGAGAATAACTTTAGCTGCGTGGGATATTAAGCTTATTGTTATGTAATCCTCACATGATGTTGCCTTTACCTATTTCGGAATAGGAACTAACACTGATATCTCAAAATCTTCCGGCCAGATTCTTTTCTCATAGATACTAGGAATCAGTCCATAGAGTCTTCTTCCCACATTTCCTAAACATTTCAACAGTTATACAGTGATGTTGTCCACCCCTACGACCTTTTTTGCTTTCATCTTCTTTAATGCCCTTTCTATTATTAGTTTTATTACTATCTTTCGTCGAGGATGCCGGGACCTAAGCTATCTTCTTTAACGTCATGTTCGTGTTCTATGTCTAACCTTGTCGGCCTAAGTTCTCCACCGTACAGTGTTTCTATATATTCCTTCCATCTCTCTTGGATTATATATGTATACATATATATATATATATATATATATATATAAATATATATATTGTCGGTGTGAAATGTGATTTGTCGGGAGAAATCCTAAGGAGGCAGGAAAAATTGATGAAGGGCGCATTGATCGGCAGTGGAGTGTTAAAGACTGTAATAAAGGGGAGAACTTTACGCAAACGAGGAAAAGGCAGGAACAGAAAAGGGATGCTGGACGAGATGATGGGAGAATGGAAGTACAAAGAGATGATGAAGAAGGACTTGATATAGAGTGGGTTGCAGGAATGTGTTTTTTTGGAGTAACAAGATATTTATTTGATAGTTGTGTCCATCCAATACCTACATTAACCGGAAGATTACCTTACAATAATAATGTTTTCGGTGGAATCTTGATTTTTATGGTTACCGTGTTCTAAGACTAACTACATATCTAATACCAAAAAATCTTTCTTTAATATAATAGCTCCAACAGGCATCCCTCATTATACCTTTATATAAACTGCATTTATGAACAGGATTGATGTCTGGTATTTCATTTAAAAATGTTGAAAGTGCAAGGGTTTTTCGATGTAAAACATAGTTTGAAAACTAATGAATGGCAAAGGGGATAAGCCTAGATTGGAGTATTATTGGATCAGTAAGTAGGGGAGAGAGGACGTGAAAGAAAAATGTTTGCGCGAACCGAGTACGTATGTGTCGTCCCATAAAGGCAGTTAATCATGTGGATGAAATATTGAAACGTGCTAATTTTTATACAGCCGCAATGAAAGGGATAACGTTTATAAGTGTATAATACGGAATAAAGAGTAGGCAAACACTTTAAATACAAAAAGACAATTAATGTGGAAATTAAGAGAAAAGGATTAATGAAGGACAAATAAGTGGATGTTTTCGCAATACTCAAGTATAAAGGGCTAGAATTCTGAAATATTGGAAAATATCTAAGACTCGAAAATCTTTTTTTTTATATGATAGCTCTAACAAGCATCCCTCATTATTCCTTTATATAAACTGCTATTGCAATCATTGTGTAAAATATTGTATTTGTATGGTCGCTAACATTGTTATTAACATAATCTTTAACAAAAGAAATAACAATGCTCCCTTACCCATCTTGCTTGCCATGCCCTAACCTGTTCCTTTCCATGCCTCTTTTTGCTGGATTGCAGGGTTTTCATGCAGGCGTATGGTTTGCTTTTTAACAGACTTGTTTGTTTGGATGAACTAAGTTAATAATAAGTTAATATTTAATTAAATTTCGAGTTTTCTCCGGGAGATAAAGAACATAGAATGGTTATAATGCACAGTGAATATTTTGTATGAAAAAGATCAATCATATTATTTTCTGCATAATCTTGGGAGTATTTTACGTTTTAAACAATTTTTATCAGATTTGCGAAATTAAATATGAACAAATCCCTTGCGAAATGTGTTTACCGGGAGGCTCAATGGGTTCTTGTCCTCCTGGATATCCTGGTTGTCCTCCAACACCTCCCGGGCCTCCTGGACCTGGTGGGAAGCCTGGCTGACCTGGTTGGCCTGGTTTTCCTGGTTGGCCTGGTCTTCCCGGTTGGCCTGGTCTTCCCGGTTGCCCTGGGCTTCCCGGTTTTCCTGGTCCTCCTGGGCCACCTGGATAACCGGGTTGTCCAGGTCTTCCTGGTTGTCCCCCGATTCCACCTGGGCCACTAGGTCCTCCAGGGCCACTTGGTCCACTCGGTGCGCTTGGTTCTGTAGGCTGACCTGGGTAGCCTGGTTCACCTGGACTGCCAGGTTGTCCAGGGGCCCCCGGAGCACCAGGATAGCCAGGCTCCCCTGATTCTCCTGGGGCACCAGGTCCGCCGGGGCCTCCTATTGTAGAGGATATAAGTGATAAGGCTTGTATTCGAAAAAATATATACAAGCAAACAGAGTAAGTTATTCCTCGTTGGTTATTTATTTGTAACATGGTATTTTGTGATACATATAAAAGGTTTATTGCTAACAAATTGGGAATTAAATATTTGTTACTTGGGGAAGGAACGTAATTTCCAATACGAAAATACATAGAATGTTATAATTTAAAAATGGATATCCTTCGATCACGTGTATTTGAAACCATGAATGTAGTAGACGGGTATAATCCACGTTAAAAAGTTATTCTATTTCATATGTTCCCTTTACATAGTTCTTTTAATTTCTACTATATATGTTGCCTCATATAATTAAGAATTAATTTTATGATAGACGTAATTTAGCCGTTATGATAATCTTTAATAATTCATTGTTAATAATACACCAAACGCAATTATACGAGCTCTTATATCGTATGCTTGAAATCCTTTCTCCATGAGTTAAATTTCTTAAAAATTTGCCGCATTTCAGTGGATCATTAATTTGGCAGCAAATAGTAGGCTACCTCAGGTTTTGTATTCACGAAAGACGTTTAGTTTTTCTATTTAATGCCTAGATGGGTATAGAATATGAGAAATTTTTGCATGCAGCGAGTAACTTCACTTCAGTCAGATTTGATAAATAATAACTAATGGACGCATTATCAATTAATTTTCCAGAATGGGTTCAAATTTTTAGAAAATACACCTAATAATCCAAAGTTCACAGAAAATCGAAATGAGGACACTTACTGAATTCATATCCATAACCTCAAAAATCATTCAATTAGCCTATGTTCGTAAAAATTGTTACCCAATGTCAAACAATTGATAGATTTAACGTTTACGTAGATGGTCACTTACGTTAACAATAGAAATTTTTTGCTTAATGTCTACAGTGTATAAGGAATGTATGTAATATTGTGCAATGCATAAATGAGTTGATAGCTTGATTGATCCATTAATAGAAGGGAGGACGGTGAAAGAACAAAATATACCCCTTTATTTTGGCGCATTGGGATACTTTAAGACAGGAATTGTAAAATATAAGCACTATAACGCAAGTCAAAATATTATTACCTGGGTATCCTGGGTAACCAGGCTGACTAGGGATTCCACCAGTTCCTCCAGGTCCGCTCGGATATGTTGGGGTAATAGGTCTTGTAGGACCGCCAGGCCTTCCGGGCTGTCCGGGATGACCTGGTGTTCCAGGTTGCCCTGGTTGCCCTGGCTGACCACCAATCCCACCTGGTCCCCCTGGGTAACTGGGTTTGCCAGGTTGGCCAGGATATGTTGGCCCAGTTGGTCCTCCAGGTCCACCTGCACCACCCGGACCTCCTGGGTATCCAGGTTGACCGGGTTGTCCACCGACCCCACCGACACCGCCTGCACCTCCTGGATACCCTGGTCTTCCAGGCTTCCCAGGTTGACCTGGCAAACCTGGTCCACCTGGTCCTCCAGGACCTCCTGGCCCGCCTGGATATCCTGGTTGCCCTGGTTGTCCTCCTACCCCTCCAGGCCCACTTGGCCCTTCTGGATAACCTGGTCTGCCGGGTTGACCTGGTAACCCTGGGCCTCCCGGTCCACCAGGACCTCCTGGTCCTCCAGGATATCCTGGTCGCCCTGGTTGTGATCCTACTCCTCCAGGCCCACTTGGCCCTCCTGGATATCCCGGTCTACCCGGTTGGCCAGGTAACCCTGGTCCGCCAGGTCCACCTGGTCCTCCAGGATATCCCGGTTGCCCTGGTTGTCCTCCTACTCCTCCTACCCCTCCTGGTCCTCCCGGATATCCGGGTGTCCCTGGTTGCCCTCCAATCCCCCCTGGTCCACTTGGTCCTCCTGGATAACCTGGTCTTCCAGGTTTGCCTGGCTGTCCTGGACCACCCGGTCCTCCAGGGCCACCTGGACCTCCTGGATATCCTGGCTGTCCTGGTTGACCCCCAATTCCACCTGGACCTCCGGGTCCTCCCGGATATCCTGGTTCCCCTGGTTGCCCTCCAATACCCCCTGGTCCACTTGGTCCTCCTGGATAACCTGGTCTTCCAGGTTTGCCTGGCTGTCCTGGACCACCCGGTCCTCCAGGGCCACCTGGACCTCCTGGATATCCTGGCTGTCCTGGTTGACCCCCAATTCCACCTGGACCTCCGGGTCCTCCCGGATATCCTGGTTCACCTGGTTGACCTCCAATTCCCCCTGGTCCTCCTGGATAACCTGGTCTTCCAGGTTTGCCTGGCTGTCCTGGACCACCCGGTCCTCCAGGGCCACCTGGACCTCCTGGATATCCTGGCTGTCCTGGTTGACCACCAATTCCACCTGGACCTCCGGGTCCTCCCGGATATCCAGGCTCCCCTGGTTGACCTCCAACCCCTCCTGGCCCACTTGGTCCTCCTGGATATCCTGGTCTTCCAGGTTTACCTGGTAGTCCTGGTCCACCTGGTCCTCCTGGCCCTCCAGGGCCACCTGGATATCCTGGCTGTCCCGGTTGACCCCCAATACCACCAGGTCCACCTGGTCCTCCAGGATATCCGGGTTGCCCTGGTTGTCCTCCTACTCCTCCTACCCCTCCTGGTCCGCTTGGTCCTCCTGGATATCCAGGTCTTCCAGGTTTACCAGGCTGTCCTGGCCCACCCGGTCCTCCAGGGCCACCTGGACCTCCTGGATATCCGGGTTGCCCTGGTTGTCCTCCTACTCCTCCTACCCCTCCTGGTCCGCTTGGTCCTCCTGGATATCCTGGTCTTCCAGGTTTACCAGGTTGTCCTGGCCCACCCGGTCCTCCAGGGCCACCTGGACCTCCTGGATATCCTGGCTGTCCTGGTTGACCCCCAATTCCACCTGGACCCCCGGGTCCTCCCGGATATCCTGGTTCCCCTGGTTGACCTCCAACCCCCCCAGGTCCACTTGGTCCTCCTGGATATCCTGGTCTTCCAGGTTTACCTGGTAGTCCTGGTCCACCTGGCCCTCCTGGTCCTCCTGGCCCTCCAGGGCCACCTGGATATCCTGGCTGTCCCGGTTGCCCCCCGATGCCACCAGCTCCACCTGGTCCTCCAGGATATCCGGGTTGCCCTGGTTGTCCTCCTACTCCTCCTACCCCTCCTGGTCCGCTTGGTCCTCCTGGATATCCTGGTCTTCCAGGTTTACCTGGTAGTCCGGGTCCACCTGGCCCTCCTGGTCCTCCTGGCCCTCCAGGGCCACCTGGATATCCTGGCTGTCCCGGTTGTCCCCCAATACCGCCAGGTCCACCTGGTCCTCCAGGGTATCCGGGTTGCCCGGGTTGTCCTCCTACTCCTCCTACCCCTCCTGGTCCGCTTGGTCCTCCTGGATATCCTGGTCTTCCAGGTTTACCAGGTTGTCCTGGCCCACCCGGTCCTCCAGGGCCACCTGGACCTCCTGGATATCCTGGCTGTCCTGGTTGACCCCCAATTCCACCTGGACCCCCGGGTCCTCCCGGATATCCTGGTTCCCCTGGTTGACCTCCAACCCCCCCAGGTCCACTTGGTCCTCCTGGATATCCTGGTCTTCCAGGTTTACCTGGTAGTCCTGGTCCACCTGGCCCTCCTGGTCCTCCTGGCCCTCCAGGGCCACCTGGATATCCTGGCTGTCCCGGTTGCCCCCCGATGCCACCTGGACCTCCGGGTCCTCCCGGATATCCAGGTTCCCCTGGTTGACCTCCAATTCCCCCTGGTCCGCTTGGTCCTCCTGGATATCCCGGTCTTCCAGGTTTTCCTGGTAATCCTGGCCCACCTGGTCCTCCGGGGCCACCCGGACCTCCAGGTCCCCCAGGATAACCTGGTTGGCCTCCAATTCCTCCTGGTCCACTTGGTCCTCCTGGATATCCTGGTCTACCAGGTTTGCCTGGTAGTCCTGGCCCACCCGGTCCTCCTGGACCTCCAGGGCCACCTGGATATCCTGGCTGTCCTGGTTGACCCCCTATTCCACCTGGTCCACTTGGTCCCCCAGGATACCCTGGTTTACCGGGCTGTCCTGGTCCACCGGGTCCCCCTGGGCCTCCAGGCCCCCCTGGATATCCTGGTTGTCCTCCTATTCCACCTGGGCCTCCAGGGAATCCAGGTCTTCCCGGTTTTCCGGGGCCTCCCGGTCCTCCAGGACCACCCGGTCCTCCTGCCCCCCCTGGATACCCCGGCCGTCCTGGTTGTCCACCAGGCCCACTAGGTCCACTTGGTCCTCCTGGGTAACCAGGTCCTCCGGGTTTACCGGGGCCACCAGGTCCACCGGGTCCTCCTGGTCCTCCCGGATATCCTGGCTGTCCGGGCTGTCCACCTGGGCCGCCTGGTCCTCCTGGATATCCTGGTCTTCCGGGTTTTCCTGGTGCACCTGGTCCTCCTGGCCCACCTGCACCCCCAGGACCACCTGGGAATCCTGGTTTTCCTGGCTGACCTGGTTGACCAGGTCTACCTGGTTGACCTGGCTTCCCAGGTTGGCCTGGTCTCCCAGGTTGGCCTGGCCGCCCTGGTTGTCCTATTACTACTCCACCTCCTATGACTCCTCCACCACCTATAACGCCTCCTCCGGTGGGCCCTCCTTCGCTACCTGGAGGCATTATTCCTCCTGGACCAAAACCACACCCCTTTGGGAAGAATAATTGACTCCATGGAGTTAGAATACCGTGGTGTTCGTGGTGTTCATGGTGACCACCACCATCTTCACCATGTTCATGATGCTCTTCGTTGTGTGGGTGGAGGAATATTTCAACTGTTTGTCCAGGTGCCACTACCCTGTAACCCCAGCCATCGGACACGTAGTGTGTTACCCTTAAATTACCCTCCGGGTCCACATAGCCATAGCAACCGTACACGACACCATCTGGTCCCCTGGTCTCATGATGAAATTGTCCATCTGGTCCGATTTCATATCCAAACTGGTATTCACCTGCTGGTGATAACGTATTTTGCATCGTAAAACAGACAGAAGGAGCATATGTTCAATTGTTTAATAAAACAGGTTTACAAGATATTGTTAATAATTCAGAAAATGTGTAAGGTTTCTCCTCGCTAATTATTGTATTCAATAGTTTGTATACGTAAACGACCCATTGCTTCAATTTTGTGCAGAGTAATTTTTTTTGTAAGATATATACGGTATATATGTTATATATACGGTTATATGTGTGTGAGTGTGTGTTACTCGAAATGCTTACATTTCCTTTCCTGAACAAGATATACAATGGTGTACCTTTACAATGACTCTTAGGTTGTTACTATTTTTGAGATTTCCTATAGTTTTTTCTTTCCTTATTTAATTAACATGGATGGGTTTATACCAAGAAAATAATATATTTACCGTTTAAAATAATTTGTTTCTCGCTTAATGATAGTTCTCCTAATTCGAATTGATAAATCTATTACATCAACTGAAACCATCGATACTATTAAGACCACTAAAACTAATAAGACTATATTAATGAAGTAGTTACAAATAATAAAAATTGTATTTCCACATAGTAATTTATTGCGTATAATGAGTTTCAATGCTAATGAGTTATCAACGTAGTATGTGCACCTGAAGAAGCGTTGGCACTAAAGCGATTAGTACGCAATGAAGCTCGGTGGATATTACAATTTTTATTATAATAAACGTTTAACATTTCATTTCATTCTGCGTATTAGAATCTTGCCAATTATAAACAATATGTTTACGCCAATTTGAATCTAGTTTGTTTTGTAATTTTTTTAAGGTCTCTTAACCCTTCAACAGCTTACTTGTATTGAAGTTTTGCTCCAAATACTGAGATTTGTCTGGTTGCTCAATGTTTACGACTAGTTCTCTTTCGTCGTCGGCTTGCCGCTTTTTCTTCACTCGCCCGGCGTCCGTCCCATCGCAGGAGCTTAGGAGAAATATCTGGAAAGAAAAAATGAAGGCATTCGTGAGACTGATATGAAAGATTCTTATTAACTCTACACTAATAAAGTTATCCGCGAATTAATGACCCAAATTATGGAGCTTCTGCAGAATGGGGGACTCGTGATATAAGGTTTCTCTTAGCACGATTTTTGATTTCCAAGTTACGTCCCGGTTCGTTTGTAACCGATAACTACTATATTCCTTGAAAATCATCGACAAGGTATTTGTAGTCTTGTAGTAGGAATGAATATAGAAAGGTTGACTAAACAGATTATTTAATGCTCGATTATGGCTGTTACTATTAAAAACGTGAATGGATTCCCAAATGAAATTTCGTCAAAAATTCGAAGTCTTCATTTAATTTTTCAAAAGGTTCAGAGGGACTGCGGATCGTCAACTGTGTTAGCCGAGAAGTTAGTTTGATGCCGGCTAGCTAATGCAATAATGTCTAGATGGCTTCATTTTTATTAGTTTTAATATCTGCAATTTATTAGCAGTAGTCTTCCGGGGTATGGCAAATTTTAATGCACCCAAGCTATAACTACTGCGTGTGTGTACTTGCTTTTTTTATTTGTTTCTACTATGCCGTTTCTCATTGTAATTTGTAAATTCCTCACTAAGTCCTCATTTTTCATTTTTAATTTTCGTCAAGTAGAAACAATCTCTTTGACTTCTGAAGGGATAAAAAGTACAGTGCTCCCGCAAATAGTGCCAGAAATTTGCACTAATTTTTTCGTAGCATCTCGAACTCCGAAAGGCACCCAAATTTTATCTCCCGCATCCTTCCCTGGAACCCTTGGCTTCAGGCCAGCAGGTGTAATTGAGTTTCATAGAAACCTATAGGCTCGACCCAGAAGGAACAAAACAAAATTAAAGAGCTCCGTACAAGCTATTCCCTTCTCTATGTATCCTCGAGTTCACTCATTCCCGTAAGAGGTCAGGTCTCGCAGCGGCTCTCCTGCGCAGTCGCCGTAGCGTCGCGAGAAACTGCCGCTAGGTGCCACTGATGGAATTCATATGTTTTCCGGAGCAAATACGGACACAAGTATAATTAAATAGACCGGTTGTTGATTGAAACAGAGACTGAGTTAGTGAATGGGGAAAAACAAGTCAAATGATTCATTTATTGTGTGGCTTCATGGTAACTACCGCGGTATATACTTTAAGGATAAATTTGTCCGCGAAATAACACGTTACTCCATTTATCCACTCCATGCACATATTGCAGAGAATTCTTATTTACCATGGCCTTGTAAAAGTTATGCATTTAATTTTATGGAACAGCGAAAGTACAGCCAGTCGAAAATTTAAAGATAGAGAAACTTTGTTAAAAGTACTTAAATTTAGCGATTTGAAGGCACACACTGCATCGCAAGGTCGGATAGTAACGACTTAATTCAAACATACTATATCGAGTAAATAAATTCATTCATTCATAAATTCAGGATGTGATACAGTGATAAATTAGTGCTTTAGTGCTAATGATAAATTAGTATTCTTGTGTTTACAATAAGTTCTATCACAAACCAGGACATCATATTCAAGTAACTGGATATATTGGAGAGGTACACTTAAGTTTCAGGAAACTAAAACCTTTTTCTAGTCTTATGGAGTATTTACAATGATGATCTTTCATCCTGCTTTACATTCCATTGTCTGAACACATAAATTATGAAATCCACGGGCTAAACTTAAGAATCCAGAGCGTCCGTCATACGATTCCTTTTTCCCTCTATAGTCAACTAAAGGGATCTAAGGATTGAAAAAATGTCTTGTCATCAAAGAGAAAAAACGAAGACTTCATTTATAAATGTTCGCTAAGAGTCAATGAAAATCGATTCGACGCATCTGTGATTCAAACTGAAATTTCAATTTTGAATATGACGTTGAAAAATGCTTACCAGGTCTTAATCCGTTTAGCGCAATTCTCCAGGTTTTTTTTTACATTTGGTGAGGTTGTATAAAACGATGTAGTGTTCTATTTTGTACAGAATTAATTAAGTCGCGCTGAGGATATAGTTAATTTACTTCTTCCGGGTGTTTTTCTGTTATTTGACGAACAGGTCGCTAGGTAATATCGATTGCTTTCCCGGTTTATTGAGTGTAGAAATTCCTCTCGGGTCTTTCGACGGGTCACTCTTGCCCTGAAGACGATGCCCGAGACAAGCAACGAAACGTCTGCCCGAGTGGAGGCTCAACCGGCGGAAGACCGAGAGGAATTTCTACAAATATACCAAAAACTCAACCCCTCAACGTGATACACATTCACTCATCAAGAGTTTATTTTATTTTCAGCGAGTGTTGGCTACTGCTTTGTGTGCCACCTTGGTCGCGCGTGAAATTTATTTCCAAGGCGGGGAAAATTATGGCATAACCACTTGTAAACTTCTCACGGACATAGAGTATCATGCCAGTATCAACCGAGTCCAATGCAGGGGAGGCCGTTAAACTCTACCAACAATCCTTGCGTGTAAGAGTGTTCGTCAAATAAATGTAAAAGAGAGTAACGATGCTTTAAAAAACCTACAACTACCGAGTATAATGACATTTTAGCATAATTGTTCGCGTTTTCACCGACTAGGTCCTTCTGAAGTCATCTCTCTTCAATTGATATTAGGTTATAGGTACCTAACAACCTGGTTTTCCGTACATTTCATAGGGATTTCATTTCTCCTCTTCTCTTTGCCCAAATGTATGGGTGGCATGCGGTTTGTAAATGTAATTTCCTCTTAATAGATTTATTTAATTGAAAGAAATTTACTGAAAAACTTGTACACACTTGCGACAGGAAAAATGGGAGAGATAGGAGGAGAAACAGCTTTCACCCGTCAGTGACAAAATGGGTTTCATTTTTGGAGTTTATTTGCAATTCAAAAGTATGTGCATTTTGCGGTGACATTGCACTTCCTATGCTCTTGAAAATATTAGGAAGTAATCACTGTGGAGAATTATTACTGCCGTTTCTCGGATCAATTTCTTCGGTTTTCGATTACTGAAGCAAACTCGCAACAGCACAATAGTTAAAAATTAAGTTCCCTTTTGTGCCCAGTGACAAAGCTTAACGCATGGTTTCCTCATGCTTGCTTGTGGAATTTCGTTGACCCACGGTGATTTTCAGCGGTGTGCTGCCAATGTATCTAATCTTTCATTGCCACTCGACACTTTACCGCGAATTAAAACTTTGAGCATCGTCATTAATGCTCATTGAGGAACTTTGAATACATTTCAGCACCTCCAAAATATCGCGTGACCATGGCGGTGAACCATACTGGTTTATTAAACAGTAATAATTCCCTGTCTGAACTCGATGTAAAAGAATTTATAAGGAAGAATTCCAAATCCGAAAACATTTTACTGAATGAGTCATAATAATTGGGGTACTTGTTTGCCGGCAGGTATAGAGTTCTGATTCAAGGTGATGCAGAATTATAAAGTATCTATGATGTTAAAACGAAAAGAGTTAAAACAATTATTGATCGAAGAAAATTAATTAACTAGTTAATAAATTACGAAGGTAATTGAATTTGTTTGCCTGAGAAAGATCGAGGAACCGGTATAGTTACAGGTTTACTGTCAAAATGTTGATTTTTTCTGTCTCGTTCCCTAATACATCCTTTTCCCAAATCTTCGCAAGGTCATCTTGTCGACAAGCTAGTGTAAACCTCGCCTCGCCGAACACCAGATTTGACAAAATTTAACCGCACGTGTGCCAGGACAGGGAGACAAGGAATGAAATGCATTCCAGTAGCAATTTTTCATAGCAAAGGTAGGCTTGGAGATCATCGTAATCCATGGAGAGGAAAATATGCAAAGTAAATAAAGACAAATTACGGCTAAATACATTTTTTTCGGTGTCATATGTGAAACCTCAGGAGAAATATAATGGTGCAAGTGAAACATTATGAAATTTTAAAACAACTCCATGAAGGAAATCTGACGACACTCTGCTTAATGTCGGTTATTGATAATTCGTACGTTTACGAAATTTCATTACTATAATATATTTGGAATTTCATGCTACATATTTGCATTATTTTCAACATTTGAATTTTTTACTTAAAAAAATAGTTACCTCTTCAGAGAAGTTGTTGCTCTGTAAACACGTTATCATTCTTATAGATGTTTTCATCCTGAAAGTTTGCGGGATGGTGTAAGCGTTATGAAAATATGCCTTTTTTATTAAAGACACGAAGCAGTGTGCCAGTGGCATGGTCTTTATGGGAAATATGTGCGATTATAGATTTAAGCATGACAGAATTTAATTAGAAAGCAGGGTGTTTAGAGATTTTTATTCAGAGAGATGGCGCCTTATTAAATAAAAAATGAAAGATATTTGTCAATTAAGAACTTTCGGGAATGAGACCAGAATTTGAGATGATCATGAGCATTTCGGTTGATGTATAACAGGTACGAGTTAGTGCCGGGATATAGAGGCTGGTGGGTTGGAGGATAAATGCCAAAGCTTTAGAAATGGTTTTAAAATTGTTAACAGAAGGAGATGCTGAATATGTAAGAGCAGTTTAATGCATAAGTTTACATCATGGATAGCAAAGAGCGATATATTCGGATTCCATATAGCTGGACAACTCAAAAGTCCCATCAGAAATTTCCGAAATAGTGAAAATTTCTTCCGTTTCGAGAGGAATCTTTCAGTTTTCCAATTTATAAAAATTCAAAAAGTTTGACACTTGGAAAATCAATATTGGCATAAAATATCCGTCAATTTAATCTTCAGCATTCTCCTCCAGCACCATGTTTCAAAGGCTTCGCTGGTCCAATTTTTCAATGTTCCAAGTCTCGGAACCATACAGCGCCATGCTCCACACGAAATTCTTGACGAATTGTTTCCTTGTTTCCAGCCTTAGGTTCTTTGAACATAGTCATTGCCTCTTCTTCATGAATGCGTTCTTAGCTTGGGCTATTCTTCGCTTGATGTCGGTCGAACTTCTTCCATCCCATGTTATGCTGCTGTCCAGGTAGATGAAGGATTCCGCTTGTTCTAGTTTCACCACTCAAATTGTGATATTTGCATTCAACTTCTCTCTTCCGCACCTTAGGATTTTAGTTTTCGTCTTGTTGATGTTCATATAATATTCCCCCAGCACTGCGAGTTGCTCCATAGCACTGAGAGTTGCTTGCAGATCTTTTCGCGTTTCTGCCGATACTGCAATGTCATCTGCAAACCGGAGCATGTTGATTTCTTCTCCATTTACCTTGACTCATTTGATACCCAATTCTTGTGTTTCTTTTATTGCCTCTTCCAGGTATACGTTGAATATTGCTGGCGAGAGGTTGCATCCTTGTCTAACTCCTTTGTTTTTTTTGGCTTCTATTAAGTATATATGGAGTCCATATATTAGCGGTCACTTCTACGTTCGTTCCTTCCCGAGGAGGTAAAAGCCAGTCCCTGGGCCAGACGAACTCAGTGTGGTGATTTGCAGAGGCGGGCAGTCGGGACCGTGGGATGAGCCTTAGCCAGTTCGAAAGGGGAGCTGCCCTTAGAGTTGATTAGGGGAACTTAAAATTTCGTAGGCCGCGGGATCGATTATGGTGGAGTGAGATTAGGTTTTCTGGGTTTTAAGAGTGTAGAAAGGGCTCCAAGATCAGGAACGAGATGAATGTGTTGGCGGATGATAGGTAGTTTCTTGAGTGAAGGAGTCGCTGGCCGCGACCGCAGCGAGATGAAGATTGACCGACGGTTGGAGGCGGGCAGGGGGTTGATGAACACACTACATAAAGTCTTAAAAGAACCTTTGGATAAAATGTTCCTCTCTGTGAGAGAGGGACTGGAATCGGGGAGTAAGTGAAGGTTTTGTGATCGCTTGTCACAAGTAATCAAGTGAGACATCCATTGACGTCAGGATGCACTTTTGATAGTAAAATATAAAAATTCGCCGGACACAATTGACTGCACAAAAGGGCAAAAATATTGATGACCGCCCACTCTCCTTTTCCTCTAATACATTTTCAAGTATCAGAGCTACTGATCTCTTTTCCCTTATTATATTTTAAAATAACAATGGAATTAGAATGACGATTAAGGGGATGCCAAAAAGTCTTGAACGTACTGGGATCAGATGATTAAAATCAAGTTTTGAAGTTTTCATCGTGATGAGCGATATATTTTCAAGTTTTCAAGTAAAAATCAAAGGTTAGATGAAATTCTTAAATACGTACTAGATACATAAAATGAACTTGTGATATCCAAGTAGCCATAAAATTTTATTAGTCGGAAATATTATCTGAACAATATTGTCTCAACAATATTTTTTTAAGATAAGTTTTAGAACTATTGTCCTCAACATATAAAGGTAAAATAGCTATAAATCGCCTGTAAGCCTCGTGGTATTTCATTAATTGGAGTTTATAGATCGGTAAGCATTTTGTGTTTCTTCGTTCAATTGGTAAAAGATGTAATGAAGGTTGTTTGACATGAGAACTATTCTTGAACAAACTACCTTCATTGCGGTCGTTATCCGATCAACGATACTCGATTTATGACATTATTTTGAGCTCTGTGCAGATTCCGTGACTAGTTGTGGCACGAGTGAGGAGGCTGGAATGGAAATCTGGAGAAAGGGGGAGAGGGAATGCAAAAGAAGCCTGGCGGAGGCATGACGCTCGAGCGAAGTTGGGACCATTGGGTCCTCGCGAGAGCACAAGTCGGAAGAGAAAGTATGGTCTGATTAGGAGACGAGAAGAAGGGTCAAGGGCAGGATCAAAGGGAAATTTTTATGGCTGCGATATTTGATACATTTATTGCTTTTAAATATGAATCGATATCAATTTTTCGATCACTGATCTCAGTGGGAGGATGGGGGATGGAATGAGGAAAATTCAGGGGCTTATGAAAAATTAATTTGTTGCAATAAAATGTTCAAAGAAATTTTGCAAATGATTTCAATCGTCACTGATATTTTATAACATTAATTTTAAGGTTGCTGCTTTTTTGAAAAATTTCTAAAATACTGTAGGGTTTGGAGCCAAATGTCGTCCATAATTCAAAAGTAGACCCTGTGCTCGCTGAGGTAATTACAAGAAGATGAGATATATGACATAAAAAGACGGGTCAATATTATTTAAATTAAACTGAGCTAAAACTGAAATAAGCGTATTTTGAAGAATTAATAGCGAACATGCATTTCTCATTGAATCATTATCTATCTCTCTCATAGATTAAACTGCATATAGAAATATTACGACATAGATATCGTAACATTTTCAGCTTTGTATTAATTTTGAAAGAGCTTTTAAGACAACCGCCTTTTTGCAAAATATGCACGATTTCCTGGGTGTATTTTTTTCATTCTCCAAATATCCAATAAAGAGACCCCTTTAAACTTGGTCCCATCCAAATATTGGGGCATGAGGTGCTCTTCAATTTTCTGATTTAGGCATTGTCATTCATTTGCTCTTCTTTTCGTTTACAATGAGCCCTATTTTAGCAGCTTCTGATTTCATTAGTTTGTAAGTTTCTTTATGCATATGCCGTTTTTTACTTTGCGTTGAAATGCCAATAATCTTTCAGTTTCAAGGTTCCAATTTAAGGAGATAAATGTTGCTTTTTTGTTGGGTACATTATTCATCCTTCCATAAATACTTTAAGTTGGATTCTCCCGAGTAATATTCCAATCCTTCCTGGGCGAGTAAGTCTGTTTCAAATACCGGTTCCGACTCTTTTCTTTCTAATAAACAATTTCATCCAGAAAATCAGCATTGTAGTGATCATATTATATGTTGGGAGAGGGTCAGTGATGACTAGAGAAGCCTATACTAAACTGTTTAACTGCTATCAACATATTGTTAGGCTAAATAAAAAAAATAGAAATTCGGCTCCATGCCTCTAATTATCACAGTAGGAACTAACTCCTATATCAACTTCTCAAAATATTATTAAAATACTTAGTTAATTAATAAACTAATCCATGGGATCGGATTAATTATATCAATAATTTAATTGAGTTATTTTGCCGATTTGGTAGGTACGCGTAGTTATTGATGGTCACGGACGAAGTTTAATGTTAAATATTGTGGGAACTTCCTAAGTATTTTTTCAAACTATATCAATGCGTAAAATTATTCCAGTAAATTTAGTTTTAGAAGAGAGTATTTAATTGTGGGTTTTAATAAACTCCATTTAGTTGGCAGGACATTAAAAATTATCACGGTGACCCGGAAGTATGGAGAATATACTGGTGATTATGCTTTTAAAGTAAACTTGTGCAGATGTGTATCGACATATTTCCGAACTTAGCCGTACGGTATCCTTGTGAAAGGAGATGAGAACACAAAGACGTAGTTAAATGGTCGAAAGAAGAGTGAAAGTGGAAAGAGTGTAAAAGATTTGCGTGTAAAGAGAATGAAGTAATCCAAGGGAAAGGAAAATGGAAAGCGGGAAGAGGAAGGAATGAGGGTGATGATTAGGGTTGGGAGGGAGGGAGGGGATCACTTTTTCAGTTAATGAGAGACGCGTGCCCAGGAGTGCGTGAGTAGCGAACAGGAAGGGGATCTTGTGAGGTATGTGGGGAGGGTGTGGGAGGAGGCGGAGCGCCGTGTGTTGGAATATAATCGCACGACAGCGCTGGCGGAACAGGTAAGGCGCCGGCGGTAGGCGGGCGAGGAGGCCTAAGAATAGCCTGAGGTGAGGGAAGAGTTGTTGGAGGCGGGGGCGGACGCGAACGTATTCGAAGGGGGCAAGAAGTTCGGGGGACGCGTCCGTGGGAGCACGTGATACTCGCATCTGTCATTCCCCGTCGCTAACGACCCGACAGGTCTTCCCATTCATCAGGCGCAAAGCTGTGACCATTAGCAATTAAAATGGGAGATGGGAAGTTTTTCGGGGATCTTTCCTCCCATTTCCCTTTCCCCGGGACGAGCCGCTTAATTGGTGTCCTTGCCGGTGACTGTGTTGAGCGGGTGAAGTCAAGTGTGCTTTGACGTTGCATTCGTACCGCCGAAGCGTGGGCTTTGCTGAATGATGCGCACGGAATGACGCATTGTTTTAAAAATACTTAGCCTTTGAGTCGAAATTGATGCATAGAAGGCCAGTTACTCACAACGAAGGTATGCTTCCACGAACTAATGACAGAAGGGCCTTAATTTATTCCATCGTTTTCTTAAAGTTTAGCGCGTAGAATTTGCCAGAAACTAATACATATCGAATTAAACTGCACACGTTTCACTTTCACAGAACTAAGAGGATTGGTGAACTCTTATGGGGGTACACAACCTAATGTGTAATTTAGCTAATGGCAAGTTCTTATGACAAATTTAACTAAAGCCATACTGTGTGAATTTTGATAGCCATCTACTTTATGGAAATTTTGAGTGGCACGGACGAAGGAAATGATTCCAACGGGAGAGAAAAAAAGACTAGGAAAAGTGCAGAGACATACTGTGTGGTAAAGGATTGTTGAAGGTGGTATTAAAGAAGAATGGTGGGCAAACGAGGTAGATTCAGGCCATAAACGATGTTAGGCGAAATAAAGAAGCCAGAAAGTACGTGTAGATCTGAAGAGTTTTACAGAAGAGGCTTATTGTAATGCAGGATTTATTGCTCGTCTCGTCTTAGGGAAGCCTCAGAAATATAGCGGAATTCAGATACTGAAACCATTAAAAGTCTCCCTTGACTGTTATACTGCTCTTCATTGATAGTACCTTTAAAATGTGTTTTTAAGAAAGTCTTAGTGCTATGCAAGTTTTTGTGTGAAAAATTTACTTACGTGGATTCATTTCGTGCGGAAGTCTGTGGTTTTGTGTGGAAATTTTCTTCCTTTATAATGAATTCGGGAGAATTTTTATGTGAAGTGAGCTCTTCGTCTCTCTGCATGTACGTCCCTGAATTTTCTTGTGAAAATAATGTAGTTTTCTATTAATTACATAGGCCTACAAAAAAATTTTTTTTTGGTGCCGGGAATCTTTGTGATGCTTTTAACTATATTTGTAGAGCTGAATCCAAATATGAAATCCGTTTTTATTTAACAGGTCTACTTTTTTAGATATGGCACATCTTACGATTAGTTGCTTTAATATTTGATATATTCCGGAAAATAAATTTCAAAGTTAAATAAATCTATAAGTATACTAATTTATAACCACTCTGCGGTGTTCCTTTTATTTTCAATAAACTGTCAACAATTTTTATGTATATTTCTATATTGTAGGCCAATGAGATAATTATTAATATAATATTCCCATATCATCATGTAGAAGATTTTTTTACGTAAGTAAAACATATCTATATCTTGAAAACTATAGCTGATAGGAAAAAACTAGTGTCATAATTGGATTCAGTACCCCAATTGTTCTTTAAATCAACATTAAAAGCTCCGGCACCAAAAACACTGTTGGCCTGTGTTATAATTCCATAATCAATTTAAGGTAGCATAGAAAGGATTACTAAAATTAATGAAGAAGTATAGAACGTATCAAAAGTAAGAGGAAAAGCTTGATGATGGTTGAGAAAACACAAAAGATTGTGGACAAATTGGAAAACAGTTGAATGTTATGTAATCGAATGACTGCAAGGCTGGTACGAGGTTGCCCTTTTATTAAAGAAAATGAGTTTCACTGTTTACTGAAGATGTTCTTTTCTGATATCTTTGGTTCAAAAAATATGAATCGGGAAATTGGGAGATTCGTATTGAAGGAGTCATCGCCATAGATTTATGGAAAGGAAACTTGAATGGAGGAATGAGCACGGCGATGATCTCCGAAGATGAGGATATAGCCCTGACGTTACAATGTAGAATGAATGTTTTATCTTGAGCTATGGATGTTGTCTGCGCAAAGGAATGCTTTCCTGTAATTCCACTTTAATACTAAACACAATACTTCGAAATAGAATAAACTATTGCTTTATGTTATAAGAATTTGGAGGCGTTTGGTTCATTTCTACTGTCGTAACTTCTTAATTTAGATAAAAATGCAAATAGCAATGACGTTTACACTGACAGTAAAGTTATTGCTTTCATACTCGAACGTATTAACCGTCACAGAAATGCCTTATTCTTTACCGTGCGGGTAAACTCTTGACCAGGGTAGTTAAACCTAAGAACTTCCAGGTCTCTCTGTCTTCAAGAGCTGTGAGTTTCGTGTCGGTTGAAAATGGGAACTCCTCGGAATGACCGGCCTGCAAAATTATTTTAAAATACATTCAAATAAGAATCCTAAATCAAATCTCGGCAGATTTACATGCATACTTATAGTATATCGTAACATGCAAACCACTTGGTGTGAATGTGAGAGGAGGTGTGAGAAAACGAGTCTTCAATAATTGTGGGAAATGAGTTAAAGGAAATTCAGATGGAGATAAGTTCCTTTATTTGATCCGGATGGCCTAATATTCTATTATGCTGTGGAGGCCCGCATAATGTTCTCAAGGCGAGAAGCAAATTCGAATGCCAGGTGCCCAAGAATCTAAAATTCCCTCACTTTCTGAAGGTTTCTTTTTTTTGATGGGAAGTTCCCCATCTAATTTCCCCTGCGATTCTACATATTACGCTTACGTCCTTCTTATTCTCGCAACAGTTCTTAAAATATGCAGTATATTTTCAATTAACGTCACGTGATTTTTTAATTTATATTTCCCCGTTGGATACGAATTACGAATCTCATTTACTCGTAAGGAAACCAATTATTGGCAAAGTAGTACTGAATGTTGAGCCCCAGATAGAACGTAAACCAATCAGATTAGATCGTAAGTGTGATTGGTTAGTTATTCCTTAGCTCCCTTTGGATTTTCGGTGGTATCGTTCGTCATATTGTCTTTTGGCGAATTATGAATGCGCGTTGTACTGAGGACATGAGATAAGAATCTGCTTGAAAGAATACTAAATGTAGGGCTTCTGTGAGATCTGTATATGGAAGAAAGATAGAGATACCAATTTTTTCTCATCAATATACATATTGTACCAAACATTCTCGAAATGGCGCTGTTGACTGAAGATGTCCGGTGCCCCCTGCTGTATCTATTGTGTAATATTGCCATTAAATAAACATCAAAGCAAGGGTAAATCTTTAAAAGAGTATTATATGGCAGAAGAGGATTGTATCCTTTAGATTGACTATGAAGACCGTATCTTTGCCAATAATTAGTGATGGCACGTCGAATGGTCACACAGGGCCTGCTACGTGATCCAAGTATCCATTTCTAGGGCAGTTATTTCTCTAGAAATATCACAAAATAGTGAAAAGGGAGTTTTGTCATCGACATAATATGATTTACCGTCAGATTAATGGACTCTTCCAAACCTTAAACATTATTCTTAAGTGAATTTAATGGTACACGTTATTTGACAATTGATTTTTGACGCTGGCAGCTGGGAATATGCTGGGATAGTGCTACCCCTGACCCTTAAAATAAGGAGTGCCATGGGTGTAGCACAAGAAATAGCTGTGAATAGTAATATACTTGCCTCATTGCATGAAATATTAATGCCCTCAAATAAAACTTGTTCGAGGCGGCAGAGCTAGAAATATTAAACCAACCGTTAAAAAAAACGGTTGATATAATAATAATAACAGTACTATTCATTGCTATTCCTCATGCTGCAACCATGACGGCGTCAATGCTCAGTCAATAAGGGAAAATTATGCGCACACGTTAAAATCGTGATAAACAAAAAAAATAGCCGTTGTATTGAATAGTGATTATTATTTAACTTAACTTTACATCTAAAAAGAGACGTTTCAGGCGTGATATGGTGGAATAACATGATTAAATAAAATTGGCAATTTTCCACAAAAAAAACATTAAAAAAAATATTTAATAACTTTACATCGTAAGAACATAGTCGCAATATGTTTGAAAATTTATTTAAGAAAAAAATTAATTATAGTTTTGTACATGATCATTCTTTGGCACCAAAACTAATTTCCGTAGGTGTGATTCAGCGTGTCAATTTCAGGAAGACGACTGGCGAAAGGTTTTTACTGACATTTTTGGGTATGATTTGATGAATGTGGACTATTAAAATAAATTTTTATGCTGTAACAGTAAGAAAAAACACGAACTTTGAACAATAGCATGTTTTTTGAATTCATTAATGTTAAATATTTTCATAGTCGGAATTATATTGTATCCTTAGAGCGACCCAATGACATTTTGAAAGTAATTAAGTGGCTCGGAGAACACAAAGATTGGGCCCCAATTCTCATTATCAAATAACATTTCTTTCGATTTCGGATATAAAAATAATGAAGCGAATTTTTCGAGAAACAAGTCGAAAGCAAAACTCATCTGCGGCGAGCAGAAATATTTTTTTTGAACAAGTACCCGCTGTGAAATCATTACTACACCGATATCCAAAGGAAACACGGGGACATTTTCCGTGCGTTCGGTTATATTCGGCCCGAGGAACAGAAGTAAGGTTTTTATTAACTCCTAAGGTTTGTATGAATGATAATGAGGAGGACAAAGACGACAACTGTAAAGCATAGTCGAGCGCTTCCAAAGACAAATGGCGAGGAAGGGATGTGTCGGGGGAGGAAATGGGGACGGAGAGCGGATGACGAGAGGCGGTTTGGGGGTTCACAAAGTCACGAAGGGGAGGAATAAAGGAGGCGAGAGAAGGGGGAGGGTCGTTGTTCAAGAAATGGTGGTGCCGGGGATTTGGTGGAGAGCGGGAATGTCATGGAGAGAGAGGGGATGGGAGAGTGCGACGCCCTCCCCGGCACAAAGGGGGCAAATCGAGCGGCTGGGGGTGTGGGAAGGCGGGCGAGGTTTGCGCCCGGGATAAACGCGCCCCACGAGGCGAATGCGTGCGCCTTCCTTACTGCCGCGGAATTAACCCTTCAGCGCTTCAGTTTTGCATGTCGAATACGGGGCCGAGTTGGGCCGGGAAGATTAAGGGCGCGGGCGATGGGGAGGGGAAACCCAAAGGGTTGGGATGGGGGGAGGTGGAGGCGTTCTTTGTGGTTTCGTCGTGCCTACTGCCACGATCCAGACGGTGACTGCGATCGGTACGTACACACGGCTCCCGTTCCGACCTTTTCCGTTCACCCAACCGAGCGTGGAATTATTTGGCCACCCGATTAATCGAGCTCGTAGCTGAAATGGGACGATGGTTGATTTGATCCTTTGACATTCGGCTTATGATTGTTTTCCTCCGTCGAATAATCCACACGCATTCCCAAGATTTTTGATTGGTGTGGTTGAATGGGATGGGTTTGTTTTAACAATTCCTCTTGCGTGACTCTCCGTGCTCTATGACAAACGCTTGCTATGCACATTCGGGAAATGTTCGCGTGCGGCGACACAATATATGACGACAGGAGAAAACTATTTAGACAAAGAAAAGGTGAAAACGACACTCACGGGGTTCACTAACGTTTTGGTTATCATACCACCGTCATCGAACTAATATAAGTCTCTCTCACTAGATATATGGGCAATTTCTGAGTAGGCTATAGCCAAAAACCTTATTGCTCCTAATCCAGACAATGCTTGGAGAGCTGTGTAGTAGGTAGGCATTAAAAATATCCTAATCTAATTATAACAGATACCAAAGGCCACACATAGCTGCTTAGCTTTCATAGATTCATTCCAGATGATAAGATTACCATACATATTTTTTCGTCATACGCAAGTTTCTAAAAGATAAATCCTGTTTTAATTATTATTATAAATAAAATACCTGAAAACTAGATTTTGGGTGGACGCAAGCTACGAAACAAATCTCTTTTCTCTTCTAACAAAACCCAACCCGACATCCTACTCGAAATAAGCCTTTCTTTAGCTGCATAATTCATTCATCCATTCATTCTTTCTTACATCCCTATGATTTTGGTTTAATATATATCCAGTTACTGCTTCCTAAGGGACTCGTTCTCAGAGAACTTCATTCATAATATTTTTGACGGGAAGCATCTGCTAGTTCCATACACGAACTTCTCTTAATATATCGCGAGAATGACGAAAATATTTCTGTAAAATCTTTTGAATTATTCATCAAGTAATAAAATAATGTTCAAAGGAATATAAAGTTTAAATTAACTCATGAAAAGAAACCGTGAATACAGATGTAAATAAAAGTATTTTGAAATAAATTCTAAATAAATTACTTTTGTTGATTGAAATAAATTAGAATATTCTATGATTTATTTACAATGATGGCTTAGTAGCAAATAAATTTATTTGAAATCTTTTCCGTTTTAATTTGAGAAAACTCGTATTTTGAATATAGCATAGAAGGGGATATACGTTCTCGTGAGTTTAAGTAATTAGTCAAGAATAATGCCGACTG
Source organism: Hetaerina titia (assembly GCA_037158775.1). NCBI lineage: Eukaryota > Metazoa > Arthropoda > Insecta > Odonata > Calopterygidae > Hetaerina > Hetaerina titia. Next base: position 51,855,092 of record CM073774.1, on the reverse strand, counting down.
TTGTTAATGGTTTTAATTATAATTGAAGAATATTTTGACTTTAAAGTTATTCTGGTGGGTGCTTATCTTCTGACCCAAATTCCTTTAGTTCAAATACCACCTACTGCATGATTGCATAGTTAACACTTTCAAAACCTCGCCAAGGAACAGGATATATTCACATCACGTAATCGATTCATCTTTCAGGGAAATAAAATTTCTCTCCTTTTAAACTGTATCAAAAGGTCACTCGCTTAAATATCTTAATGGGAATTTTTACGTAATATAATATGCAATGGTAGAGTTCCTAGAGAATTGTACACTCTGGAATTAAAATGCACTTGAAGTTCGTTCACATCAGAATTTCCTCTTATAAATCGCGCAAATTTAATATGGCGAAAGTAAACGGCTCTTCTCCATGAAGGTGGAAGCAATTAAAACTTCAGAGAAGGTTATTATGGGCATCTTCTTTCCATATCTTTCGTATACATTTGATGTTCCTGTCTTCACGAAACCTTTTGCATTGCTTGCCATAATAGAAACATTTCAAAGGGAAATAAAACGTGGCCATGGTCTAGTAAATTAAGAAAATATTTCTAAATTTCTTGGTTTCGCGTAAACGCGAACACGATCAAGGCGCGACGCTTTAAGATTCATTTGAATTAAATATTTTATTAAAGAATTAATAATAAAAATGTATAGCCAACTGAAATTGTCTGAATATAATATCTTTAAAAATGATTACCGTGCATTTTAAAAATAAACAAGCGTACCCAAAAACTCTGGAAATAATTCATTTTCATGAGTGAACATCGAAAAAAAATCTACTGTGCTGAATGGTCTTTCCTAGGTAATTCCTGATATTATTGTCATGGAATCACCAATGAAAACAGAAGTTGGGGTTGGAATCAGTTTCTATATCGCTATGTAAAAAAATAAATATTCCCCTCAACTTCACCAGAGCGGTATGATTTTTCGGGTACCAGAACTTCCTGGGAAACCACAGGTGGCACAGGGAAAAGATCTAGCCCCTTGATGTGTGAATTCCAAGCACCCTTTTGCTGAGTAACTCTACCATGACGTTTTAACCGACACTCGATGTCAATAACTGCGTGTGTGTGTGTTTATGTATTATATATATATATATATATATATATATATATATATATATATAATAGTATTTTACCATCCTTCTACTCAATGAGTTGAAAGGATACTAAAATGTTTTAAAACTGTCAGAAATATAGAATTGAAAGATAAAACGGCAATTAATTATGCCCCTAAGATGTACCAAGTCAATTCATTGTGCCATTTTTCTAAGTACTTGGGACCCCTAAATTGATAAAAGAAACCCTTTATATACGTGATTGCGGAAAATTGAAATAAATATACTTGGAAAAATCGTTCGTTAACCAAAGTTTTGCAAACCAAAGATTTCAGAATGTATGGAAATATACATATTTTTTACCGAAATTTTAAATGTTGCACTCTATAAGTATTACTGCTTAAAACCTTGATTGAGTTCAGTTTATTGGTATTTCAAAAGGGCTTTGTACTAATTTTGTTTTGTTGAAAATCAGTTATCACAATTAAATGCGTCATCTTTTGGTTTGCAAGTGTATGGTTCGATTCATATTTACCTAAAAAAATAAATTTTTTTGAATCAATGTTTTAACTTGAAATTTTTAACTTCTGGTGCGAAAAATGCCAGTTTTATTACCCTGAAAGTTTTACATTAAAACTCAGTATGTACACTTTTCCGAGATAATGTTGATTTAATTATCCACATCACCTGCTTCTCTTAGTTTACCAGCTGTAACACAGTTATGGGTTACCACCATTGCAACCACATCAATCCTTGAAGGTAATTTTAAAAGACCGCTAGATGCCTTCCTTACTTTGATGATGGTTATTCCTACTCAGTGGACTGTATTTGAGAATCGTGTAAAATTCAATTTCACTTGCAATCCACCCCACGTTAGCACTGGTTCACCTGACCACTAACAATATTTCCTCCTGGTGAACGCGCCGTTTCAATATTTAAAAGGCTTCAACGAAGTCCTAGGAAGACCGTCAAAAATTCTCATTTCATTATTCAAAGCACATAGAGACTCAACTCAAAGATATCGTATAGCGGTACAACTGCGTGATGCGTGACGAATAAAACATCTGCGGAGAAGAATTTAGATTCATATAAAAATTTAAGATAATTATTTGATGCTAGATTATCAAGAAATAAGCATCACAACTTTTGGAACTCATTTATTTACTGATACATGCTCTATAACCTCGGCGCCAAGTTACATCCCTTTAGGTGAAAAATACCTGCGTTTTTCACAGTATTTTTGTGTAAGTTTAGCTTAAGGATTTTTCAAGGTGGATTGTAGGTTCTCTCCTTTGGGGCCCGTTCACAAATAATGGGTGTAGGGTATTGGAGGAACTTTGTGATGACACCAAGCTATTTTCTCCAAGTTGTGACTCCGTCCCTAATGGACATAATTTTTTAATTAACTGAATTTTCGCCAACCAAGCATTTAGTTAATGCATTTCATCCCTATAATTAAATTCAACTAAGAAATATCGTCGTCTGACTGTTTCTCATGTAGCTCTTTTCAACATTAAAGCCACACTTTTTACTTCCATGTTCTAAATGTTGATTCCCTTAAATTTCGTATCGAAATGATTTCGGTTCATCAATTGTAATGGCCACATTGTTATAACGACGAATTTATACCAAAATTGATATGTTCTGGAAAACTTTTTTTTGGACATTGTTTACAATTGCTGGTGACGTGTTTGGCAGTTTTCATGACTAGATTTTGTTTTTTATTTCATTTCAGCCGCGTACTGAATTGACATCTTTGTTTTTTATGGGTGTGCGTAATTTTGCGGACCCTTCATATTTTGTTTTCCTTTAGAGGGCACTGAAATTCACTCTCTTAAGAGTAATCGTGTTTCTCATTCATTAAAAACTCATCTGTTTCTGATTTGATGCTTCCGATAGCTTTTCATGCGGACCGTTAGGGATATCGAATTAGCCTCATACTCCTTGTAGCTCGTTCTGATTGGGAGAAAAGGATTGTCGTAGGTTCCCTCCTTATCCATTCATTTCCGTAGAAACTACTTTCCATCTCATTAGCGTCCTCCACACCTCCCTGCTAACCCGTAACTCTCGTAGACCCCTTCCACAAATTCCTCCCACACTTTCATCCCCTTCAAAGGAAGGCCGAGCCCAATCTCCACGATTGGGCTAAGGGACCCGTCCCTAATCAATGCTCGGAAGCCGAATCCCCCCTTTTCTCGGAATTCATTTTCCCTTGTGTTTTTTTATTCCTCTCTTTCTCCTCTCCATTTTATCCAAGGGGAGCCGGGCAGTTTTTTTTTACGAAGCGAAAGCCTCAGCAGATGGTAGAAGGCGCGATCATTAACCAGTCTGACGAAACAATGGGACTGTTTCCTCAGCTTTTGAGTGTACGACCTTCGCGATTGTGCGACCTTGCGTGCGTTTGGTACCTTTTTATCGCAATGCTCGACGTGGCCCTTGTACTTTTATTTTAGGCGGGGAATACATAGTGGCAAGCTTGATGGTTTGGAGGCCTTTGACATTTTGAATATGTTCGCTCGGGGAATGCAAACTGCGGAACGACCCCAATTGTGTAAAGTCGAGTTTTATCGTTTTTGAAAGCAACTGAACTAATGAGAACAGCGAAATCTTCATTCATAATCACAAATCACAACAGAAATTCACATGTGGCAAAGTGATTGAGAGGTTAAATGCAGTGAACAAATTGCACAAATTTGGCAAAAAGGTAGAGGAAGGAAAACACTCGTGAGTAGCCTGAGGACTATTAGTGGTCCTGTGAACTTTTAATCATTTAAAAATAATATGTACAATTATTACCATTTTATTGGTTGTTACCATTTAATGGTGTAATTATTAAAGCATCAAAATGTTTTATTTTTTACCGTCGTTTCTTCATATTAAATTTCGATCGGTGCTAGATGGAGAAAATGTTAAAAAAGAACATCCTACGAGACCAAACGTGGAGTTAGGGATGATGTACGCAGCTGAGGTAAGCGAATGGCTCTGGGAGCGTAGTGGGTAGGAGGTGAGATAAAGGAACCTGGGAGCGCGGTCTAGGATTAAGCGGAGCGGTGAGCTTTGAAATTTCCTATTGAAATGCGGCAGTATCGGTCGGGTCTTGAAGGCTACGTTTGGAAAGAACCCGTGCTAAGCGGGCAATTTTCAACCATGCTGAATGAGTCACGTGGGACATGTGGCGTTCAATAGCGCTCGCCATTTCCGAGCACCAGAGAACAGAACGTGAAAGTCCGTTTGTGTGTAGGAAGAGAGAGGGAAGTGAATCTGGCTTAATCCGACAGAATTAACGTGCTGGAATCGCCGGACCGTTGAGGCAACGTCATGATCGCCGCTCAAACGAGAAGTGACCGTGCATGCACTTGGGAGGCCCAGTTATCTCGCGGCGATACAGTTTAGCAGAGGAAATTCCGGATGAAGCCGGGCAATGGTGATGGACGACACGTTGAAAGGCAGAGAGAAGTTGAAGGCTGAAAGGATAGGCCCTAGGTTTTAATTTTTAGAATTTAGAGAAAGACAATAATACGAACTCTCCGATCTTAAACGAGCCAAGTTAAACAGAAAGTTATGTTCAATGTTAATTGGCGATCGATTTTAGCTGGTCATTGCCCAATAACACTCCGTTGGAATATACTGTGAATGTAAGGAGAAAATTACTACTGTTTGGAGATGGGTTAGAGTGGTCAAGATTATATTAGACCCTGCGGCGTTAGCATGGTGAATTTTCCTCTCAGTGTTTACTTGTAGTGGTCTACAGAAATTATTATAACTGCAGGAAACCTTTGTAAATCGACTTATTCGGTAATTTACACCATGTCGTTTTTTTATGGTTTTTGTGCTTTTCTGGAATGCTCGCATAATTTTCAATAATTTAACCAGTCATCATTTTCGTCAAAGAATAGGAGCAAAGTTAATCCAAAATAATATTTAGCCTAAGGTGGTATAGGTATTTGGAGATATTATTTCACGAGCACGTAAACTTAGGGTAAATCGTCAAATAAAATTTTTAAGAATCGGAATAAAATACAAACCCTAAGATTTCTCAAATGACTCTAATATTACCAGTCAAGACGACTAAATGACAGTTAAAAACCGCCTCAGACTCTACGATTATATCGGTCTCGCTAGCATTGTGCTTAATCGTTATCTAGTTCAAAGAAGACCTCGAATCCGTCCCATGACCTACTTTTTGTGTTTATTGCAACATTTACTTTCTCAGTAGTCAGCTCGAAACAATAAAATTACAATTCAAGTGCTAAATTTCGTTCATCTGCACGTAATACACTGTGGATTCAATAAACACTTAAAAATATTTTTACAGCTGAAAATGTGATGAGGGTCAAGGGTGATAACAGACTTTACATTACAACGCCAATATGTTTATACAAAGCGTATTTTTCGTCCCTCAAAATTATAAAACACTCGAGGAACCGTAGTTTGGCGAGTCGTCTGAGCATTAATAATGCACGCTGCAGACAGGAATGAACCGAGAGAGAAGGCGAGCGCATAACTGTGAGAACAGTTAATAATAGGAAATGAAATGATAGATGGTTATACAGACGGAAGGGTTTATCGCGATGGACAGCCCCAAACTGCCGGGACTTTGAAGGTTATCTCATTCACACCCCACAGTCGACATTAAATTTTCTTCGCGTAATGTGGTACCAATTATGTGGAAGCGCTTATGGCTATTTTCACCTCGTTGAAAATTGGTGGTGGCGAAATCTCTCAATGAATTTTGGGAGTTGGGAAATAATAGAAAGACTAATTATTCCATTATCCCGTCGCTTACATCCCTCGTGGCCTACCCTCTTTTTGTCGTAGCTGAAATGCCTCTAGGGGTTGCCTATGCTTCCATGTATATACACAACCATTATTGTTCTCCCAGGAAATATCAGTGACCTGTCTGAACTGATAAGAAGTGTGAATTGGAGCGCGAAAAGCTGTAAAGCGTAATATTTTCATTTTAAAGGGAAAATAAATTTGGTTTCATAAAATAAAGCTGGTAACGATTAATTGTAGAGATACCCCGGGGGAAAACTCCCAGATCAGTAAATAAATGTGACTAATAAAGTGCAAAAAGGGAACAAAATCTAAGTTCTCAGGCCTTGCGTTGTGATATATGACTTTGAGAATATAGTTTTGTTTTTAATTATTTGCTGCCTCACCCATTTACGTCTTTGTCATTTTATTTCAATCAGGTAAACTTACATTCAATTTATAGACTAAGCGAAACAACTCTCCCGAAATTTAGTTGTTGTGTTCAGATTAGGGGTCATCTCATTAGTGGTCTATCATGAGAAATTCACACCTAAGGGTATGGGGGATCAGTGCCTATTCCTGTGCCTTCTGCGAAAGACGTGACGTCAAAAATCAAACAGATTTGGGATAGCTGAGAGTACCTAGAACCACTCGTATTTGAGCGCAGGCTCTACGACCAGTCAAGCCATCGAATTACTCATAATGCCACAACGTTCACTTTAAAATTAGTTCGACTTTACAAATAATTGGAGATAACATTCGTTGTCCGAACCGTTCGAAATGAGTGGCCATAAAATTTGGGAAATCAGCCTGCGGCGGGGCTTAAGCGGTAACTGGAGCGTAACTGGCCGAAATGTGCGTGTACGAAGTGATGAAGATACGTTCGAGGTTTCACTTTGTGGACGGCATGGTCATGTATAAGGCGCTGTGACGTAGACACTGCGAATGACATTTGACGGCCTTAATGTGTGAGGGCGGGGGAGAGGGTTTGGTGAAGTAAGAGGAGGGTGTGGGGATGGAAGAAAGGGTGTGGGAAGTTAGGAGGGACCATGGAAAACTCTTGAGGAAAGGATTTGATGGGAAGGACGCCGGAAGACCCAGCCGTGGCGTGGTGGAGGAAACCTCCACCGTGGAAGGCAATGTGGGAGGGGGTTATTGGAAGGGGCGAAGACTGGGGTGTCGAGGGGGAGAGGATATAGTGAGGAAAACGAAGCTTTATGGGAGGCTTCACCTCCGAAACTGATAGAGAGGGGCTGGTCTTGCCATAAAACCGCGATTCTCTTCCAAAATAAAAACGCGCATAAGCGCTAGTGAGATAACGTGTTTTTCCGTCTCGGGAAAGCCTTGCCGATCAGCGGATTGATTAATTCAGCGCGCACAATCTACCCTAGGGATCATTCGCAGGAGCGAATTTTCAGCGATCGCTGCTTTTATAAATATATCAAAAACTTTTGTTCCAATTCTCTATGGAGCTGTGGGAAATGGAGGGGAATTGGCGCCTTGTACGAAGTACCCCGGGGAGTTCACAGGTTTAATTTTCCTCGTAGTTACTGTGTCCGAGATCTGAAGATTGTTAAGTAAGACTAGCTCCAGAGTGAATCATCAATAAATCAAACAAAAAGTCAATGAAAGCTCATGGCAATCGTGTCTTGGTCTTGAGATGAATCTTGACTCGGGTAAAAGGTCATTAGTCAGAGCCCCTAAAAACTAAAATCCCACCAAAAACTAGATACTGTGTTGTTTATGTACGGTTACTTTTAAATAGCATTTTAATATGCAATATGGATTGAGTCGTGTAGACTCAACACATATAATATACAAGAATATATCAAAAACATACAAGATATACCAGTATACATTAAGTATACACATACGTATAGTCTACAAGAAGTAAAATATTACTGGTTTTCACCATATTTTGAAAAACAACCCAACCTTCGATGAAACATTTTACTGCAGCAAAACGTTGAATAAACTAGCTTTCTAAGGGATTTGCAGATGTCTATTTTATCTCTTGTATCTCCAAGATGTTTTGTATTATAATTTGTAGAAATATTATTTGGAATTTGTATCACTCTCTTAAAATTCCGAATTAAAATAAAAGTCACGCATTCCTTTATCTAATAACGTTGACTACCAACGGTTTCGTATTTCAGTGATGATGAAACCGCTTCACGGTTAGTAAATAGAGGAGTAATTTGTTCTTTCTCGTTTAATCGTTACGAGGATGACGGGAAACATGAATTTCTCACGAATACCAGCGCCAGAAAGGTATGTTTAAGACCTGATTCACTAGAGATTATTCATCACTCTGCAAATTAATTACCCCCAGAAGATTTTCTACCCCAGCGACTTCAAAGGAGATATCCTTAATTAGCCATCGTTCAGTTTTCACTCGAGAAACGTCTACTTTGGCTGGCATTTTCTGACACGCATTCACTCTGGTTCTTTGTTCTCTCCTAGATTTCACGGGCGGGAGCGGCAGTCTTCCTTCGTAGACTTGGTTGGCCCAGAGCGAAGACAACGTTTGAGGTTTTCTAAGCAAGCGGCAAGAGCGTGGAAAATTATCTACAGTTTCCCAGGTAAGTGAGAGGTATTTAGCTCTAAGGAGTCTCACTTGGTTGGTCAGTGTACTCTTATTTTATCGTAATTATTGCATGCAATTTTACGCTCCAGTCAATTAAACTCCTCTATCTAATGCGTTATAAATCAAGATTCTCGGGATTCAATCTAGCCTATGATTGATGGCGTTGCATTATGCTGTCGATATCGTGGCAAGCTTAAAATGAGAATGACATCATTATTCAACTCGAAAAATTACTGAATAAAACTTAACTATTACTACCACGCTGCAATAAATGGCTTCTAACGGTCCACATGGCTATTTAGTCCACTGGTGAATTCTGATATATTTATAAAACGTTTCACGATATCTCCGTTTGATATTTTTCCACATCCTATCTTTCAGCTAGCTGATGTCCTGACGGCTTTTTTAAGATGGTATTCAAAATTTTCCTAGCCTTGATAATAACCGATTATGAACCCTCATAGATGAACGTTTTTTTAGGAATGCATACGTTTTTGTGTCCCTGAGGGGCATTAAGATGACCTTGTTGACACTAGAACTGCCGTATTCATCCACAAATCAAGACTAAACCCTTGATACAATGTTTAGTTTGTTACAGGTATCGGAAACAACCGAAGTAATTAATGGATAACTGATAGTAGAACTTTTCCCCTGGATAAAATTTATTTCACCATTTATCCAGTGGAAAAGGGCTACTATCAATTATTCATTATGTTTGATTTCCACCACATCTCGCCTGAATCTACTCATCCGAAGTAATTGTTGTAGTGTTTCATAAAAACAAAGGATATTGATGTTTAAGTGTTACCGACATTTTTGATACTTTCGTATTATAAGAAAAGGCGTCTGTTGTTGTCAAATGCTGTCTTTTGGAGACTAAGAATCGAGGACCCGATGAAGAAGTACGGTAACTGTGGGCGACTGTTCACTCGATGCCCGTTCAGAGAAAAATTTCCGCATTTTCGCTTTTCATAACGTGACTCGATCTGCCCAATTAAATAAAATCTCATATAAAATCAGCGGAAATAAATAATTTTAAAAATGCTTCTCATTTACTTCCCAAACGTCGAGGTAATTCGTATTCCCTGCCTCTCGGACTGGATTTAAGTGAGCGCTTATTTCTATCCGGATTCATAGCCAAAAGCAAATACATGCATATTAATGTCCATCCATGTGTTGCTACGACGGCTAGGTGTGACATGAGCCTTGATATTTTTTGGGAAATGCTTTGCACAGTAAGAGGCTGCATTGAAGGCTGTGTACCAAGGGAAAATTAAGCTTTCGACTTTCAATTTTCGATCTCCTAATGTCAAACCCAAGTCGGAGTCACAAACGGGCTATCTACACTGAGGAAAAAGGCGTGTGAAATTCACACATCAGGATACGAGAGCCAATTATTTTCATTGTGCTACTTGTCGTTTCCCAGGAGAGTCTAGTAGCCATAAAATCACCGGGCTTGTGTGAAGTTTTGGTGCCGATTTCAATTTTATTATTCATCGCTTATGGGGTCGAAATTAGCCCGTAGTAACATTTACCGACAGTGAGAATTACGCGGCATGGGTAAAGAAGTACGACCAATGGAGAACGTCAATTGAGACAAAAGGATTGGTTCGGACGAAGAACAAACAATGCCGCCGAAGTCGTTTAAGATATAAGGGAACATCCCTATCGGGGGGACAATGAATCGACAACCTTTATCGATGCTTCCGATGAAATGATAGGCAATTAACAGCGATGCCATTAAGCGTGAATAGGTAACACGTAAAAGGAACTGACAAAATGAGTTTCTACTCCGTTCCGAGGATCATCCGTGGATGCGATCCTATTTTCTCTTTTATCTTCTTCATTTTCCAGCATGGCAAACAAGCTGTCTTCGATCGTTTTTCGTTCGCCCTTTTAACGTTTCTCTCCTCACGCTCCAGAGAGAGAACTCCCCTTAAGAGGGATAATAGGTTGAGGGAAAGGTTCACGGATATCCTTTCCCTTTTCTCTTGTAAATGTCACCAATGTGCTTCATTGGCGACATCGAATGAATAGTCGGAGTGAGATTCTTAGCACTCTTTCTTCAAACTACTACGTAAAACTTTTGTTTCTATATCGAGATTCAGATTTATACACGCGTCGTACATATTTGAGGGCTTGACTAAACATTGTCAAATCTAATCAATAATGCACATATTTAACAGCAAATGAAAGGCATAAAGAGAACGCCTGTGTTATTCTTTTGATTAATCTCTTATTTGATCATATGCATGAAAAATTGATACAAAAAGCATTTGAAAAGTATGCATCGGTAGATTATTTTAACCAGCAAATCCTTTGTACCGTTTATGATTACGAGTATATAGTATCCCCATCGGGTCACTGTTTAAATATTTGGCAGTTATTGAAGTGCATGCTCAGTAATCATAACAATAAAAAATCATGTCAATTTTTTATTCTCATGCCATTTTTTGCAGGAGCGTTTGTGAAAATATTTTCTTACCTGCTTTGACAGTAGATCTATGTACTTAGAAATGTATCAGAAGCTCGGCAGGAATAAAATGTTTGGTTAACCGTTAAAAACACTTAGAAGGTTTTCAAATTCCAAAATCTGAACCCAGTGTTGTGGTGTAACTGAAACTGGTTCTTGGTTTTTGCTTCAAGATTCTTGATTCATTGGAGAATCTATCAAATTGTTCCAAGGGGTAAAAAGTTTGGTAGCCGATAGTTGATGAAAGCACAATTCGTTTAATAGGATCAACCTGACAAAATTGATCACGAATCAATTGAAATCGATCAGTTTTTTTTCCTCCGTCTCGCTATCCCGTATTTCTATGATTCCTCTCCAGCCGTATCATCGTTTGTGTACATGGTCCAGGAAAGTAGGAAAATTAGGGCGAGGGGTGAATAGAAAAAGGGGTGAACTACCAGATGAAAAAAGAGAATGAGAGAGAGAATATCGTTCGGAGACTGAAGTGTTCCAATTTCTTAAGACTTAAAGTAGGACCCGGAGATTTTCATTATTTTTGTTCAGCGATCCATCGATGCTTTAGCCCTTTTTCTTCGTTTTTCCCAATTTTTTACAGATCAATGCTGACATCTTTTAGCCATGAAAGCACGATTGTAGCTGGAAATGATTTTATCCCTGATCAAAGACCATTATGGGCTGATAATGTCTCGTTTCTTTTTGCTTGGAGAAAGACAAACACTTGAATTATGAGTGTGGAAAAAGAAAATTGGATGTGGAAAGAAGCGGATTAACTGTAATTTGGAATTTGATTTAGGTTTACTTTGATCTTAACGATGTAAAATAATCCAAAATTGGTGCATAATTTCATAATTATAATAATTAATGCATGATTCAAGTCAAAAGCGCTTCAAACTAAAAATATTTGCGTTTAAGTAAGATAATCTTTATATGGTAGATTTTCATGAGCCTGTAAATATTGTTGAGGAACTAGATAGAAAACAGTCTATTAAATTAATCCTTTTCAACTTATTCATTCTTGTCTTTCATGTATTTTCAATCTAATAGCTGAGTAATGAGCGAATGTGATTCCCATTTAATTAAAATAACGAGTAGTTAATTAAATCACAAAAAGTCATCAGAGGTACATTATGGTCGACTAGAATTTCACTGTGGATATTATTCTTTAATTATAGTTATTTTTCTCAATAATTAAAAGAGTATACATATAATTATTCCTTGGTAAAAAGTTTTTATATGAAATTCCAAAATAACAACAATATTATTGGATTCTGATTGATAGGTACTTTGGGAAAGGCGATGATTTATCATAATGGGCCAATTAACTCTTCACAGTTTCAAATGAAAATATACTCACCCTCTAATAAATAACATTGCCAAATGAGCGTAGAAAGGTATTCACCATGGAGGAAATTTAGGAGGAAGGAAATTTAGGAAGGACTGTATATAGTGGTACAAGATTTAGTGTCACATAAAGATATTTTATCTTTCATTGGTCATTTTAGGCCAAATATTTATACTAAACTACCTATTTACATAATCCCACAACTACGGTATCACAGCGGGAAAAATATGCGATAATTATCAGCAGACAAGCAAGCCGTTTCAAAGCAATTCGCAGTGAAAGGAAGACGGAAGAGGAGCAAGAAAAGGCATTTTTTTTGAGCGGTCATCCAAAATTAATTCGATTTAAAATGAATACGCGAAAGCATTATGAGATTAGGGCGTACGACCATAGGTCATTTAAATCTAGGAGGCAATACTTTTCCAGTCGGCGTGGCTCCCGGTCACATTATGGTATGTAAGAGCAGAACCAATAGCAGGAAATCTGAAGAGGGCTAGAGGCGAAAAGAGAGTACCAACAGGCAAGAGATTTGGTCAACCGTCTGAGGGTGTTTAGGGGGCTAATAGCATTATCTTCCTTAGAATAAAATCCAAGATAGCAAATAGGTGACAATAGAGTCACACATTGTCGTAGTTGATTTCATTTGTCTTTGATTCATCCCTCAGGCACCGCCGTTGACTCATTTTCCTCCTGCGATCAAATATCCCGTTGTTCGAGAAGAGTAGGAGGAAAACAAACCTCGAAAATATGTCCCAGTCGCTACGGATCTTTTTATCTTGAAAACCGAACTACCTTCATAATTCGGGTGCGCCTGGCACATGGAGCTTAACTGAAACTACCCTGGTTTCCGGAATGTGTACGTGGCACATTCCACCTATACGTAAGTGGATTTCAGAAGAAGAATGAATAGGATTCAGGGTTTTTCGACTTTTTAAAACTCATCTGTAGCTCTTTGTTAACGTAGCGTTTTTCTTGTTGTATCATTTTGTTGAAGATAAACGACGGAGTAAAATTCTGATGGTCGAAATAAATCGGAAGTACTACTTGTGCTTAACAGAGACGTACAACAGTTAATTGCCTCAGTAAAGAAAAAACTAAGTGGAATTGTAATGAAAATAAAAATAAATTTTTAAATTATATTAATATGAATTTATAATGAAATGTGTTACTATTAATTACTGGTTCCTTTGAGAATGGGTCAAAACGTTAAGTGAAGTAACTTGTTGATAATATCATTCATACTTGGGCACTCTTCGTTTTAATACTTATTCTTGGTTTCTTCAAATGAAAACTTTAATTAATCTACGTAAAAGCTTACTTCGATGGTGACTTTTCCGCAATTTTATCTGAAAAAGTGTTGAAGGGGGCATAATTGCCTTTATTTTCATGATTATTTAAACTACCAATAGAATAGAATAGTAATAACCTCATGTAAGTTATAGTTAAAATTAGGTAGGTTATTCATTCGAAATCTCAGGACAATATTGTAACCTGTTATTGCCCTAAGAAGCCATATTTTGTAAACGAGCGATGGAATTATAACGCCTCCCTTCGAAAATAACAACACCCGAGGCAGAAGAATTTCCATCCGCAATCAAAAGGCAATTTATCGATGTGGTTTATTGCGTCACACTGGTTATAAGCACGGCTTGGCTGATGTAATTTAGCGTAGCAGAGGTTACATTTGCATGTTCTGTGCTTCGTGCAAACCGCGATGAATCCTCTTGAGAGCTCGTTCATTTCAGAAGCGGTCGTTGCGCATAACTTACACGGTGCCAAACGCGCTTGCGTTATCAGGAATGGCGAAGATTCCCTCCTACCTCCGTTTCGCTATCCCAGCCACCCGACTTATCTTCATGTTGCCTGATCCAGTGCGTTGTGGCTTTGGAGGCATAAATGGGATTTGAAAGCCGCGCATGAACGCTTTAATAGCTATCGCTTGAAGATGCTAGTTCCGTTAAAATTTTCGTGACAGCTGCAGCGTTCGCATCCACGGATGGGAATGGCTACGAGTTCTGTTGAAACGTGCGCTGCTCGGGAGAACTGGCGTCGTTAAATGTATGGGAATCGATGCGTACCGTAGTATTCGCGGAATTACAGTGCTAGGAGTGATTGGTTGGGTTAAGGGCGATGGCAAATGTGGAGGGTCTGCGAGACTTGAGCATTGTTAAAGGAAGAACGAATTTCGGATAAAGGTTGGGTCGGTATGGGATGGGAAGGATAGTTTAGGACAAATTTTAAGAAGCTAAAAATGAGTTGATGGCCAATGCATTTTAATTTATTTGAAAATTTTTATTTAAAAAATGTATTTATTAATAATAATTTTTCACGGATAGCCCAGGAAAGAAGTCTAATAAACTCGGAAAACTCGGCACGTAAAATTTGCGTCTTTAGCTTAACTGAAAAGTAATTATATTGATTACTTCATTTAGCAGTCATGTAATGTAATAAAGAATAAAGTGTTTATTTAATGAACATATTCAGTTTTTTCCACGCAGTAGTTTGCCTCGAGCTAATGTTTTAGATGTGCACTCAGGGAAATGTGCAAGTACTCCGCAGAAAAAGTTAAGGAAATGCCTTTAGTACCTGAAATAAATGAATTAATCCTCTCCGTCTCCAGTAGTTTTTATTTACATGAATAATATTGAGACGCTAGATTTAAAAACATTTCGTCAAATATTTTCTTCGTGATCTGAGTGTGATACGTGTATATCCCGTAAACAACATGAGCCGCCCGACATGGAGCTTACCTGAATCTAATTCCTCTTTTCGATTTACGAATTTTGTAGATGCGAGTATTTCCATGAGACGCAGAAAACTCCACGGAGATTAGGTTGTATTTTTTTCTGGAGAATCATGCAAATATGCATAAACAACCAAGGACACTTTGCTAATGCGGCTTATGCGTCTAAGAACGGAGGCGGTAAGGTCGAGCTAAAGATTTAGCAACGGGTGGAATAAATAGAAGTGGCTGGCTTAGGGAAAGAGGAGAAAAACAGAGGGAATACAGAAGTAATAGGAAATATGGGTGAGGGGAACCAAAGACAGGAAAAAGATTTTTGGAGGAGGGCTGTCGCTATGATAATTCAAAACAAATGCTAATGGCCTCAAGGGCGAAGAAAAGCAAGAAAACTAATCCATCCTTCTTCAAGACAGCTATTTCGAAGCTCCTAAAACTAGAAAGAGAGGAAGTATCATTTTTCATGAATGTCGCAGTAAAGAGCTTTTGAGCTCGCTCAAGAAGGTGGCATCTAAAACGAATATCATAATTCGCAAAGCATGGGATTTGTAAAACATGCAAATTGATTTCACTTAAAATAAATTTGTTTCAAAATTTTTTGACGATCGAGAGCGTGACAACACTTTCATAGGTCGCAAACGTTAGCTCTGTTATCTTCAAGACGTTTGAATCTATCAGATTTTTCGTTGGCATAAAAAATTGTGTGCTATAATGTATGATTCCTTCCCCTATAAATTGATTATAATAATTTTTCGACGAGTCACATGGCTTAAATTAAACTGAATCTTATATACAGGTAACAATAGATATAAATGATCCCTCGATCTACTATAAATCATTAATCTGTCACAAATGGGCTTAATTACCCTTTTCAAAGAAACACTTTGAGTACAGTAGATGGGTGAATGTGCTCTGTAAAATATATGAAAAGAATTTAAAGGATGCCATGAAATCTCCGTAACCTTGTGGTAAATTTTCACTTTCTCTCTCGCGAAAATGGAGATTAGTTGAGAAAATGAACATAGAAACCATTACATAGAAAGTTTCCGGCTGTCTGCCTTGGGGGAATAATGCTTGGATTATGCACACTACGTTATTTTGGTATTTCGTTAGGTTTGGAATGATGTGTTACCCTCTTATACGTATTATGAATCGATAATATCGTACAAAGTAGCCTGCGGTGTGGTAGCAAGTAAGTCTTGTCACTACCCACATTGAATCATTGAACGAGAGTCAACACATCGGTGTGCGGTTGACGGCGTCAGAATGCAAACTTATATTACCTATAAATTGACATGAAATTAAAAATTCCAAAAAATATTAGTTAATATTTTTGAAAGTTATAGATATCAATAGTGGAAGACGATTATTTCCATAGAGACTTTGTTACTAAGTCAGAGATGATGGGTTTTCAAAACTTCCGACTTTAGAGAAACACTCTTACCTCTCACTGCTACCACTCACTGATGTAAAGTAAGTCTTTTTTGCAAACTCTATCCGTCTGGAACGAATATAATTAGCCATAATCATCTCCCTTACCCTGCCGACCTTGTTTCTGCAACTATGGGAGGGTCGACCTGTGGTTAAGGTAAAAACCCTACGAAGCGGATTTTCTTCCCCTCCAAAGATTCCATAACACACTAAATAGTGTGCATTGCGTGAGTCCATCCATCTCCCGGAGATAAAACTTTGAGGGGAAGTCCTTTCGCCATCGCATCGGTTTTCCGCTCTCAGCCATCTCTTCCCCACTCCTCTCCCCGTAGGACCGCATTCGAGGTCAGACCATTTTTCCCTAAAACAGAGAGCCACAAACCAGCGTTTTCTCAAGAAAAGAGAGGGTGAAGGTATCCCTCCCTCCTCTCCAGAATTGGTCCCGACTCTCTGAAACGGAAGAGGACTTAAGTCCCTTTCAGCGCGACGCGTATTATACTAGCTCCTAAAAATAATGATGGGACTTAACACAACTCCACGATAAATGGGCCGCCCATGTCATGTTGGCTAATTGACATCCTGTTAAAGTACTTCGGTCTGTTGTTTCTCGCATTTAAGGTCGGAGGCTGGGATTTAATTTCGGTAATAACTGAATTCTGAATCTACAGTGTGTAGCTAGAATAATACCAACTCGTTGAACTGTTAGAATTTACATTTGGCTTGAAAATTGCATAGCAGAAATGGTTGCGAAAGTGCGAAATAATTACTTCAGCGATAATTATTTCACTCGCATTACATAACCTCAGATGTACCTACTTCATTTTTTATTATTACTCGATGATATGACAATTGATGGGATTTATATTCGTATTATTTTTATGAATGATCTCCGCCGTACGCACGAATGATAAATACCGTTCCAAGGAAAATGTCGGTCTTCGGTCTAGACGATTTAAATTTGGGGTAAATAAAAAAATATTAATTTCCTTGAATTCGGCGAAATTTATAGGATTATGAAAAATTATGCAATGTTACATAATTTAAAGTGGGATGAATAATTTTAACTTAAATCTTATCATGACCTGTCAAAGTTAAACTCGAATAATGAAATCATTGCACGAATCATGATTCCATTATTTGAGTTTAACTTTTATAGGTGAGGAAAGACTTGAACTAAAATTATTTTAAGTGTACTATGTGTGTACTTTGATAACTAATGAAATTCTTTTAGATCAATAAATTGGCAATGCTGTATTTAAAACAGTATTTTTAAGTGTTTTGGAATTGTTAACTAATTGAGCCTCGGTACTCTCCAGTATTACTGTCACATTTTGGAGTCAATATTTAATGTAATTTCGCAAGCTTTGGTCACTGAGAAGTCCGCGTAATCCACACGGCATATCACTCTTCTGTATTGCTAGATTTGGAAGTAACAATGACCAAATCATACTTTTGGCTGGATGTCTGAGGTCCCATAGGAAAGTCCTTTTCATTCGACAACCCTGAAAAATGCGTTCCTCTCCAAGTCCGTCACACTTCCTTCCGTAAAATTCTTTTAGCTGTGAGACCTCTCGGCGCCACGTTGACCGACATCAATGACATTATCTCTAAAACCCATCCGCGTGGTCACAGGTCTCGCCGTTTCGCCACGGAGCGGCCACGTCAGTTGGAGGAGCGCCTATCTCAATGGAAGCGCCCCTGCAGGTTGTTGCCGTCGACGGAAGATGATGATGATCGCGGCCCGAGATTGTGAAGGGGGAAAATGGTGTGGGCGAGGGGGGAAGAGGAACAGAGGGTTTCCGCAGAGGAGTTGGCTCAATTTTACGCCTTGTTGATGGACTTACTCCACGATAGTTAAGCTGTTATTCAACAAAGTTAATTAGACACATAAAGTGATCCTCACGCATGGGCGCTACTCTGCTTCGGTGACTCCTCCCCTGCCAAGACGGTTCCGCGGACGTTGAGCCCGGGTTGGCAGTCGCCGGCAGTATGGCTTTGTAAATGCGAATCAGAGTTGGAAAACCGTGTGATGACCTTCTCCCAAGGTTCATTTCATCAAAAGTCTCCGTCATTGCTCGGAATTTCAAAGAGAGTCTGAGGTAGTTAATTCATCATGACCCTGTGCGCACGGGGGAAGTATGAAATTCCTGAATCAGTAGGGTCTTCCGTTATCGAACCGAGGATTTCTGAACGCACATAAAAGTACAGTATGGTGTAATTAAAATTTGATATGTTTAATTTAGATCCTGTATGCCGATTAGCTACTATTATTAAGTGACTTTGAGTTTCGCTTCAAATACCTTCCTATCTGCCTGTAACTGATAAAATAAACTTCTCTTAATGCCTCAGCGGATGTAAAATATTTTGGGTAATCAGGGAGATTTTTATTAACAATATTGGGATGCAGACAGCTTTGACTAGATTTCACTGTATCGTAGATTTCACTAGCTTTCAATTACGAGGTATTGTACTACGAACTAGGGATTTCATCGTCGAACGAATCAACTTGTGACTCCGGAGTCAATGGAAAATGGCTGTCGGTCTGAAAATACCGTGACTCCCCATTAATATAACTTCACTGATCAAACCATGGAGCTTGACGAAATACCAACAAGTGGCCTTGGTTGTAGATATGCTTTAAGTTATGAGAAATCTCCATGGCAAAGTGCGATGCTTGAAGACTCCTGGTGGTAAGAAAGATTGTAATAAGCATCGTCATCAAGACATTTTCACCGCCATGGGCTCCAAACACAGCTCTCCACTATCTCTTTCATTACGTCATATTTCTTCTCCTTCACGTCTTCCGGGATTTGCTTTGATATATTTTTATCGTCGGTCTCCATTTATGAAAAACTGCTGACTACACAATACCTGTAAGCGTTTCTCATAGTTCATATGTGTTATTTTTTATTTAAGTATCTCTGTGATATCTACAGTAATTCCGCACATTATTTACATAGTTCGTCGCATTCATGTTACCATATACTTTCATCTTCAAGTCATGTCGTCTCAGTATGTTCCCCGTAAGTTTATCCCTTCTTCCGCTCCGTTTTCAATATGCATTTCTTATCCCGTTCTCTTTAAAATTTATTATTTATCGACCATGCAAACTTCATCAATAAACTGTTGCTCCACGATTTCACTATGGGTATGATAATCTCAATTGCATATAGTATAAACGTATCGAAACTGATTATCCGAAATTCCTATTGAAATAACGTTAATATTTTTTGGGTTCAAATTACTTTTGGAAGCATTGAATGTTTTTACAATTTATTTGTAGTTAAGAAGAACGTTTTCTTATCATGCTCGTATGCTATTCCAGTTAGGAGGATTTTTCACTTTGCACATTGGTATTTTAAACTTTGAAAAAAGTACGTGATCAGTGAGTACAAGTTCGAGACCAATCAGGGAGTGAGATAGTAGGACCAAAGACCACGAAGAGACAGACGCAAACGATTTTTTCGGTGACATAGCTCGAGATTCGTGCTTATAGTTCCAAAGGCATTCGAAGTCCATCTTGCGGGATACTCAAAAAAAGACCACGTTAACATATCCTTGAGGTTGCGATGAGTAATGCAATAGGCCGGTCTTTGGCGCCATGCGCCACACTTACTAACGGAACAACGGCACAGGGTCGTTCTTTGAATACATCCGCTAAGGAGATGTGGAAGAAAAGAGCCCGGGAAAGTGAGACGGAGAGAGGGAGAAAGAAAGACCTCGGGAATCCGAAGGTCAACAAAGCCCTGAGGAGCTTTATTCGTCTTAAATGACGCCATTCTTATTAAGGGATGACTTCACCCCTCGGAGGAGAATGCCGTTCGTTTTTTTTTTAATTCCTCTGTAAACACTCATCTTTGGATGATTCTTAGCATACTCGTATGTAGTCGAAAACCTTTACCCCTCAACGCCAGGGGTGCCCAAATATTTCGGGTGATACTATTGTCTAAAGTGGCGCACCTATGCACCTACTTGGCCTGCAGATATTTGTACTGCTATGACTAGTAGGTTCTTTGTAATTTCCTATTTTTTTCTGAGCATAAATTAAACAGAAAGGGCGTAATACGAAGCGTTTAAAACTGAATAAAAAAACGAATGGGATAAGAGCGATGCACTGTATATATTGGTATAATGATATCAGTAAATAAAATAATAGTTAATCAAATCGGCTAGCATCAAGAAATAATGCGACAACAATGAAAAGAAAATAAATGAGATAATTCGTTTCTTTTAGCAGGCATCGCCAGATATATTTGCAATATATGTAGTCAAGGATTTAGGATTTGGCCAATATACCATTTTATAATTGCAAGAAACTGCGGGAGATGCCGCGACCGTAAATTTTAACGGAGTCACATTATAATGCTTAATAAGCATTGTAATGCAACAATATCAGAGTGTAAAAATCCTTCGCCTTGACCGGTCAAGGTGAAATTGAAATTGGTGGATTTTATAACGGTAAAAAGGTCAACGTTACATAACCTTGATCTGTTGGTAGATTTTTTATATGCGGAAAGCTTTTATCTACTCGGAACTTACATTCGCGGTTCCCTGCAAGTAAAAAAATACCCTAGAAAATAATGAATACCTCAAAAGGAATTAAATTAGAAAATGATAATTTAAATTCTGTCCCAATATTTTAAAATTCGTGTATCTGAGTCCGATTTTTTCCACAGAGAAAGGAAACGAATTGTCTTAATTGTAATCATTTTATAAAAATAAACATTTCGAAGTTGAAATTTAAAAATATCAACATGTTAATGCTAAACTCCAATATCATGTACTAATGTTTACCTTTTATCTAGATATTTAGATGATTAAAGTGAAACATAATATCAAATTAGAAACAGTTATATTTTTTACTGAATCTACAGGGACACAAAGGTAGAAAAAATAATAATATTCTACTTATTGAACTCATTGTCTTTTTTATGGCGTTTTTGGTCATTAAAGGGGAAACAAAGTTAAGAAATACTGTTAACACAATTAATCACACATCAACACCGAACTTTTAAATGCATATCTGTCTAAGCTAGTCTTAGGGTAACATTTACCCTTTCACTAAAATCAACGGCAATAGCTTACGGTTTTATTCCGAATGAGAAATAAAAAAAAAAACATTCCAATCATGAAAAGAAATAGAATTGTGATCCCGGATTTATTTTTCTTGAATTAGTCGCCACTGGTTTGTTTTATTCATTCTTTTACATTTTTAATGCCGAATTTTATTAAAATTTACCATTTCAATTCACGTAGGGAGCTCTTCTTAGAAATATATTTAAATTCATTAGGTTGTGTTACGAGTAGAATCATAAAGCCTTCCGTTCGGTAGCTCCAGCGTCGAACTCTTGGTTGCGGAAAGAGCGGCCGGTCTGGGTGGTCGGAGCTAGATCCTTTTTACGTACTTCGACCGTAGCAACCATTAAGGATCAAAATAATTTAAACTTAGTAAATAATTTAAACGCGTATAGCTATGGTCAATAAAATATGCTAATTTATCCTCAAAATTGAAGAGGTCTCGAAATCTTAAAGTCTCTAACATGAGGTCAACTTAATGGAGGGTTCTCTGCCCCCGACTGCAAGTGGTCCTTTTTCTCTCATGGCCCGCTTTATCTTCCCTCGACCTCCAATCCACCCTGTCCAATGTTTCATTTTTTTCTCCCTTTTCCCCACCCCCACCGCCTCGTAAATTGCTTTTTCACAAAGCTCAGCCATGCCACTCGCCACCAATTTGTGGGGAAATGGAGATTCTCATTTTTCCCTTCCTACAGCTCTCGCTATTTTTCCTCTTCCACTCCGCGGCTCGCTTTCAGTTCTTTTCACGAGCCTACTTGGTTGTATTTTGGAATTGAGAGTTGTCGGGGAAGAGGGAGAGTTCTTGGCAATGGTTATTTACGTACGGCATTATCCCGACATTTTTGTCCTAATATTCAAGTGAACGTGTTTCATGACCGTTTTATTACTGTATTATCGTGTGAATAGGAGAGAAATTCTTTGAGTTCACGTACTAGAAAGGCCAAAGGGTATGTTGGTAATTTAATGTTATCACGACGAGACCAATATAGGAGACATCAGTATGTTGCAATAACAAAGCTGAGTGTGTGAAATGGGACCTTCTAACCTTCCATTTTACCGGATATTATCAAAGCTAAAAGATAATGTCTTCTGGTTACCCGCAGTAGCTGACCTAGAAAACATCTAAGGGGTAGATTCTTTATAATACTTTTCCTACAAATAAAGTGAAACATATGTTGGTCATTAAACTAATCGTGCTAATTTAAAAGACAGCAGCGTATCCTGATATGATAATCAAATAAATCGGGAGTAATCAGGCATTTAAAAATCGGGCATATGAGAGTTTATAATTAGGAATTTTACCAAAGCCAAGAATATTACCCAAGGGAAACCATGGCCTCTATGTACCCAGTAAGTCCATAAACCCTGATGTTCACTCCTGTGAACCCGTAATATGTCGCAGCAGAAAAAATGACTAACGTATAAACAATTACTCGTCTTTTTATGTTGTAGGACTGTAAAAATCATGAAAAATAAATAATGACTATACATTATTTTTTGAAATTGTTATTATGTTATTGTAGGTAGTGTACCGTTTAAGGTAGGTTTTGGGTGGCCACAGCCTGATTATCGCTACATTTCTTATCTTCGTCTAATAAGGACAGCATAACACCCCGCACTACATCGAACTGTTCTTCAATTCCACAGTCTTCAACATGCCACCCCCAATTATAATGCTATGCATTCACCTTTCGTGCTTCCTTTCAATTTCTTCCAACTCTACACTCTCCTCTCCCACCCCGCATAACACTTTGTTCGTTTTCCTTTTTGTCCATTTAACCTTTTTGATCCTTCTCCACGACCATATCCAAATTGTCTCCAAATGCACCTGTCATCTTGCTTTAACGACAATGTTTCCGCTTCTTACAAAGCCAGGTGTTGGATATGCTTAGTTAGCTAAGTAGAAATTGTAGCAAGGTGACAAAGTTGAATAATCCTTAATATTATTCATCAATATTGGAAAGGCAGTTAAGCTGTTAATCAAGCGGTCCTTTACAATTTCACGATTACATAGCAAGATCGGGTAATTCCTGAAATACGATGTCTAATTCTGTATTGAATGTCTGTTTTCGAACATTGTTTTTGGAAACCTGAGTGAATCATGCATGATGTGTTGAGGGAGTGATTAATAAACCCTCTCCATACATGAGGTCAAAGCCACTGCATGCATATATCCTGGGAGCTTGTATTTTGCTTTGAATTTCGCCTAGCCTCACATCTTAATAGCGCTACTTTCCTGATACTCGTGTAATTCACCGCCCGGAAAACGGAAACCAAATTAACATGCCACGAGGTGGCTCGAGTGGGTACCTGCATGCCACATAATGAACACGGGCGCCCTGGGGCGAGAGAATGAGATAAGGGTTTTCATGGCAGGTGCGTGGTGGATTCAATACAGTGCACCGCTTAGAAGATAGAAGGCGCGCTGCGGTGGAGCTGCCCTCCCTCGCGAAATGGGTACTCGCTGAATGGGGCAGAAGCTTGTCGCGCGTAGCTTGTTCGGCGTGGAATAGAGACGTAATTAAGGCGTCGCAAGAGCCTCTCTTCCTCGTCTCGCGGAGTGGAGCGGAGAAAGATGGGGAGTGAGAGAAATTGGAGAAGAGGCAGTGCACCGCATGAGCTCAGGGAGGGCGGTCCCCTGCCAGAAGAGAAGCCAAGTTGAGGAGAGGTTTCCAGGGGTGTGCAGAACATTACATTAAGTGGGCGTCGGAGAATTTGAAATGCTAAGAGTGTTACGTGACTTAAGGAAAGAGACGGAGCGTTTTTCCGATGAAATTATGACGTCATTGAGGAATAGAATACTGAAAGGTCGGAGATGAACGATGCGAAAAGTAAAGGACAGGCGTGGAAGGAATGGGTGGGAACGGGAGCAAAAAATAAGGCAAGTAAAAGTAAGTAAAATAAGGAGAATTTCTTGGGGGGATTACTCACGGTCTCAATATGGACGATGATAACAACATGGTTCTTTCTAGTCAAAAATAAGCTAATAAATTCCCGGTTAATTTTAGATTAGAACTAGCAAAACTAGATGAAGAACTGCAGTTTCTATGAGAGATTAAAAAAAAACTAGTTAGCGGCACACAGGCAGATGAAAAGATGGGGATCTACAATATATGATAAATAAGAATAAAGGGAAGATAGCGAGATGTCAAGGCCTCGTTCAATTTCCCTAAGGAATTATGAAAATGCGAAAAAAAACCGCGCGAAGGTTTTCGCGAGTTTGAAGAGAAGAGAAGGGGAGAGTAAAATAGCGAGGGCAAATAGAAATGATAAAATTTATCCATTTCCACCATGTCTAGTGAAATTCAGCCAGCGTTTCGCATAAAACAATGGATACAAATCTTTTGGAATTCATATCCTTTTACGATAGGCAGTCCATACTGGTCAAATGATGAAATTTATCAATCAAGGGACTTGAAAATATTAGCATATCCAGACCGTTTGTTGGTTAAAATTGAAATATTTGGTTTTGTAGGCCTGAAGTTCATCTTCATCTCGGACGATAGTAAAAAAATAGGCGATAATGCCGCTTAGAAATACAAGGGTGCGATTGTTCTAACATTTGGAGAAAACATCTATGAACAGAAATAAACTATCACCTTTCCAACAGGAACATCCACTCACCAAAAACAAATCTTTGACGGAAAAGTTTTGTGCTTTTCATAGAGGGTATCCTAACTTTATTGTTGCATTCAACTAGAGGAATTAAAAGTACTTATTTCGTTAAGTATTCCCCATCTTTGATGGAAATGAATCCAGAAAAAGCGTGTAGACCTAAATAAGATCTAAAAGCAGATATCAACAAAGGAAAAATAGATTAAAACGAGAGCCGTTGAAGCATAAATTGTGATCTGGATTAAGAAATGACAAACTGTTCAAGCGTTGTCGAATAGGAGTCTGTGGCATTAGCTCGAATGAGAATCGTAAATAACAGTTGTTAATACCATTCCCAAATCCCAGCAAACGATTTTAAAAGACAGGAAGACGGCGGTTGACATTCTGCTGGGGACATATACGTAAATAACGCTAGGACGAGGTAGGAAGGAATTGGTCCTTGATTTTGTAATGGCTGATTGGTACTTGTATTTCTCCAATAACCTCGATCTCCGCTCCAATTTTATTGCACCTTTTACCCAAGGTTTTATTGCCGAAGTGTAATGCGAAAATGATCGGAATGTTTTGTTTCTAGGAATTGAGTTGGAATAAACATTTCCATTGTGATATTGTCTCCTAAAAGACCAAAAAGGTTCAGAGAAGTAAAGTCACGATGAAGAAGTAAGATAATGAGTATAATGTTGAAGATGCAGGGATAGATAACTACATGTATTTATTTTAGGGAGCGGTAAAACAGAGAGTAAACAAGGTTTTGATACGTCCAACACAGTACTGGATCCTTAAAATTATCATTGAATTGATCAATTTTCCATATTTAAAGTGGCATCTTATTAAAGAGGATATCGAATACTAACTCTAAAATTATGCTAAACTATTCGATATAATTGCGGTAAATATGTCATCATAACAGAAACCAACATTGTCCACTAGTCAAGGGTATAACGGTCGATACAATTCGAACGATCGATGCCAATAAATGGCCAACAGAGTAGGCCAGGGCAAACTTGGAGTTATTTATTGTTCAGTTTTAGACAAGTGAAATTATTGAATGTGTTCACCATAGTGGAGAATAACAAATCAGAAAAATGAAATTATATACCGACACTTAGCCGGAGACATTTTCAAATGCATCAATGAAAAGTTAAAGATAAAAGGTGATGCTTCCGGATTTGAAAAGAATCTATCCCTAACAGGAGCCCCGAGAAAAATACAGGAGCAACGCAATCTGCAAGAAAACATTTGCTAAGAAATTACACGAAGCAGTAGGTACTTAAATCCTAAACTCGAACCTCTAGATAAGCTAAGAATAAAGTCAAAACTTATTGCTTAAAGCATCGATATGGCAATTTGACTTGCGGTAACAATGAACTAGCACAAGTCTTAAATTACATCGGCAGGTCGGTTAATAGTGAGAAATTCAATTATTACTGATTGAATGGAACCATGGATCCGTCCCCCAGTCATAATTGTTTTACAGAACCATTCAAGAACTTGGTTTGAACTCGTGCAATCGACGACCAAGGCACAGGCAGGTGGAAGCAGATACATATTTTGACACTTTTGCACAGTTATTCACCGGGGTTATCACGACTCCTGTTCTGAAACCCTCTGCCGAGCGCCACTCCGCTGCTTCCCGGAGGTATTTGTGTACTATTGTGCGGAGAGTCCACTGCTGGAAATGCTGCATCATCTTTAAAAATCTCATGGCATCGCAAAAACCTCGTGACGATATGGCCACCCATATCAGGAGTAGGTTATTTTTTTTGGGTGGTCTTTATTTTTTTATGATTTCAAAGGGCAGATGTTTTGTAATTTTGATAGAGATCTATGAAGGCAGACGAAGAATAAAAAGTAATGGTAATTATGCTACAAAGGCGTGTTAATAAGGGAGAGCAGGAGGGTTGAGAGGGTGACGGGAGGGGGAGAAGACCGAGGAGGTAGGGATCAGGGAAACGCCCGCAATTATTCATCGTGAAAAGGTAGCGGCGGCGCCCTCGACTCGCCTCTTTTTAATTCTTATCTTACTCGGTACGTTCCCATGTTTTGCTTCTCCTCCCCCCACTCCATCCTTAAACGCCCCTTCGCCAAGGGGTGAATCTCCATTTCGTCGAGATTTTGGCTTTTATCCTCGAGCGCAGAAGATAAGTTTCCTCACTCATTAAATTTACGAGGGCTGAAAGGCTGATGTTTTTCCGATAAGGAGTCTCTTTCCTTTGATGGGGGATGGAGATGGATGGCAGATGCTTGGTTCGTGTGTTTTTAGTTTCCGGTGCGTCATTTGGACGACTGCAAGGGCATAAACGGCTCACTTGGAACAAACCAAACGAGACATCCAAGGGCATCAAGGGCATTTGTATGCAATGACAATCCCACTGGTGGTTGTTCACCCCAAATCACATTCACGTAGGATTGGTATCAGAGAAAGGAACTTATGTTTGAAATATTTGAAGCTGTTCATCAATGACACCGCACCTTTTGCAGGTATATTATTTGAATCCCACTCGAGACAGGTTTCTTCTTTCGTATTAAACAACTTCGTGAGCAAATACCTGCTTTGGAAGTCCCCGGAATGTAAATATACCTTGCAGCAACGGAAATTTTAAAAATCTCTTCGAGTTTATAAATGTTCACATTTATGATGAATCGAGTCTTACTTATCATGATTTTTTATAAAAACTTGATACGTGAAAAGATTAAATTTAAATTTATTTTTAATGTTGGGACTTCAAATATCCTGGAACATACTCTTATTAATGATCGGCTTCACAGAGTACTGAAAGAGGTTCCTGACTTCTTACTCCTTTTATTTCTAATAATAATTATCCTTTCGCCTAAATCTGAGTTCGTAAATGATTAGGCACCATTAATGAATTACATAAATGTGTTGAGTTTGTGCCACATTTTTTATTAGTGTTGTTGTGCGATGGTGAACGATTTGAAATTCCCTTTAACTCAATGAAGCCATGGAAATTCATTCATGTGGTAACCTGCCTCTATAAAAATAAGGCGACCAAAGTGAAGTTACCCCAACGTTGGGGAAGTGATATAAAATTAAACGTTTTTCACTTAAAGGTTGTTATATTTCAATTGATCATAACTAATAATATATTAGCATATTTGCCATTTTACGATTAAGAAGATAGCTAATCGTAGAGAATCGAAGAATGTAAACACAAAATAAAATCTCGATGTGGGGAACTAACTGCGTGAAAGAAACAGTGCGAAAATTTGGAGATTTTATTGAGGAAAGGGGAAATGGGTGCATTTTACACAAAGGTGAAAAATCTACTTAAAAGAAGGACAGAAAAATCAGTTCAAAGAGGTGATAGGGAAACACCTAATTGAACGAGGAAAAATTCGAGTTGGGTGGAAAAAACAGTTTGTGCCCATCCCAAACATATAGTATTTTACATGGTAGTCTACGCTGGAATAGGTGTACATACACGAGTATATTTCCTCACTTAAAAGCAGGCAGTGTGATAAGATAACTCATTTAAGTGTTCCATGTTATCTTATCATTCCTTGTGATGCATTTATTACAACTATTTTGTGATTGATCACTGCGCTACGTATTCTGTTTTGCGTAATCTGAGAATTAGGAAATACTCAGGTAAACAGCTTACTATTTATTTATGGAAGCATGGAGAAGTCTATTGTAAAGCACGCTGGTGAATATAAAATTAATAATATTTATGCATGCATTTCCGTTAAATTCTCGAAGGAACCAATGCTTGTATAAATTATATGCCTTAATTAGTAATAAAAGGAGAACTTACATATAGTGGAGAACAATACAGTCCGGAACGACTTACATATTCATATTTCCGGAAAATTGCGCACATATACTCACCTGAAATAAAATGAAAGAAAAATTAGGGACTAAGATTAATGAATGATAGTTGGTGGCATAAATTATAGTACAACAGTGGGCACGTGTCCAAAACATCGAAAAATAAATTTATTTAATTAAATAATTATGGCTTCGAAAAATGCTTTAAGTAGTCATGCGCACTCTTTTTTCTATCTTTTGGAAAATATTTGTCGGAATAAAATATATACGTAATTTGGGTCAAAATCAACTTTTGAATTAGTAACGAAGCTACTTTCACGCTTTTCTTTATAAATTTAGTTTAAAGGTTTTAAAATCAAACCAGAAAAGATGGAAACTGTATGCTATACACTTGACTATTTATACGTAAATAATATTGTCTGGGCGGTTAATAGAGGGTCTTATGATTTAAAATTAATGCTAACAACCACGAATCTATTCATTATTAATATAATTAACCAATTATATCTGAAACATTTGAGGCAGGAGATACGAACGATAAATTACTTGGACTATAATGAGAAGCAATGTAGCACGTAAGGTCAAGGGTCATGGTTTGCAGAGAAACATTCATTCTCTTCTCTATATCATCCTCCAAAATCCTACGAGACCGTTGTGAGCGGCGCTTGCGCGTAAGCACGGAATGTTAATGAGAAGATAAGCGAGAGACCTGAGGAACGAAACGGTGCCTTAACGATTTGGCGCGTTTTTTCGCAGATGGGACTGTAAATGTACGTTGAGAGAGCGGGATTTTACGGCGTGGAAAGCGAGTGGCAAATGGGCGAGATTACAACGGTGAGGGAATGAAAAGCAAAGACGGGAAGCAGTGTGGTTAAAGGAATGGAACATATGTCTGAGTTAGTGGTCATGATAGCATTTTTTTGTCAATACCTCAAACAATCATTGTATATCATTTTTTTCTTTCCCGCATATTTTTCTTATAACGATCAATTGGTAGTGGTTCGTAATAATATTCTAGGGGATTTAATATGGTTAATTTATCTTATTTTGAAAACTGACTGGAGTTATCAGATTAGCCGAGACTTCCGAAAGGTTTAGGCTTTGTTTATTCCAAGCGTCTTACTTATTCTCCGAAGGAGTCCGACACAACCGAGTCGTTTTTAAGATTATTGGATAAGAATGACATGCCATTCAGTTTCTTGATTTTTAGCAAATTTTTAAAACAAAAAACTTGGAAAAATATCTAGAAATAGTTATATAGCAGACACTATTTAAAAATAATGCTTGGGACAGTATGAAATCTTTGTAAAAGTGCACCCACGATGAATCAAGGTTTATGAAATGATGTTTTCGTGCGCTTATAATATCCCTGAAATCGAACTTTTATAGGTTTCCATTTGGCTTATCAACTTCGTCAAAACTTGCGTTAATCAGGACTTAATACTCTTAAGGGTGAGTTTTTAATTTTCGGTAGTGGTTATAAACAAAGAATTTGGATTATTTTTTTGCCAAAGCATCAGGTGACTTCAGTGCGTCAGCGGAAAGAGAGAGTTGTTATCTCATAAAAATGTGAAAATCCAGTCATACACATATGTCGGAAAGGACATCATTCATTAAGTAACGTGCTGGAAGCTCACATAAGTTTCATGTTCTTTGAAGTTTAAGTTACATTAAGGTTTTACGGCAATTATTCTAAGTTTTTGGGCCGAGGCAGCAAAGAGGTCATGAACTGGGTCAAAATTGAAACGAAATAAATGGAAGGGGGCATATAAAGGAAAAATACGCATTGTAAGAAACGACATTGAATCAGAACATGACTCTTCTGCACACAATGCGCATATTATTGCTTTAAAAATTAGGGAAAATATAGGTGGTGTATATTATATGAACGGGTGTAGTTTGATATTAAAAGTATTGAACCTCATCAATAGAGTGTATTTATGTGCTGAACACTCAATCCAAAAGTCAACGAGCACGGGAAAAGTTGAAGAAAATTAAATAGGATTTTCTTCATGATTGTGAAGTGGATGGAGAAAACTGAATTCGTAGTTTAACTTATGACCATGGTCCATCCTAAGGTGCTGATATAGATGAATATTTCTTTTTCTGCCGGTATTTTACGCCAGAGGATATGATCATGGGACGAAATCATGGTTACGTAATTTGTTCATGTAGAAATGCGACTGTATGTATTCGATGTGTCTATTGTCAAAGAATTAGCTTGAGTTAATCCTTCATCGATGAATTTTGGTTTTACTGAAGTATTTTGTTTTTGTTTTTCCTAACATGCCAGGTTTTTGAAAATTAAATCTGACACCATATTGGTCATGAAAATGCAAGAGTAGAACTATAAAGAGCAGGAATATAAAATACGAGGGAACAGGAATCGGCTGTAATATATCAAGGTAATTAGCCCATTATATCATTCTTTTAAAGGATAGAGAGTAAGGCAAATGATTACTTAGCGGATGATCAGTTTGGGTTCAGGAAAGGAAGAGGTACGCGTGATGCCATTGCAGTAATGAGATCACTAGTCGAGAGGAATATAGAATACAATCAGGACGTTTTTGCCTCTTTTGTAGATTTCGAAAAAGTGTTTGATAGAGTGAATTGGGAAAAATTAATGCGTGTATTGCAGAAAATAGGAATGGATTGGAGGGACAGGAGACTGATCCGTAACCTGTACATGTCTCAGACTGCTCAGGTGCGAGTGGGGAACGGAGAGTCCGGATGAACAGTGTTAGGAAGAGGTGTAAGGCAGGGTTGCCCATTGTCACCGGTACTGTTCAACGTATATGTAGAGGAAATGATTAAAGAGGCATGGGTAGAACTGGAGGTAGGAATGAAAGTCGGGGGGGAATTCGTAAAATCGGTTAGGTTTGCTGATGACCAAGCATTAGTTGCTCAGTCAGCCAAGGGGTTGCAAGCATTGTTGAGTGAATTGGAGGTTCAGTGCGATAAATATGGGATGAGAATCAATATTAATAAAACAAAGGTTATGCGATTTTCCAGAAAGAAAAGGCTAAGCTAAATATTAAAATAGGCGGGGAAAAAATAGAGCAGGTAGAACAGTTTACATACTACCTTGAACAAAAAGTTCCCGGAATAACCACCGTGTGGCGCTCCCATCGTTCCGATTTGAGTTCTGTTTTTTTTTGTTAAATTGGTACATCTGTTGTTGATATTCCCTTTAAATCTTAGTGTCATAACTTGACATTTGCAAAAGTTACGTAGCCAAGAGTACATCTATCTCTGTGTGTGTTGGCGATTTTTTACAATTGCAGAAATGGTTTTAAATTTGCAACAACGAACTTGTATTTAATTTTGCGTAAAAAACGGATTTAGTGGCGCACGGACGTTGGAAATGTTGGAAAAGTGTTTCGGCAACGATTCTCTAAAAAAAAAACGGTCGTTTACCAGTGGCACGAGCGGTTCAGAAGTGGTCGTGAGTCAATCGAAGATGATGAACGCAGTGGCAGACCATCGACATCGAAAGTCGGTGAAAAAATTGATAAAGTAAAAGAAATGTTGGTCAATAACCGCAAATTAACCATCAGAGAAATAGCGGAGGACTTGAACATTGCCTATGGATCCGCCCAAGACATTGTGGTTAATGATTTGGGTTTCCGTCGTGTAGCAGCAAAGTTGGTGCCAAAAGACCTCAATTTCATGAAAAAAAGAGACCGTGTTGACGTCGCAAAAGACATGATTTGCGAGGCTGAATCCGACCCCACATTCATCAAAAGGATCATTACTGGAGACGATACGTGGGTTTATGAGTACGACACGCAATCCAGACATCAGGCAAGTGAATGGCGTTCACCAAATGAGCCGAGACCAAAAAAACCACGTCGTTTTCAGACAAAAAAGAAGGCAATGCTGACGGTTTTCATGGATTACAACGGTGTAGTGCATCATGAATTTTTGCCAGAAGGCCAGACAGTAAACAAAGAGTATTATTTGGGCGTTATGAGACGTTTGCGTGAAGCAATTCGCCGAAAGAGACCAGAAATCGTCGCACAGTACGTCGAGACCGTCGCACAGTGCTATCATTATTCGTAATTTTTTGACGAAAAATGCAACAAATACCATCCAACAGCCACCGAATTCACCTGATTTGGCTCCCTGTGACTTCTTTCTGTTCAATCGAGTTAAAAACCATTACGGGGAACGCGTTTTAGCAGCCGAGAGGAAGTAATGGAAAAATCGCAGGAAGCACTGATGGACATACCGAAACCCGAATATAAAAAATGTTTCGAGGATTGGATCAAGCGCTGGCATAAGTGTGTTGCAGTCGATGGGGATTACTTTGAAGGGGACAATATAGATTTAAATGAATAAACTTGTATTTTTTATTTTCTGAATAAATTCCGGGAACTGTTTGATCAAGGTAGTATCTCGGAAGTGTTTTGGACCAATACGGTCAAAGTGGTAGGGAGGTAAGGAGAAGAATAGCGCTAGGCAAGGAGGCTTTCTCAAGGAGAAGGGAGTTGATGACGGGGACGTTGAGTAGGGATGTTAAGACAAGACTCGTAAAAACTCTGATATGGACCGTAGCTATGTACGGCGCGGAAACGTGGTCGCTGAAGCAGGAGGATAGACGTAGATTGGAGGCTTTTGAAATGTGGGTGTGGAGAAGAATGGAGAAGGTGAAATGGACCGAAAGGAAAACAAATGAGGAAGTACTAGAAATGGTGGGGGAGGAGAGGGGTTTATTGAGAGAAATCCTATGGAGGTAGGAAAAATGGATGAAAGGCGTATTGAGCGGTAGTGGAATGTTGAAGAGGGTAATAGAGGGGAGAATGTTGGGCAAGCGAGGTAAGGGCAGGAACAGGATAGGGATGTTGGACGGGATGAAGGGAGGAAAGAAGTACACCGAGATGAAGAGGGACCTGATATAGATTTGTTTGATAGGTGGGGAGTCACAAAATGTTTATTTGATAGTTGTGTCCATCCAAAAACCTACCTTAACCGGTAGATTACCTAATAAAAATCATTCTTTTGACTTCATCATTTTTTTATTAATTTTAGTTATTTATCACACTTTTTGCTGTTTCCAGTTGATCATAGTCAACTGTTTTGATAACATAAAGTACATTTGAAATTCTGGTTCTCGCGAGTACCACATTTCGTCACGTTTTTCCAAGAGTGCGATTCTATGAAATGGAGGGAGGGCGAAATATCAATGTTCTTTCTCTCCACTTATTCCGCTCTGCTTCAGCCGCTCGTTAGTATAGTTAAAAGATGCTAAAATTCATCCACTCGGCACGACCGATTTTTTAGGCCAAATATTACGAAGGTTGAGGAGCAATTTGTTGTTAGGTGTAGTAAACGTAATTATAGCACGAGGGGGATGAAAATTGGCTATGGAAGTGCTCTTAAATGGGAAGGAAAAGAAATGTATTCAGTGGTAGTCAGGGAATTTTCCGGATAGAAGTATGCGTAAATAGTTGCGGGCAGAGGTGAAAGCAACCCCTGAAGTGGACGAGGGGGGGGAGGTTCAGAAGAGTTCTCAAGGTAGTTGAGAAAACGAGGAGAGGTGTATCTGCATATTTTTGTGGGAAGGGAGAACGTTTTTCAACGCTTGCAACAGTATTTCTTGAATCAGTGGGTCGGTCGGGGAGGAGTTAATGATGGCGGATATCTTGCTTCTGATATGGTAAGGAGGCTTAATGACAGAGATGGAAGAAATAGCAGTGCAGGCACACGTGAAGAGGATCTCTAATGCGAGGAGGTCAGGGGGAAGATAAATATGCGTTAAGAATCGGGTAAATTTGGCAAAACAGTGTCTACTTGCGAAAAGGAAATGGTGGATTATCAAGTGGAATATCTTCCCCTTCACCAGGGCTCGAGAACACATAGGAGAAACATCCCTATATTAAATATTCAAATTTCTCAAACAGTTACGATTTCACCCCCCTCCATTCCATCCTCCATAGAAAATAAATGCTTATTTTTCTAATAATAAAATTGACAACATTGCACTGAAAGAACTTTAAATAATTAAAGGACATTTTTGTAAGAGTTTGAACAATTAAACAATATTTCAAGAAACTGTAACAGAAACTTTAACGGAATCACCCGCTATGTGTGCATTATAATGCAACCATTTCAGAGAGTAAAAATCATTCGCCTTGACCGGGATTCGAACCCGGATCCATCGATATCCGGCCGAGTGTTTAACCAATTAAGCTACCGAGACGTCCTCTTACACTCTGAAATTTTTACAGCCTAAGTGTTTGAAATTGGCTTTATTAACATCGTGGACTGTGGCGCGTCGCGCACGACTACGAATGCCTGTGACATTGTATGTACGGTATTTCGTCATAACATCTTGTTCCTTTAAAGCCCCCAAAATTTTCAGAGTGTAAGAGGACGTCTCGGTAGCTTAAGTGGTTAAAGCACTCGGCCGGGTATCGAGGGATCCGGGTTCGAATCCCGGTCAAGGCGAATGATTTTTACTCTCTGAAATGGTTGAATTAAACAATATGTTTACAACATAATTATTGGAAGTAAGCATTAAACTTTTATCTCGCCCGTTTTGTAAATACTTATGTTAAGAAAACCACAAATTGAACGATTTGCTGAACAGAGGCAGTGAAAAAAGTAACCATAGGTGGAAAATATCACTAAAATATGGAATCCAAATTTGAATTTAGCAGTTAGTAGGAGGTATATTCAAATAATAACGTACCTTCTTCTAAATATTCTATTATTAAGAAGAGAATCAACCTCATCCTAGGATTGCTAACTAATGATTTTTGCTTCAAAAATCATTCAATAGTCCAATATCCTGGCATTAAATTGAATATAT
This sequence comes from Hetaerina titia, assembly GCA_037158775.1. Classification (NCBI taxonomy): domain Eukaryota; kingdom Metazoa; phylum Arthropoda; class Insecta; order Odonata; family Calopterygidae; genus Hetaerina; species Hetaerina titia. Next base: position 51,819,385 of record CM073774.1, on the reverse strand, counting down.
TTCAAGAAAGAAAAACATCCCAATCATCATATTCTCACTTTCAAACCACCCCGCAATTTAATTCCATTTAATGTGATTCTAGCAAGTTACTTTGAGGTATTTGATATTAAGAATATGCATTGCTTATTTTTCTCACGTGATTAACGAAAAAAGCGATCATAATCAATAAGTGCGCCGCTATGCAAGAAGATATTAAATACTCGCATTACATGACTAACCTTAACATCACTTTTTAACCTATTATCTGTATAACCTATGTATGGTAGAAACGTATAATATGGTAAATGGATTACACATAAGAAGTACCACGCTATACTTATAAGTTATTCATTTATATGAATATGCAGCATGAGCATCTATAGACATGGTCAGCCTGAATATTCGTCGCGGTTCTATGCTATAGCGATTCAATGTGTGTGTGTTTAACAGACTGGAGGAAGAGTGTGAAATGGGAATCAGGTGGTAGAAAATGGTGAAATGGAAAAACTTGAAAACGATCGCCGAGGGGGAAAGGCCAGGTCGAAGCCCTGACAGTGAGATTGGATGAGAACACCGAAACGAAATCCTCGGGCGTGGTGTCCCAGGGAGGACAGCGTATCAGGGGATGTGTAGTTGAGGGTTTGTAGGGTTGCGGAGAGGGAAGGCTCGAGAGACCCATAACACCACACTTCTTTGCAAATGCGTGAAAATAGGGTTTTCCGTGTATTTCGCACGTCAGTCAGGAAATGCGCTCATACTTTTCGAGAAGATATATCCATGCATGGGCTATGAATAAAACTTAACAGTGCTCGAAATTTCGTAGTATTTGCAGTTTTCAATACTATATAATTTTAGCTATTTACTCCTATGACCCAGACGCGATCAGATAAGGTGATAATATTCCCTTCGTTGAATTTAAGCCATAATTTTATGTATATACACACACACATATATACATATATATGTATGTATATATATGCGGGTTGCTGTGGTCTAGTGGGTAGAGCGTTGGACTACTGACCGGAGGGTCCCGGGTTGGATTCCCGGCCAAGGCACTCTGGGCACCTGCAACTCCACCCAAGCTAGGTGATTTTTCGGGTACCAGGTCTTCCCGGGAAACCATAACCGGCACAGGGAAAGGAACTGGCCCCCCTACCCTGATGTGTGATTATTCACACGCCGTCGGGCTTGGTACACGGGTGAGCTCTACCATCACCTACTAAACCGACCTTCGGGTTGATTACTGTGTTTTTTATATATATATATATAATGTTTATGGTTTTATGGTATATATATATATAAATATATAAATATATATATAGAACATATATGATATATGTATATGTATATGTATATATATATATATATATATAGAACAACCTGAGACAGCGGATTTCGACATTATGCCCCCACCGGTTTAATGTACATAATTTAAAGTTGCTTATTCCAAAGACATATTAAATGTATATCTGATAGGTGACATATAATGTAATTGGAAACTTAACCGTGGAGAAAGAACAGTTCTAAATAAATCAAGCCTTATTTTTTCCGCATCTATGTCATTTAATTTTAAAAGAAACACATGAATAAATAATCTTACGACAAATTATTTTCTTAATCTTTTGATTTTGTAGTACGGAGGTTGATTGAATAATCTCTAAATAGACCTGGAATCCTTCAAGTTAATGTTTTTATTTATTTAGGTAATCTACCGGTTAAGGTAGGTTTTTGGATGGACACAACTATCAAATAAACATTTTGTGACTCCCCACCTAGCAAACTAATCTATATCAGGTCCCTCTTCATCTCGGTGTACTTCTTTCCTCCCTTCATCCCGTCCAACATCCCTATCCTGTTCCTACCCTTACCTCGCTTGCCCAACATTCTCCCCTCTATTACCCTCTTCAACATTCCACTACCGCTCAATACGCCTTTCATCCATTTTTCCTGCCTCCATAGGATTTCTCTTAACAAACCCCTCTCCTCCCCCACCATTTCTAGTACTTCCTCATTTGTTTTCCTTTCGGTCCATTTCACCTTCTCCATTCTTCTCCACATCCACATTTCAAAAGCCTCCAATCTACGTCTATCCTCCTGCTTCAGCGACCACGTTTCTGCGCCGTACATAGCTACGCTCCATATCAGAGTTTTTACGAGTCTTGTCTTAACATCCCTACTCAACGTCCCCGTCATCAACTCCCTCCTCCTTGAGAAAGCCTCCTTGCCTAGCGCAATTCTTCTCCTTACGCCCCTACCACTTTGACCGTGTTGGTCCAAAACACTTCCGAGATATGTAAACTGTTCTACCTGCTCTATTTTTTCCCCGCCTACTTTAATATTTAGCTTAGCCTTTTTCTTTCTGGAAAATCGCATAACCTTTGTTTTATTAATATTGATTCTCATCCCATATTTATCGCACTGAACCTCCAATTCACTCAACAATGCTTGAAACTCCTTGGCTGACTGAGCAACTAATGCTTGGTCATCAGCAAACCTAACCGATTTTACGAATTCCCCTCCGACTTTCATTCCTACCTCCAGTTCTTCCCATGCCTCTTTAATCATTTCCTCTACATATACGTTGAACAGTACCGGTGACAATGGGCAACCCAAGTTAATGTTATAAAGTTTCAAATGAGCAATTACGGCACAAATACAACATTTACCTGCGGTGGTGTCTTTTTATTTAAGCGCTAGCTAGAGTTCCTTTTTTGCGCATTTAGTTTGAGAACTCATTCGTGAATCTACGAGTATATGCACATCACTCATGCTAATCTCTCTTTCAAAAAAAGTAAAATCTCACCACTCAATCATCACGAGACAATTGCAAATGAATTTGATTCTCAACCCCTTTTTGGGGAGATAAGGTTTTCTGAAGTCTTTGCTTTACGCTCCCTCATCTGCTTATTAAGATACGGTTTTCTCCACGCATAAAACTTAAAGAGACTGAATAACGCTGCGCTTGGGTAACGATAGCATTCTTACTCCTAGAGAAATTCGTCAATGATTTATTAGAAATTTAAACAAAATGAGGAAATTAAATTAAGAATTAATGGTGCCTTGAATAATGGAGGAGGCGATAAAGTCCTAAGGTAAGTCTCTTTAAGAGGTCGATGTAAGGAATCAAACTAAACGGCAGAGGGAGGAATTATGAAATGGATTGGATTGAGCTGGCGCTGCGAGAATTTCAAATTAGATGGAAACGAAACAATGACGCAAACGGTCTGCGTAGCCACGCCCCACCTCTGCTACTAATGATTAAATATTTTGTAAGGCCTTGCAATAGGCAATTAAATATCTAAAGTAGCATATCCCCGTCACCATTTTCGAAAATTTTCGCAATATTTCCAGTGTTATTTTACCCGATAATTTTCCATTTTTGTTGCTAATTAATCTACACGCACGACAACAAGCATTTTAGCAATACCAATTTCAATGACATTGGAGCATGTCTAGCTTTTTTATGCAAATATTTTGTAAATAACAGCGTATACATAAATACATGAGAATAATTTGAGAGCTAATTACTGATCAATGTTTGAATTTGCACCCACACAAAACACTTAAAAATACACATATATCTTTCCTGATTGTAGTTACGTGAGCATAAAAGACCAAAAACTCTGACATTGAATCCAAAAGGTCATTTAACGGGATTTAATAATCCCTTTTTCGAAGGTGTTATCGGATTTAAATGAATTGAGAAATGTAGCCGAATTGAGATTTGACTATTTTTTTGCTCTCCTTGCCTAGCAATAGATTTTAGGGATCACGCAAATTGCAGTGCGAGGAAGACTGGAGGAGCGAGAGGTAGAACAAATACCATCGACGCCCTTCTTACGTAGAGATTAAGTTTGACCCGGTTAAATTGAGATTTGTCGCTACAAAGCTCTGGCACGAATGCTAAGGAGAGATTCGTGTAACGATTGAATAAATAGCGTGCAGAAGCCGTGGAATTGTTATTCCGAAATAAGTAATTTCTTGAAGGATTGTTTATCATTGATTCTACGAGAAACATTAATTAAAAATATTACATTGAAAAATAAATATGAAGGTTTTAGTATTTTACAATTTTTCCGTAATACTTATTGATCACGTGCAGTGATTTTAATGCTAATAGTTCGTTTAGCCGTTGATTGTAAAAATCCGCAAAATATTAACCGAAAGGTTGGTTGTAAATCCCGAACAAAGAGCTGGGCAAATATAATGTTAATGTGAAAAAGGCTAAGGGATTGCTTCGAGTTTTCTTAAATTGGTGGATCCGAAGAACATGGACACAAGGTATTAGTGTTTCTAGGACCGGGGCATTTACATTGGAAATCGGTAGAATGTAACAGATTTGGAGGCACATTTCTACCAGATTTTTTTTATAGATATTTGATTTCCCCTCTCCTATCAGACTACTTACAAACTTCTTACAAAGAAGTACCTTTTTGGGAATAAAAAAAGTATTTCGTTTCGACTTGGGGGAAGGGGGATGGGAGAAGTGGCGAGAGGGAAGTGGAAGAGGTCAAAAAAGGAGCAGGAGGGATAGGGATTTTGGAAGGTGGGAAATAGAATGATTATCTGGATCTAGATTCAGTGAAATGGGCAAGCGGGGAAGAAAGAGGCTGGGGTCAGGGGCCGGGGATTTCCAATAGTGCTCACGGAAATCGGGAAGGAAATGAAGTGAGTGAGTGGAGTGCGTGGGGAAAAAGAAACCGGGAGGTGGGCGGATGCTCCGGGGGGGGGGGGGGGAGACCTTCAATCGAAGAAGGTAATGAAAGGAAAGGGATGCGCGTTGAATCGTTTTTTTCCTGCTTTCCCGTTGGGACTGGATAGTGATAGCGAAGAAGGGTGAGGAATGAGAGAAAAACGACTGTCGAGAGGAACGGCTAGAAGGAACCATTCTCCAGAGTATCGTCTCTTCGACAATGCCTCCATCATTATGGTAGACTACCTATTAGAGCTGCATCAAGGAAGCTTTCCGGGAAAACTGTTATATGTTTTTATGGAATTCTAAACTACTTACAAAGATGTAATAAAAGGTGTTTCTTTCAAAGACGTTTCCCTCTTCAGCTCGTCATGAAATATTCTCATTCCTTCGTTTTATCCTATCTAGTGCGTATAGCAGAGTGAACAAGCTGAAAATTCACAGATATGAGTTAATGTATGCATATGAATATATATTTCCTTGTATATATAGTAGAAACACAAGTACACATACGTACATATTTTTTGTTTTTTAAAAATATATTGAAGCCCTTGATTTTATTATGAATGCGTATCGTGTGAGTGACCTGAATCTGTCGGTGACGGTATTTTTCTCTTATATTTTAACCCAGTGGTCGAACCTACAATAATAATATGGTGCCATAATAATTCCCTCAGTATTGCAAGGAAACAGGAGTGTCCTATGCATTATAGAAGTTTTTTTGTCTTCCCTCCCCGAGAATCAAAAGGCTTCCAACCAGAATGTTTCGACTTGCCCGTCATCATTCGCATCGTGAGGATCTATGGAAATACTTACCTATTTCACACAATTTAAAAAATTTTTCCACCAGTATCGGTGAATAGTATCAGCATCTGGTATCCACCCCATGGAAATGCCACAAATTAATTTACAGTGTGTGGAATAGGAAAGTATTTTTTTCCCCAACTCATGAAAATTTTCGCAAAGTACCACAATTTACTATTGCACACTGCTGCTTTCTTGTTCTCTTTCTTCCTCTTTCCAACATTCTCCCTTGTAACACATGAAGTTATTCCAGTCTGTGGGATATTTCAATATTTGACTGATAATTTATTTCATAGTAAGAAATTAAGAGATCTTCATTAACTGCTGGAATCCCTCTATTTGTGATCATAAATGCAGAAATCTTTACTCAAGTTGATATAATTAGCCGATGGTAGGTATGTAATGACCATAAATGTAAACAAAGCAAATGTTAAGAGGTTTTTCAAAAGGAGGAAGGCAAAGTCAAAGGTTAAAATTGGAAGGAAAAACCGGAGCAGGTAGAGCAACCTATCTTGGAACACCTCCACAAGGAGATAGGAGTTGATCACAGGGACGATGGGTGAAGATGTTAAAGGAAAGATAATTCAAAACGTAAATATGAGGCACGGTTAGGCACAGCGCGGAAAATTAAGCAAGATGATAGGCATAGATTGTAGGCTATTGAGGTGTGAGATTGGAGAAGAATGGAAAAGGTAAAATGAACGGAAGGTAAATCAAAGGAAGGGGTACTAGAGGAAGTACAAGAGGAGGTGAGGTAGGAGTTGTTGACAGAAATCCAACGTAGGCAATAAAGGTGGAGAACGTTTTAATTGGCAATGGGATGTTAGAGACTGATAGAGGGGAGAACTTTTGGCAAGAAAGGAAGTAGAGAGTGATAAATGATAAGCATGCTGGACGAAATGAAGGGAGGAAGGACGTATGCAGAATTGAAGAACGGTGTATTGGAGTGTTAAGCCTATGACCATCGAAAACCGTTAGGCTTATAAATAATAATAAAAATTACAAAGTATCACATTCGCTGGTGACTAAAACCCCATTCCAACAGGTCCACGTGAATGGTAAAACGTTGATGCAAAAGTAGACCCCTTCTTTGAACCCCTTTAACCTCTTAGTTTCTCATACAGAACGATCATATGTTTTCATGATCTATGCTGTTTACCATTTCACCTCAGATTAACTTTTAACCCTCAACTGCAATATTTAAACTGGTGCGACACAGAGTGTGAATCGTGAAAAAGTAACTCTACGTCAGCTGGGAACCTTATTTCTCCATTGTTAATGTGTCGCCCGCAGAATATCCAATACTGATGGTTAGGTAAATTATTTATGTTTTATTGAAATATAGTTATGAATAGAAATACTTTAATAACTCGTTGTTGAATGACAGATGTTTGATCTGTGTCGTTTTAGTAAGTACTATATTTTAAGGTATTCTACCGGTTAAGGTAGGTTTATGGATTGACACAACTACCAAATAAATATTTTGTGACTCCTAACGAAACACAACCACTATGTGTCATGAATTGTTAATTTCTTGCCATGAGAAAAATGATCACTAATTTTTTAAAATAATTTTTCATTAGCTTAACCATAGTTTTGCCTCTATTTTTTATGCTCCATAAACTTTAATTTTGATATCAAATTGTTATCGAAGAAACTTGTATATTAAAACAGGTTCATAATATACGCATCAAGTAATAATTTCTTCATTTTATATATCATGAACGAAATTGATGCAATGTGGCTTCTAAACGTAGGGAATTGAACCTTCTGCCTTCGACTTAGGAATTTTGCGATCGCTTGGGCAAATTTCTTTTACATTCTAACAGTTATTTAGTCTGGGAATGCACCTTGAATTTATACTATATTAGTACTTTTGAAGATACAGAAATGACATTATATGACAGATCACCAAAATATTCTCCAGCTTTTGTACTAATATTCGCATAGTATTTTGCCTATGAGAGTTTATAAGAAATAATAGGATTTTTCTGTGCTTTCGACGTTGATATTTTTATTTATCGCAACGAATTCCCATTGTGGATAAATAACGTGGAAAGTTACAGAATACAACAATTACAGAGACCCTTTAGAGAGAGAATTTAGCTATTCCCGTGTTCCAGCTTGATCAAGAAGCAATTATTTACAGACATTATGGGTACTCGATTACGTTCATCTGAAAATGGTGAATATTATTTATCTTCTGCTCGCCCTATGAAATCACTTTGTAACTTTAATTTCAATAGTTTCGAATGACTTTTGATGAAAATATTCGATTTTCTGTCTATTTAATTTTTCACGTGCCTCTGTCTGGAAAACGATATTAACTATCAAATTTTTAATTAGACGATTGACTCACTTTATTTAGGCTGTTATCATAGCATTGCATTTATAAATTAATTACTGGAAGACAGTAAACTGTTCAGTCACAAAATGTACTCGCATATCTTTGGCATAATTTTACTTTTCTGGGCGAGAATATAACATTACCTGAAAATTTAATGTATATTTTATCAGTTTATTTGCTTAGCATCACAGAATTAATATATTCCACTGGAAGAATTTTTTAAGGCAAGTTCCTTTTAGAAACCTGGTGCCAGACACTCTCATGTGCTTAAGTAATAAGCAACGAGGTAATGAATTAAATTTGCTGATCTTATCATGCGTGACGGACGTATCAGCGTGGTCAGGTTGACTGAACAACTTCGCGGCGTTGGGAAAATTAAAATAAAAGCACAAAGGCCCATTTTCACGTTTAAAATGCAAAAGTTCTGCTTTAGCATTAGCGCGCGCGGAGGAGAAAATTAATCATGAAAAAGAGGGCCTAGGTTCCCTGCGCTTTGAAAACATGGGGGCTACCAAGGACGACCTTGCCAGATAGAAACAGGTTTTGCAGGCAAGACTGACCATAACACGTAAGTGCCTCTAATTGCTATTGCAAGTCCTAAGAGCTGCTTGAATACCTGCTGTACGATTCTAACTTCACTCTGGAATACATCTTCCTAATTACGGAAAACAACCAATTCTTCTTAATGGGCATACTTAAGTTAGTGAGTATACATGTCTTGAAACAGGAGGAGGGGGGCACATTTAATCTTGATAGATTGGGTGTTAGTTCTTATCTTGGAGTAAATTAACTTACTACGCAGACTGACTTGAGTGTCGGACCAAGGCAAAAGGTGCCAGCTCAAAGAATATCCCCCGAAAAAAGCATTCACATTCGACATTGAGGAATTTTTTTAAGAGAGCCTCAAATTATAGTGTTACCTCGATTTGCAAAGCCATTAATCTTTCACTTTCATTACATCTAAAGAGTTTGAAAGAAGTACTTCATTGCACTATATAAGTAAAATGGAAATTGAAATCCTTCTTTTAAAATTTACACTGCACTGTTGTACACATATTACTTCTGTAGTGTAGAGATGGCTTTTTTAAGATTCTTAAAAAAACTATTCACATCTCTCTCAACTTCAGAAATATATGTTCAATGTGAACATTTTCCCTACAGCATCACCTTCTTCAACTCTTTACCATTTCTTATCCTCTCTTCAACTATGCTAAATGATTATTCTCTTCCTCACTCTTCAACTTTCTTCGTTCCGCAATGACCTTCAAAATCCAATTAAATATATGACGTTTCTATTTTTTCCCTTCCGACTCCCTTTCTATAAGCCATTCCTATGAAATCCTCTGTGGCAATTATGTTTTCACCATCCTTTCCTCTCTCATCGTAATAGTCTCATGTTGTTTAAAAAGAGCATCAAGGACATGCAAACATCCATCCCTCATCATCCACCCATCATCCATCCATCCACCCTATCGAGTAAAAATAGAATCTTGATCGACTTCCTTTTTTTATGTTGATACATATTGGGAAGGAATCCAGAAAATTTACCTCCTGTAGATGTCTTCATCGATTATGCGTACCCTGCATTTTGACGTGGTAACGAGATAGTAATGACTTCTTATCAAGGTCAAATCCTTTTGATTGCGTTTCATTAATGTCAAAGAAAACTGTTTTTCAGGGGTTCTGCCGACTGTATAATTGTTTAATTATCAAGAGCTTTGGTTCTCTCGCTTTTTAATATTAACCCGTAATTTAAAAATAGTAATTAACTTGCTTTAATAATTTATCCCAATGCATCTATAGTTCCATTATCTGGATATAATCTGATGGGGAAAATAATAATCTACGAGATTTCAGCCAATATCATCCCTATCTTAGAAGAAAACGATGAAAGGTAAAAGCATAGTTTATGACGAAAAATAATGGTGAAAAGTGTAGATAGTCTTACCAGGGCAGGCACGAATAGCAGTTTGGAGTTAAGCATCGATTACGAAATTCTTCACTTGCACATGCTGTGCAGATATTCATTTGTAATGACTACCCCAATTTCTGTGTAAACGGAAAAAGTTAAAATTTAATTGATTTTGAGTGAAATCATGAGATAGGCAAAAATGAATTAGTGATACCAAATGCTTAACATTTTGAAACCAGCGCTCGCACCATTCTACTTCATTTTCAGCTGCATAAAAGTTATCTCGGTAACGATTTGCGGTTGGTAAAATAAACACTCTTCTTGTCATTGAAAATACTAATAATAGTTATAATACTTATTAATCGTTTTTCATCTCATCCATCTAACCCCTAGCCTAGAAACAAAATTTGCACTTTCAAACTTCTGCCATGAAGTTTGCTCTGTTCATTTTCGTTGTTTAAATAATTAATTTCGACAAGGGAATGACGTGGTCCTGTTATAAAAATGACCGAAAGACGACGATGCATTCTTCCAGCGACGCTCCTGTGGCCGTTCGGATAATACTTTTTCCTCCAGACTCTTTTCTCTTACATTTCCTCGCAACAACGGGAGCAAATTGGGAGTGAAAGTCCCTGAATTTCCTTGCGGCCAGACGGCTCTTTTGTTCCCGACAATGGTTTCAGTGGGGGAAGGCGGAGGCCATAAGGCCCTCCTCCCTTCCTTTGTCTCTTCCTTCTTTTCTTCCGCTTCTCAACTTGCTGCACACTCCTCTTGTCAGTCCCCCAGTTTCCCCTTCCAATCTCTGCTTACTCACCCGCCTCCTTCCCGCCCTCTTCTTCCCATCCGCACCTCTTTTTCTCCGTCCCCACCCCTCACCACAGCGTAGAGAAACATTTCATCCCATTCATTCCTACTCCTCACACTTCGATCTGGCCGAGGAAGCGGGCGGGAGTCGTCCCCGTGTAGGATGATGCAGATATCTGAGGGGCGGTGGCGCGTGGGAGAGAGATCGGGGGAGGGGTTGCCGGAGATCATGTGACGGGTCATGTGATAATAGATATGTGACATGGTTCAAGGTATTAAGTTTCGTCTAGGTGCATCGAGGCGGTGCTCGAGTATTCCTACATATCGACTGTACTCACGTAGGCAGAAAAAGCACATACGAATTGGTTTGGTCTCCGTTTTGGTTATTGAAAACTTCGCCGGGCTATGTAGTGCCGGAGTTGATTAAGTTTTTTTTAGAGGTCTCATATCTGTGCTTTGGTTATTGTTTTCAGTGTTCAGCCTCTCCAGTAGGTTTCCATGCACGAGGAAACGAAAACGTATACGTTACCGGAAAACAAAATAGAGTAAGTATGGAATATAGTATAGGTCATCCGTTTCCTTTAATGTACATGAATAAAAGATCTGCCTGATTTTATTATTTTTGTTGCATTTGAGAAGTTAACTAGCAGTGATTTGAAATATGTAAGGTTTCAGGATTAGCGATCCGAGATCAGTTCGACATTTTGTGATTCTGTCTTGCATTTTTATGACATATTAGAAACCATGTAGCTATCCACAACCCTCAACTCCTAATTCGGCAAGATTTAATAAGATTATGAAGAATAAATATTTCTTCGTAAATTTCTAAAATACTATTAGAGCACTATCTGCTTCAACTCATAAGTGCAACTTTATTGGTGAATGACGGCAATGCATTCAAAACCGATAATGTGCACCTTGCGATATTTTGTGCCTTTTACTTGTATTTTTTAATCCTTTAGAATGAAGTTTCATAAAGCTTAGCCAGAAAACACTAATTTGGATTGAGATTTAATTTAGATCAGGGGGCTTCTTCATTTTGATTCACTTGTATAGCCTACTTGACTAATATTGTCCCACATGCTGAATTTTGTTCTTGCAATTTAGCTGCACTTGACTAGAAGGGACTATTTTCATACCGTGAGTAACTGGAGAGTATGCTGATTGTTCAAATTTTATTCATTCATCACATCTACATGTATAATTTCGTAACCGATTCATACTTTCCTTACTTTTAATCATAAATAATAATGAAAATTATATACCTTACACGTAATTTCAGTCCTCGTGCGCAATTTTTTGGTCGAGTACACTATCTTGGTTACATAGCGACCTTTTACCCTGGAAGTTTACTTGCTAAATTACTTCAATATCAAAATATGAAAAACAAGTTTAAAACTTTGCTAAAAGGATATGCTTAAACGACTTAAATTGGGTAATAATGTATTTAATAGAAGGATAATTAATAATTATTGCTAATTACAAATTATATATATTTGAAAAACTTTCCGTCGTTCTTCCCAAGAGCTTCAAATCTCCTCTCTTCAACTTCAGGATACCAACTCGATCCACCCGCACCCACCCCCTACTCCATCTGCCTATTCCCACGATATCTCTCACTAAGCGCTCACCATTATTTCACCTCTCCTCCCTTCTAAATTCACTCCCTCATGCTGTCGATCCATTTTATTTATCGTGTAACAATTTCACCACCTAAGCTTCATCCTGCCCGTCAACAAATTAAATATTTCCCCTATCCATGTTCCGTTCTCTTTGTTTATTGTTATGCTGTTATTGCATTTGTCCTCTTCCATGTTTTTGTTACATTTTCTCTGTAAATTGGTGCTATTGCTATGTATGAAAAATGCTGTAAAATAAAAAAATAAACTTCTGAAATGCGAATTACCCCTTACTTTTTTGCCTCAAGATTAAAAAATACTCACATTTGGTTAACAATAAATGCAACAAGAATAAGAATAGAAATATTTATGAGAAAACCTTTTAGAAACTGTGAAACAAAGAAACGCATCCACCTTTCACGTATTTTAAATATATATTCCCAAGGTGTAGTCTGGTTGCCACTGGGACATCTTACATCATAAAAAAAATTATGAACTGAAATCTTGCGTTAATAAGTTCAAAGTATTTTCGAGAAATGTAGGAATCGGTAATTGAGCAAACAATTAGACACGAATTGCTTCAGGAACATTCAACTGGAAATTTTCTCATCCGTCTACGGGTAATTTGCGCAAAGGGATGTAACAGCTGTTCAGACGAAATTTGTTCTCATGTAACAAATTTGTCAATACAAGTGGGCATCCACTACTGGTTTACGCTAGTCATTCTATTTACTTGGATTCAAATGCTTCGACGGAGAAGTTCCTCTGGGGTGAATATAGTACATTACGCCCACAAAAACTCCACGAAGCGTCCTGTAATATTGTTATTTTGGCGAAATTGAATAATATTAGTTTCGTGTGAGTTTGGATCAGGAAGCACAAGGTGCCGGAATCACATTTAAAGCCACAGTTGATATTCCCTTTGCGTCTTGGGTGTTATGTTTGTGTGTTTATGTATGTGTGAGCGTACGCTTGTATTTCAAATAAAATTTCTCTTCTCTCCATAGCGTGCCCGTGTGCCACCAGGCCACCGAAAAGTCTTATGAAAGGGAAAGGACCGACTTGGCGAAAGTGTTTCTACGTTCAGGCGTCGGTCACGTTCTTTGGAGTGTAGGTAAGTTTATCCTTTTCTCTCTTCGACGCAAAATAGGGATAGGACGTGAAACGTTTCAATGCGTGAAATATTTACCGAAAGAGCACTACCCAAGGTTTTCGTGCCAGTTAATCCCATAAAAGGCAACCGGGCACACAAATTGGTATTTATTACAGTATTTTGTACAAAAATCTACATGTCCAGAATTTTCAATGACGCCATAGATCCAGGATGCTAAAAGTTTGCCAAAAATGTTCTCAAGAGGTGATTCGATGTCCTGAATGCATTCACAAACTTTTTAAGCTTCCTTCCGCTTAGCAGAATTAAATTAAATTTTATTGCAGGAAAAGTCCGAGTTAACAATTTTTTAACATTTTTAATACAATTAGAATTGCTTTATATCGAAATTAAATTCCTGGATGCGCGCAATTTCAATTTCATGAAGCTTAGCCACGAATTTATGGCTAAGGTATTTCTTCATTTGGATCGTTATTTTGATGCTAAATTTTAAATGTGATAACGGTAGTTTATCAGACAATTATGGGGATAAGTTTATCATGCGCTCAGAATTTAGTGCTGAATAGGGGCCTACGTTTATTCGAATCATCGTCGAAACTTCTAAGATCTTGTCTTGTCTCTAGGTATTTTGATCTCCCTTGATAACATCCTCCGATTCTAGAGCACAAAAGACTGTCGTCGTACCTTCGCAGAATAAAATACCATAGCGTCACTATATTTATCATTTCTCTCCAACTTTCACCTCGATTCATAGTCAATAATGTTGAATTGAAAGAATACCCCACCCGAGAGCCAAGGATCTACTTCCCTCCTGGTAAGGTGGTTAACCTGCTCCGCTCGGTGTTGCCTATCGTTCTCTCCCTTTCCTCCTTTCGCCCTCTCTCCCCCACTCTCTCTCTCTACACCTCCGAAGATCCGGCGCCCACGTCCTTTCCCTCCGGGACAGTATTTAAACAACTCCCTATCGACCGCGCGAGATCTATCAGACTCTCCCCATCGAGGAACATTGTTTTCGATTATTTTAGCTTTCTCGCATTGAAAAACGCGGTCGATCACCGCCACTTGGCCGCATGTTATTTTGACATGACCTGACCCAGGGACGGGTATTGAGCGTGCCCGCGTCGAGGGAAATTTCACTTCCGATCCTCTATCGAGCGGGCCAATTTTTTAACGTGCACTCACGAAAGAGTTTTTCCGGTTGTACACGGTGAACTTTATTTTAATTGATCACCCTTCTGAGGACTGTGGTAACTCGTGCCGGACGCTTCGGTCTGCTTGTGGCGAACTCATTCATTTTATTCACGTCTTTGATGAAACTTTAATTTGAACCTAAAACAGCATCTGAGAGGAACAATTCTTCTAAAGAACTCAAAAATGTACGTCTACATCCGCGTTATTTAGCAACTAATCTTTTGACAAAGCTGTGCTATATTGAGACTGGATAAATAATCACAATCAAACTAAGGGTGGGTAAAGTCGTAACAAATCAAATAGGAAAACTAACTTCGCCAAGAAAGTGGAACGGTGAAATATTATTTTTAATACGTACTTATTTTTCTACTAATCCAATTATGCTAACTAATCCAATATAATTAGAAGTTTAATTACAGCGTGTCTTAAAATGAAGTATTTTAATAACTTTAATGGCGCCAAGTGTTTAAATACATGACCAAATTTAGGCTATACATTTTGTAGGGTGATAGTGGTAGGAATATATCAATTAAAATATCACACTTAAAATATCAAAGTAATGCTGCAAGTATTTTTGAAGAAATAGAATCTTTGCGGATAGTGTGTCCAAATATTTATAAGCTTAGAGATAAAGCTGCGGAAAATGCTACGTGCGCCAGAAAATTCCCGAACATAAATTTGTGTATTTCCATTGAAAGTTGTAACAAGGCCTAAATCCAAGACAGAGATACAGCAAGGCCCTATGCTTGGAAATGCGAATTAAAAAAGCTTTGTTATATAGCTGCGGCGCGGAAATTTGCTGGAAGAACTAGGAGACGTTTTGCGTTAAAAAAATCTTTTGCATATTTCGGATTTAGTTTAGAGAAACTTAAAAAAAATGAGTTTTCCACTTTATGAACGGCTGTACTAACAATGCAGAAATTCGGCGGCACTGCCGTCTAAAAAATATACAGAGATTTACTGGAGCTTGGTGAAAACTCCACCAGATAATGTACTAAATAAGTATTTCTTATGGCTTTAAAACGTTATTAGTATGCATCCTGTATGGTGCGAGAATTTTGGGGAGAGTGGGACAGGGTGAATAGAGGGTGGGAGGAGAAGATTTGAAAGAAAGCAGATTAGGCAGAAGGCGAGCAGGTGTGTTCATGCCTGCGTATTCATCCAATACTGCGAGGAGAAAGTTTTCGGACTACAATGTAAGAAGGGAGAAAGAGTGAGTAGAGAAAGGGAATTGCCAGAAGAATAGCGAGTGGATGGAAAGAAGAGTTGTCGAGGAGAGTGGGGAATTTGGTCCTACGGAGGGAGAAGGACTCGTGGCGTTATCCTCATCAGCATAAATATTTCATACGGGCGCCCGACTGGAGTTAGTTAAAAGGCGTGCCTCCTCCAGTAACATATGTATCTGACATCTCTGTATTCGCATTATTAATGGACCTACGATGCATCACGAGAAACGGTAGAATAGCAGTCACGGCAAAAATGAATTGAGGGGAAATATTAAGCCAACCGTCCCAGCTCCAAGAAAGAAGTGCAGGCATGAATCAAATTACTACGCACAGTTGCAACCTTTGCTTTTAAATTACAATTGCAAAACAACAATTTTTGCGGGAAGAGAAGGTGTCATTTTCATTAAATGAAGATTAAAGGGAAGGTAAAACGCGTAATCAATTCCGTCCTGAATTTACATACTGTGACACATTGTACTTTTTTAGTCATATGATTTGTTTTAAGCTCGCAAAACTATTTTTGCAGTATAAGGCTCATTAATGTACAAGTTTTTCCCAAAGCTATATAATCAGATTTTTAGGCTACGAAATAAAATAATCGAATAATACTGTGTTGGAAATTGAACTCAGCGTTGGGGTTAGAAAATATTGAAAAAACTTAGCGGGAAGTGCTTCTGGTGTTTTTCAGTGCCTCTTCTTCCAAAATCAAATTACAAACTCGACTTGACGGCTCTTTTAACATAGCCGTGTTTTCTTGCGGCAAACAGTCGTTTTTGTGAGGGGAAGACGAAGAGCTGTCGAATTCTTGGCTGGCATAATGAAATCGCCTAGATGGGGTGACGAAGAGATAAAGAAGACTCTTGAAAGCATTTCTTGTCCGTTGTATTCTTTGGTCTCCATGGGATGTTGAAGGGATTTATTTTTCTCATGGAAGTACCATATACCTATTGTCGGTACTAAAAACGTTGTATGGCACCAAACGGTTTTTGTGATAGCTGAAATCAAGAATTCGTGGCTTATAAAATGATGTTCCTTTGCTCAGATAAATTTTATAGCATATTCGTGAGAAAAGTAAGGAGAATTAGTTGGTTGGCAAGACCTGCGGATAAAGGTGCACTCTTTTCTGCTCATTATAATTTGAGCTATCAATAATAGTTATTACATTGATTATTGGATAATTGTCATTTGATGAATAATCTTCTCCGTGGATGGTAATTTTCTATAATTTGATCGTTATATTTCATCTTTCCTGAACGTAACCTTCCTTTTGTTGAAAGTCCCATTCATTAATGCAAACACTTTCATTTAATTCTTGCAAATTTTAGTGCTGTTATTTTATAGCTCATAGACTTAAAAGATCGTAGTAATAGAATTTTAGTAATCATTTTTTCTTTGGTACTTTAAAAAATATTTTAATTTCGTACAATTAAATCTTTGGAAGAGAATCGGTTGAATTTTTCATCAATTTTAGACTAGAGAATTTTATGAATTGGATGCCGAAGTCCTTAATCACTTACCATAATAGACTGGAGGCAAGTGGGATGAAATCGGGATTAACACTGAAATTCTGATTCTTGTAAAATGGAATTTTCGACAAAATAAGCTCACAGAAATATTATCTGCGTAGGACGATGCTACCTCACCATATTTTCTTTTCCTCTGGCGATTGAATACCTTCTATGTGATATATAGATCCTTGGGAGTGCTTTCTTACTATAACGTCACACGAAGTGAGTTTATTATCGCTTACTTTTCATTTATCGCGAAGTGATAGATATCCGAAGATCCAATTTCATTCACAGTGTTGCCTCTTTCCCTCGAAATGGACTTTTGCAAAAGATTCCTATTCTCGCGAGCACACCCCGGGAAGCTGAAACCTACTTGAATTCTTCTCATTCCCGGTATGCACTTCCATCACCGTGGCATGACAAACTAAACACCCACACCTGACAGCAATCCCTCCTCAACAAATTTGAGCACCAACGCACATTGAATTGCAGGAATAGTTTCCCAAGGGCCGTTCACGATGTGGAGTGGATCTTAAATATTCCTCATGCATCAACTTTAAAAAAAGCGAAGCTTGCTGTTATAAAATGATGTACTATTTTTTCATTTCTTATGCGGTGAAGCAAGAAGGATGTTTACTTCTCATCACTTGTCACGGGAATCCGCAAACAGAAAGAAGGCCTTGCCTGCTCATTTTGGTGGCGGAACGTGAAACAGGCATTAAGCCTTTCGTGTTTGTCTCGATCGTGTGCAGAATTGGTATGTGACAGTGGTCTCAGTTACTCTTTAAAACCGTGTGATCTTTACAAATAGAAGAATGATATTAAAGGAAGTACTTGTATCTAATCATACCTTTTTCAGTGACATCTCCTAGACTACATAGGGGTAAGAATGCACAAGGAATGGTGTATTATGTAGCGGAATAATTCATTAAAATATCTCATGATACTTTTTAGAATTAAGCCTGTGTATTGTGTATCTATTTGGGGAATTTCAAAATAAGAATTGCAATAAATTGGAATTATTTTCTTTAATTAGTTCGTTATTGATATAGGAAGCTATTTTAAATTATTTTTCCGCGAATCCATCAAGCAGTAGTGTGAGTACGAAAATGGGAAACTTCATGCTCCAAGGCCAGATTACGAGTAAAATAGTAGGATTGGATTTATCGCGATGATATTCGGTCAGGACTAAGCAAAATGTGAATTTATAGGCACTTAGGTGAAACAAAATGGACGTCGCCGGTTCTTTAGTGCTCTCCTCTTACTTTATGTGTTATAAACTCTTTCCGGATAACACCAATCCTTGTTATTTCTAATCAATTTTCATTTGTTCACGACTTATCAACTATGTTCAAGTGTATTTTCGAGTAGTAAAGAAAAATAATTTAATATTAAAAATAATATTTGTAAACTTCATAATTTTCTATTGATAGTTTTCGTATGCAATCAAAAAATAAATTTTTGTTTGCAATGCCTTGCTATATCAAAGATTGATAATTAAGTTTTAACCATGATTTTCACACCCAATTAATATCTTTGAATAAAAATCTGGTGGACGTTCACTTACAGCAGGATGTCATTAAGGCGATTACGTATTTAGAATTTATTGGCTGTACAAAATACCTGAATGGGGACACTTGTGGACGTTATATTTGCATCGCTCAATTTCTATCTATCCAGCTTGGTTTTGAGAGATCTTTAATTATACATTTATTTTAAAATCTCGTACCTTATTAGATTACTCAACTGCCAAAACGTGTGGGATTGCGTTTCACCTTTCCCAGAGATATAAGAAGACAGATTATAATTGAATTCAGAAATCGTAAAATATGGGCGAGAAAAAAGTGTGCCACCAGTTTTCAGTAAGAAGACAACTTTCAAACTTAATATTTCCACGCTATGTACCCCAAAGACATTTATGAACCGCAAGGTCGGGGTGAACGTTACTCACATCAGAACAAATTATCTCGAGTGTTTATGATTATTGACCCCAATAAAAAGTCTCTAAAGTTTTTTTTTAGCTTTTTCTCCATGGAATGAAAATTTTAGGTCAACGATCAATTTCCTGAATTTGGTGATGAGATCAAAACTTGTCTTGTTAAGGCTGTAGGAATAATTCTTGAAATGAAAAATTGAGTCGTTGGTTCAACATGTTTTCCAACAATTCATATCATTCTTTGAATGAAGTAAGATTTCGATATTTTTGTTCTTTTTATATTAATTTTAGAGCGGTATACTATTCGTGTAAGAGAATTGTTATAATAGTTACTTGACTACACGTATATACCAGCTTTGTACTGGGTACAGAGAGTAAATGTGCTAGAAATAAAATGTGAGGTCGTATTAATCAGATGATTTGGTCACGAATGGGAACGTTTTTCTTCTCTTTTCATTTTCATTCTTGTGCTAACTATTTACGCAATGAAATACAGAAAACATTACTCGAAGTGAAAGTCGTGACTTATTTCAACGTCGAGATTGCTATCGCTCATTATTCTGCCAGGTACTAGTTGGTGTAACTGTATGATGACCCAGATGTGGAAAGCTAAATGTTACAGATCAATTAACGAATACTCATCTTTCTATGTTACATCTTGGGAGAACCCTTCGTAGTTCGTGTAAGCATGAGAGTTTTGCTACGATAGATTTTCTATGTTCATTCGTATGACCGCGCTCAATAGTCTCTCAGTATTCCTTCCGCGTGGATAATTAAGGCACAAATTCAAACCGATGCCGAATCGAGAAAAGTTCCCTTCTAATATTTTGTTCATCGAGGATCATTTGTTAGCCTCGGATAAAAAAACGGGGACTTTATTTATGAAGGGTTTAATCCAAAAACACCCTTTTCCATTGCATTCTCCACCCTTTGAGAGGAACATCGCCATTTCTGTTGATGAGTTAGAATCATGACTGCCGAGAAGGAGGCAGAAGAAGGGGAAGACCTTCCGTGGTGATGAGCATGAGAAATAATACAACCTAAAAGGTGACGGGTTTGAGTGTTTTGCAGCGCGATATCGTTTTCTTTTCTCCATTGTTATGCGTACTTTTGCGGGGAGCATTTTTGATTTTAAATTACGTCATCCATGGAAGCACTCTATGGAAAGGTATTACTGTTCCACTGTTATGCATAACTGCACATTCTTCCTTAGCATTGCAGGAATTTATGCATAGTAAAATAAATAGGCATAGGCATAATAGAATAAAAACTAAACACGGAGGTGAAGTGAATAATTATGGCCAGACTGACAGCGTGAAGCTGGGGTTTTTGCATCGATGTGACCTTTCACAGTAATTTTATTCATGTAATAATTTAACAATATGTATTAGTTACTTTGAGAAGTTAGAGATAGGTGAGGTCGTTTGAGACATGCTTGATATAGGGTAGGGGGAGGAAAGGTCGAATAGGAAATTCTGGTTTACCAGCGGCGTCGAGATAAACTTGTACCTTGGGACATTAGTCTTTGTGATCGTAGTCATATTAACGGTGAATTTGGTATACTTGGCAAATGGTATTTTACTTCTGTAGGATCCTTTCACAGTCAAGAATTAGATATTGCTAAAATTCCCTGTAATGTCTTAGTTGTACTTGTACTCAGCGAAGGAGAAGCAAGTGAACCAGATTTCGCCAATATACGATCCTAAACTGAATAAAAAACACGCTGAAAACCATTGACACTACAAAGAGGGCACAGTTTTACATCTAGCCACCTTCTGAAAAACCAGTTCGTGTGAAACCCTAGACCACTTTCATATGATATTTTAGTGTCATCAGGCGTTGATGTAGTGCACAATGTAGCATCAGTGTATCTAGACTGGCGTATAAAATTGTATACAGACTAGACTAGCATATAGGTATGATATTGTAATTCCACATATTATCCCCTGGGCTATACCTTCTGGCTGAGATATTTTTCGATTCAGTCCCGCAAAGAGGAGCAGCAAAGATCAGCAGGAACGACAAGGGTAGGCATCCATTTCGAATTCTTTTTTGTTCCCGGATTTTCGCGGAAAAAGAAAGGTGGAGCCACTTCACTTTTCTTTTTAAATTGCAACGCTGCAGTCTGGGGTGAGGTCAAAGGAATGGCTCAAAGAACCGGCGGTGGCGTCAGAGGCCTTGGGGGGTTGCAAGGTTTCTGATTTGCGTCCGTCGTCATACGCTGGCGTCGCTCGGGGGTTTGACCGGGCGGGTAGGAGTGGGGCATCGGCGTGGGCGGCATTTGAGGCGGTGACCTTAAAGAAAAGAGCGGCAGAGGGACCCCTCGACCCCACCGCACCGCCACCACCGCCTCAGCAGCCGGCGCGCCGGGCTAGAATGGGAGCGGCTCAGCCCCCCCTCCCGAGTGTGCTGATGGAATGGGGAGTCCGGAGGCGGAGTTGCACATCCCCCTGAACTCCCACCCTCGCATCATCCCCGCATCTCTTCTGGGAGAGTGCATCCGTTTCGCCCTCGCAACCCTCCTCGCCACCCGCCAGCCCACCCACACTGAGTCCAGTTGCGCAAGTAGTCGGTTCGAGCGAGCGGAATGGAAAGGCGATGACGCAGGGGTATTTATCCGCATCAAGGGTGGTAAAATGAGCCGTGAATAGAAGTGGGGACAGAGTAAACCAACCTTCCATATTTAAGATCCGGGTTCGATTGACCTAACGGTATTTCCAAACTTGATTTAAATCTAAAATTGAATCTTTATTGTTTTCCGTTCCTGCTGTCGCATTTACTCTTTTCTCCAGATGATACCATGTGAAGAAAACACACAAACGAGGGATTTGATTGGTGCAGTACAATTGTCGAATTCTGCTGACTTTATAGAAGCTAAGGATTTTTTCCTCTGGTTTACGAACGATTCATTCCTTTCTACCTATTTTTATATCCACTAAAATCAAGAGGTGATTGAATTTTATTGAATGGAGGTTTATTTCGGCAGTCTTTTTCACACGCCTCTGTGCAAGGTTCCACAGAAATGGAATGCGAGTTAGTGTTAAACGAAATGTCCCTGTCATGGGAGGGTCCGGAAAATTGAGTAGAAGACACTTTTAAAACGTATGGCAGTACGTAATTAGTGCGAAGGGATAGATAGCATGAGAGGATTAATGGAGTACAGTAACGGTTCTGGCCAGCTGAGAAACGGAAGGTAAGAAATCGGCTACAGTTTGATATTCCATCCGATGGATTTGACTTGAGTATTCGAAGCACTCTTCATGTGTTACCTCAATCGGAGTCGCATTCCTGTAAAATCTACCCTGTCATTGATCTGAATTCTTTATCAATGATAAAATATAAGTCTATTCCACTATTATATATCAGTTATTCATTATATTTGATTTCCACCACATCTCGCATGAAACTCGTGCGACGTTATTTTGATTCCCTTAAGTAGCCGGTAGGCACCTGTACCTGAACTGTAAAGGTTTATCTACACATTACGCTCCTCACTTTTGTTTGAATGATTCGTAATAATATTTTATTAATTCTCAAGACCTTATGCCTAAGTAAGAAACCAAAAAATGTTTTACCTCTAATGTCGTTTATATTTCAGAATTGTCCAAGCGACTTGTGATTCGAAATAATGGCTTAGTATTAGGGAAAAATAATTATAGGTGAAGAAGTGATTGGTGGGGCAGTAGCCCTGTCAGTATTCCCTTTCTGCTATGACCGGAGATTCCCAAGCTCACATCCAGGTGGCGCCTCAGGGTATCACCAGTTGAAAATCGGTGTGATTCCTTGTGTACCATAACTCTATTAATATACCATAACTCTATCTGAGTAACTCTTAAGACGAGCATAAAGAGAGGTATCCAACCTGAAATGCATCGAGAAATTATAACCATACATCAGACCATCCACAATTATCATTAGTGATCCCTAAATCAAATTATCTCCCAGCCGGCTATTTTCTACAACTTGACATTATGCAATATATTTCATTTCAGATAGAGCTAGGCGCAAAATGCACTAAAAGTTTGTGTTAACGTAAGATCTTTGGTGTCTTCAATTTCTAAAAGCTTACTTTCTCAGTATTTGATTCTGAGTAATGAGTGTGACAGGGGATATAAAGAAACAGTGCGTCTAAAAATTCGCAAAATAATCATAAATTAGTCTTGATATTTGAATAAATATAATTTTTTCGTGGAACAATAGAATGAAAATGCAATTGAATTCTAATCAAAAGCGATAGATTAAGGCATAAAATTGATAATATTACCCATATGCGTAAACGGAGGTGAAGGGTTTTTTTGTGAATGCGTCTTTAAAATAAGTAAAAGGTAAAAAATTTTGTGGATCTTTAATTGTAGGAATTCTTTTAACTATAGAAAATATTGTATGAATATTGTGTTCTCAAAGCCTTTAAATGTTTAAGAAATGTCTGGTAACATTGCAGCATGTTGTATCGATTTGCATAACGTTAATTTAGACCATATCTCTTCCTATAGCTTCAGCTCTAATTACAGGGAACAATGACTGAAAATTCCACGAATTCGCGATGAAACTTCCCATTTGAATGCCAAAAGGTCACGGAACAGGATTTTTTCCGGGAGAATGGTGCTCTGATTCATCGGGTTCTAGTAGGCAAATGAAGCGTGTGATGACTCCCAGCGAGCATTTACAACCGAGGGTGCGGCAGGGGTTTAAGCAGAGAGCAATTGACAACGACACAATAGAATAGCACAAAATCAATGCGCGTGAGGTGCTCGACCTATGGTGTACTCTCCCTTGTCTCTAGTTTCTCAATATCGATTCAGAACTCGCAATTCCCTTCGCAGAAAGAGTTGGGGCATTTAACGATTGCACTCTGTAAACGGAGCGCTGGGGAAAGCCCTTAATCGTTAATCTGCGGGGTGCAAACTTGCGACCTTCTCATTCCTAATGATCTCTCGCAAGAACCTCCCTTCGAAGATGGAGAGCGCATACTAGGCGCATGTTAATAGCGATCAGTTTGGCATAATGGTGAGCTATATGAGTCAGTCGGATTAGCGGATACGTGTGAGTCGAAGAGAGCAAGAAAGGTATCATATCCATTTTGAGTTTTCCCCTTGAATTTTGAGTCAAGTTAGCATAGAGGAGAAGGGAATTTTCGTTTCGTAATCTCCTAACAGGATTCAGATTCTACGAAATGACACCTTTCTAACCATTAAGGTAAGAAGTAAGGATGCTTAATGTACTCTAATAACCTATGCATGTTTTTTTCGGCCACATAAACGGAGTGTAGGTGATAACTAATTTCTGAAATGGAGATGACGCTTGAAGCTCTATTGGCATGATATAGTTTTACCAGAATTTATTATTAAGGCTAGAAAATTGTATAACTGACACCATATTTAGAATTATTATTTTAAAATAACATTCCACTGGATCAAAACTAATAGGAAAAAGTATCATTCTCTTGTTTAATTTGAAAGGAAAAATCAAAGTTACGACGTGCTGTTAGAAGTTCTGCACCCAGTGAAAATTATAGGTTGCTAACGGTGTTACTGTTTAACGATTAACTTATTTCATATTCAGAAGAAGAGATTAGAAATATTTTTTAAGCGAAGTCGGTATAATTTTTCTACTTATGAAGTATCTCCTTAGCAAGGTTTCCAGAGAAAAACACGGAATTGACTGGCATTGAGGGCAACCCTTTCCCTTATAAGAAAGAGAAAAAGACAACGAAATTAATACATTCTGGAAGGTAAGGCGAGCTCTTCTTTTAGAATGGATTTTTAAAAAATTCCTTCTAGCAAGAGTTACACGGAGTAAGTCTCATTATAAGAAAAGCTGGTAAACATTCCATGTTTTTGAGTGAGTTTGTTAGCCCAGGAACTCCCATTTTTTCCCACGTTCCCCTCCGTCGGGATGATAATCGAAAGCGAACTTTCCAATAGGCATACGTCCCGGACGATCCTGGAATAACGAGAATCGACCGCTCTGTTCCTCGACTTTCCACGCTTATTAGTTATGCCCCTGCAAAACGGTGATGCAACGCAATGTGGAAAGATGGAGGAACACGAATCCCTCGTTTCTCCCCACCCCTCGATCATCTTTCTTTCGGCGAAATCGCTCTCCACCCGTAGGGCGGGAGATCCATCCCGTCCCCGAGCCCCTTTGTGGGAACATTTCGTGAGCGCTGCAGCCCTCGGGGTTGGGGACGCGGTAGAGAGCCGGTTCGCTGGCGACCGAGAGGGAGAGTGTTATCGGCATGAGAGGACTGGAGGATGAGGTGGAGGGGCTTCGCGGCGATATGCTTCCCGCCTCCCCCGAGGAGAGCAGCCCGAGTGTGCGTGGATGTGTGTCAGCCAGGCTAACGGGAGATGGGCGGTCGCCCTCCCGCGTTCTTCCCCCGGCGAGGCCGCCACCCTCCTCCCCGCTCCCCTCTCCCTCCGGCCAATCACTCCCTCCCGTGAGACTTGTCTCCTCATTCCTCAGTAATGATATCATTCGATCGATGTGCACCGATTGTTAATCTAATGTCAGATGGGCCGCGTGCGTGGCTTGAATTGTTTGCCAGTCCGTTGACGGTTGTGGCTCCGGTGTGAGGCAACTGGTGGCGATGGTGGAGAAATGTGTGTGTGTGATATGCCTTCTTAGGGCTACTCGAGCATTTCTTTCTTGAACTCAATCCTAGGGAATATTTTTTAAGTAAACCTGTGCAAAGAGATCAACTCGATAGCTTAGTTGTGATTTATTGATCGTCATCTAATGTTGTGATTGTGAAAATAATGGAGACGATTGTTGAACAGGTTATTCTTTCATTAGCTCTGGAAACTTGATTATCTAAGATGATCGAAATTTTAAGAATAATATTTATAAAAGGTGGGTCGCGGTAGACCAGGGGTATACTGTTGGACTACTGACCGGAGGGTCTGGGTTTGATTCACAGGCAAGCCACTCTGGGCATCTGTAGCTCCACCCGAGCTATGTGATTTTTAGGGTACCAGATCTTCCAGGGAAACCATAACCGGCAAAGGGAAAGGCACTGGCCCCTCTACCCTGAAGTATGAATTTCACACGCCGTCGGGCTTAGTACTGGGTGAACTCTACCATCACCTACAAAACCGACCTTCGGGTTCAATACTGCGTAAATGATTTTTTTATTAATAAATACCAACGTCAAACCTGGAATAGTACTCATCCGTTCTTTATTTCGCATGGCAATAACTCTCTTCTGTATTTATTATTAATACCCTCTCCTACATTTTATCATATTAGCCTTCAGAGCAAATCTTTTTGTGGTTCTATTGTCTTTTTAAAATAATTAAAAGCAAAATTTTGGAATAAGTTATCATACGTTGAAAAAATAAAGCATTCTAATAAAAATTGGTATTTCTTACAATAAGCAGATATTCTTAGCTCTTAACAACTATTCGACCGACCAGGTAATGAACATGAACTTTGAAATATAGAGCAATATGTTTAATTCAATATTATCAATAAAATCTATGCGTCGATAGAATTTGATACGCAGACCAATTAATTGAATTAATTACTATCCACTATGAGACGTCGTTATGTTGAGTCTGCATCAGTCAGTTTAAAAAAGCCGCAGTTCGAGTTTATTGAAATATGGCATTGTCAAAGAGCGTTTTATTTGTGGATGTATGAATATTAATGTCATATTGATGAAGATTGAAGAGTATTATCATTCGGGTGAAAATAATATATTCACTCATTTTTATATATTTTTCTCCATTGAAATGCATTTCCTTTCACATCTTTCAATTATAATTACGGATTCGGTGATATAGAGCACAAATCTAATTTTATACTCGTCTAATGAAAAAAGTCCGAATTTCATAAATGTTAAAAGGCAATACAAACATGTGACAGATAAATTGACGAGTTAACGTTCACCTTCTTAAAACAAAGGATAATTTATTTTGGTCAAACAATCCTCAATTAAGTAAATCCAATTAGGTAAAGGATTGAATACGATACAGTAATTAATTTTCCAAACTAATGTCTGTACGTAATTCCCTTTCAAGCTATTGCGCTGAGTTGCGGATAATTGACCATTTAATTCGTCGAGGCTACCAGCTGGATTTTTTTACGTCCCACCTCTCCTTGGTGTTATGAATGCTGTTTAACGACGGAAGCAGAGTAACTATAATGTGGAAAGTAACAATTATTTAATTAAAGAAAGTTCAATAATATCTATATTGCGTGTCAATAGATGATAAAATGTACGTAATCTTTTGTGTTTGCAAAAAATCTCAGATTATCAAGATGCCTCAAGTTTTAAAAATAAAATTATACCATTCCCATTCGTAGTGAATAAAAAATACTACTATTAATTAAGAAATAACGGACGATGTGATGATTCCTACGGACGGGTTGACGATTACTACAGACCACGACCACGTATGACAGAGTATGACCACGAGACTAGGTTCAACCACCTATATCACGGACGGGGTACAAAAGAGTACGTATTAACACATTGATATATACTGAAAATTAGAACTTTAATAATGATGAACTCCTCAATGAAAAAATCATTGGATATCACTAGAACCCGACCCTATATCTCCTAATCTTGGTAGCGGGCTAATAAATTTAATAACCTACATATCTATTATCGTCGAACGCTTATTGTTGCCATGTTTTTTGTACCAGATGCTTCCAATCACATAGCCTATTGTATTATTAGTCTACCGTTTAAGGTAGATTTTGGATTAACACAGTCTGCAGACTGTACAGTGGGACGTTGTGGTCCAGTGGTAGAGTGCTGGGCAACGGACCGGTTCGATTCCCTGGAACACCACTGTGTACCCTCTACTTAATCCAAGCCGAGTGATTTTTTGATGTATGATGTATCAAGCCCTGGCAAAGAAACTGGCCCCCGTATCCTGATTTATGAACTTCACTCCCCGTTGGCCTTAGTACTAGGTGAGCTCTATCGTACTAGGGGTTGTTTCAAGTTGAAAACCTTATTGAGGAAGGCAGCGAGCAATCACCTCAATTTTTATGCACATCCTAACGATGGAGAGAAATATGAATATTAATTCTGCCAATCACAAAACCCGGCCCCCCATGGGCCGTCCATCTAATCAATGAAAATGAAGAAAATTCTGTGCTAAATAAATGCTGTCGGTGCACGAAGTCGCCTGCACACACTTTCACCACGGGAACATCACGCATGGAACCCCAGTTATTTTATCTGATGGTCTATGCTTTGTGTGATACAATTGGGTCAATGTAGGTGATTTTATTGCTACAGTAAGTATAGTAACAAAAAATGCTGATATCGAGAATTATTATATAAAGAGTCTATTTTTGGAAAATATTTGGACTAAAATAATCCCTTCGTCCATCCAACTCCCCTAATTGTACCTATTTTTATTGTTAAAAAAAGCCTCCATCGTTATTTCGAGCCCTTTGCAGACATCGGATGCATACATCTGTCATCTGTGACGTATTTCGTTTTTGCATGGGTTGCAAATCCGTCGCAGCGTTTTGATTGAGCTTCCAAACGATGAGCTTTGCATTTTTGCCTCGTTGGTTCCCCGAAGTGTCCTCCCTCCCCCTCCTTCTCCGCATTCCGTCAATCTGGCCGCCCTTGTCCCACCCCTCCGTTCCAAATACGCGACGGAGATCTGCTATGGAGGGCGAGGTGAAAGGGATAAATACTCCCGAGCATCTTCTTTCTTTCTTCTACCGACGGGCTTAACCCACCACCCTACTCCCGAGATCTTCTCCGAGGCAGTCGCGGTGAAAGTCCATTCGTGGCATCTTGAGGCCAAGAGCGTGTACTTTCGTGGGCTGCGTGTGTTATCCGCACGTGTGTGCGTGATTCACCGTTGCGAAATCCTCGCTATCTTCAGGGGTTACACCTCATCCTGCGGCTGAGTATTTCGTTAGGAGCCTGCCGAGCGATTTCGTTCCCAACCTTACGATCCAGCATCGGGATGCGCTACCTATTGTGCTGCTTGGACTGTAGGTAGGTTGACTATAAGCGACGTCTTCATTGATTTATGGCGTGAAAAATAATTTTATAACCTTTCCCGCGGGATTGAACATTTTTTTTACCTATTCAGTCCGATGATCTCTCGTTTTCCATTCGGTGGAACCGAGCCGAAGTCACGAAGTTCACCAGACGGATTCACCCCTTGATAGTTGCTTGCTTGTACCGTTGGAAGATATATGATTCGCCCAATGAGGGAGATGATATTTGCTGAACACTTGTAACCAGATGAGTTTAACGATTTGGCTTTGACTCGGTGGATTCCACAGGAGATGAGTATAAAAGTAAAATGTCAAACTTCTGCAAATGGTAACCCCTAAATCAATTCCTTAAGGACGAGAAATGACGGTAAAATTGCTCACGCAGGTCTAGCCGCAGTAATATTTTTTCCTTCTCGATTTGAGCATAAAATTTTGATCAATTGGTATACTATTTTACAGAATTCATTTACACAAGATATCTACGTGAATGCTTGTAATAGAATGCTGAAAGATCATTAGAGGGCTCAAAGATTTCTTTACTCATTAACCATCTCTTTGTTTGTGATGACCAAAGATAGGAAACTGAAGTTGGATACCAACTATATGCATTCCTAACAAACTCTCGTTGAGTTTATCGCATTTACGCCCACAGAAATTTTTTGCACGAAGATACATTTTGATGTTGTTATAGATTGTCGAAGGCAATTGTCGTTACAAGTTGCGTGCCATCCAAAGTATGCATTTTACAGTTTCTATATTAACAAAAAGCAACTCATTTTTGTTTTTCTCTTAAAAGGTCTAAAGGATCATGGAAAAAACTTCACTTATTTTATATGTATATATATATATATATATGTGTATATATATATATATGTATATATATATATTCATTCATATAGAAATAGATATAAGGAAAACGGATAGGAACACATACAATAAATAACGAACACAGGAGAGAAATTTGAACACTTATAAATGGCTGAATGCGCCGGTAGTTTCTTCGTTAATTTCTCGCTTTCTTCGGTTTTTACTCAAGAGTCGGATTCATTTCCTCGACAATGTCGCAATAATTCCCGT
The DNA here is from genome assembly GCA_037158775.1 of Hetaerina titia. NCBI lineage: Eukaryota > Metazoa > Arthropoda > Insecta > Odonata > Calopterygidae > Hetaerina > Hetaerina titia. The sequence goes on along the minus strand of CM073774.1, from coordinate 51,789,197 downwards.
TCCTTTGATGGCGGCTGTGAATTGGCCAATTACCTAGAAAACGATGGCTCCGTATTTGCAGACGCCGGATGAGTTAACGTCAAGGAAAGGACTTATCGTTATCGGGGATGAAGATCTCCATTGCTTCGAACTTTCGTAACGAAAGTCTACAGTTGGAAAGAAAAAAGTCAACAATACTCTCGGCACGCGAATTATTTCGTGAGATCATGAGATTCAGAAATTGCTCGGTTAGGAAGGTGAAACTTCAACAATTCCTCGATGCGAGTCATTAAAAGAATTCTACACCGACTACTATCCCGACAAACACGTAAGTGACATTTAAACGGAGAGTTATTCCCTGGCGCGGTAAAATTTTATGACCCCCAATCAACCCTCCGGCCCTCCACGCCGAAAGATCTTCTGTGGTATCTTTCAAACTACGGATCTCGGAACGACGAAACGGTGCGGCCTCAGGGGAAACGAATGAGTGCTTATGAATTTACAATGGCTTTTTACGTATCCTAAGGCGGCTTATGCCCTTGGGCGGCAGCTCACTCCGGCCTGCAATATACGCATAGATGCCTATACACGCATTCTTCCACCTGGATAACTCAAGTCAAGCGAATACCTCCACATGGTGAACCATTTCGATCCTTTGAAATCGTACCGTTCAACATATGAGGCTATGAATAGATGTAAATATAAATAAGTTACTTACTTTTAGCTATTTCAATATTCAATGGGGAAATACGGAATCAATCATCGGATAGGCTAGTTTGACTGAAATATCCTCTGACTTTTTTCTTTTGACTTAGTCTTGCAGTTAACTGTTTAATAAAATATTGATCAATTTGGTTTCCATTCGAATTTTATACTATGAACGTTAACTCGAGGTCCTTTCTGTCTGAAGTTTCATTATTTTTTAAAGTTCAGTGGCTATTCAGCATGTCTCTATGTATAAATCTTTTCCTGATGATACCATACTATTATAATAATTAAAATTTTAAGGATATAATATATATGTATTTAGTCAAATTAAATAATTAACATAAATGACATACGATACTATTTTCAAGCACCAATAAAACTCATTCAGTATTAATTCATCTCTGTCGGGTCCAAGTTATCATATCTCTTTGGTCAAATAAAGTGAATGAATAAAAGAAAATGGTTTTCCCATCCGCTTCGTGCCTTTGCTCCTGTTAATTTGCGTCGAGCTCATTTATATTGCAAACTCTTCGTTGAACATCCCACCAACAATGCATCGATCACTCGCTCGCGGTGTACACTCAATCCTAGAACAGATTAATGGCTCAAATTTGCATCCTTATGGAGGTATTAACCTTTTAAGACTGTGGCACTCGTTGAACATCGTCGAGCGTATTCACCTTCGGAATCCTTAAACTGAAAGTTAAGCCAAGAGAGGGAGGGAGGGAAAGGTCCTCCTCGCTCGCTTGATGTTTTATGTAACATTTTAAAATAAAAGTAACTCTTTCGAGGAAGAGTAGGTGGGTGGGTGTGCGTCATTGGGGGATCGTGTGGGAGGAAAGGGTTAAGGACTTTTCCTTCGAAGGAATCCGCGTCCGGGTGATCCTCTTTGCGATCACGACACTCGTCTCCGCGAGCTCGGGTCGCACACGTTTCTTGGGCGTCGATCCGTTCGCCCGACGCCTTGTACACGTTTTTTTTTCACTCCCATTCTCTTGCATTCCTTAGTCTGTGCTAGTTTGGTCACAGTCGCCATGGAGATGAGACTCCCCCGTCCACGTTTCATTTTCGCAACGTCTTGCCTTTTTGGGATAGATCACCAACGTGGAAACACCCGAAGCGGAGGGTGCTTTTGTCTACTTTCGAGGCAATTTAAGTCCAAGCAAAAAAAATACTCGAATCCTAACACTTGTGAGATGCGATCAGACAATTACGCGAGAAGAAATTAGAAAAACGAAAGTCACTTTCAGTTGTAGGAAAGTTTGGCAGTCTCGACTCATAGCAATTTTGACGGTGTCAACTGTTTTTGGTATCTTAGGAGCATAACTCTATTTATTCTATTATTTCTATCTTGTACTTAATTCTCCTATTTATAAATATTCCAAACTGAATGCTAGTATGGAATATGCGTTTACTTCCATTAATGTTTAAACAATTCGTAACCATGGAGTGAGTGCGAATATTAATGAGGACAAACTATTTTTTCAGAACTATAACAATTTCTTGAACCAGGAAAAATCCAAGAGAGATGGAAGGAATATATAGAAACACTGTATGGTAAAGAACTTAGGCCGACAAGGTTAGACATAGAAAAGGAACATGATGTAGAAGAAGATAGCTTAGGTCCAGGCATACTCGACGATGAAATAGAAAGGGATATTAAAGGAGATGAAAGCAAATAAGGCCATGGGGGTGGACAACATATCTGTAGAACTGTTGAAATGTTTAGGAAAATGCGGAAAGAAGCCCTATATGGACTGATTCGTAGTATCTATGAAGAAGGAATCTGGCCGGAAGATTTTGTGAGATCGGTGTTAGTTCCTATTCCAAAAAAGGCAAAGGCTTCGTCATGTGAGGACTACAGAACAATAAGTTTGATATCCCACGCAGCTAAAGTTATTCTCAGGATCATCAACAAAAGGATAGAGAGTAAGGCAAATGATTACTTAGGGGATGATCAGTTTGGGCTTAGGAAGGGAAGAGGTACGCGTGATGCCATTGCAGTAATGAGATGACTAATTGAGAGGAATATAGAATACAACCAGGACGTTTTTGCCTGTTTTGTAGATTTCGAAAAAGCGTTTGATAGAGTGAATTGGGAAACATTAATGCGTGTATTGCAGAAAATAGGAATGGATTGGAGGGACAGGAGACTGATCAGCAACCTGTACATGTCTCAGACTGCTCAGGTGCGAGTGGGGAACGGAGAGTCCGGATGGGCAGTGTTAGGAAGAGGGGTAAGGCAGGGTTGCCCATTGTCACCGGTGCTGTTCAACGTATATGTGGAGGAAATGATTAAAGAGGCATGGGAAGAACTGGAGGTAGGAATGAAAGTCGGAGGGGAATTCGTAAAATCGGTTAGGTTTGCTAATGACCAAGCATTAGTTACTCAGTCAGCCAAGGGGTTGCAAGCATTGTTCAGTGAATTGGAGGTTCAGTGCGATAAATATGGGATGAGAATCAATATTAATATTGGTCGCGTGGTCGCTGAAGCAGGAGAATAGACGTAGATTGGAGGCTTTTGAAATGTGGGTGTGGAGAAGAATGGAGAAGGTGAAATGGCCCGAAAGGAAAACAAATGAGGAAGTACTGGAGATGGTGGGTGAGGAGAGGGGTTTGTTGAGAGAAATCCTATGGAGGCAGGAAAAATGGATGAAAGGCGTATTGAGCGGTAGTGGAATGTTGAAGAGGGTAATAGAGGGGAGAATGTTGGGCAAGCGAGGTAAGGGCAGGAACAGGATAGGGATGTTGGACGGGATGAAGGGAGGAAAGAGGTACACCGAGATGAAGAGGGACCTGATATAGATTAGTTTGCTAGGTGGGGAGTCACAAAATGTTTCTTTGATAGTTGTGTTCATCCAAAAACCTACCTTAAACGGTAGATTACCTAATAATAATATAGCAATTTCATCACTGGATCGCTTTATTATAAATGTGCGCAAAAACTAAAATATTCGTTCATTTTACATTCAAGATATACCTCAATGAAGATATACTGAACTTTAATAGAATTGCATCATATTACTCATGGAATTAGTAATGTGAATCGCGAATTTCCGATGGTTAACTGTAATATATAGGCAAATCTTTTTCTGATGACGTAAAACTTAAAATGTACGAATCATTCTTTTTTTAATCTCAAAAACTGTCATTCAGTACAAGATACAAAAATAAAATCTCAGAATTAATTTAATCTCGGGAAGTCGGAGATTTGTTATGATATACGAAGATTAAATGGGAAGGAGGCGAAAGTGATACTTGTATAGAGATGTTGGCCGTTCAAAACACTATTCTAAATAATGAATAAATTTGAAAAATCTTTGCATAATGTGCCTTCTATGTTGGCCAAATTTTAAAGCATGCGGCGGATGCTTTTATTTCAATAAGCCTCCTTCGTTATAGAAAATTTGGACAATTGGAATGCAAAGGTTGAAGTTTTTCATTGCATAGTATGTGTGCTGTAATGTTGGATATGCTCATAGAATGCCTGAACAGATAATACGTACTATAAGTTTCGCTTGAAAATTTTGAGTTTAAAATTGTGGTGGTTCAGTGTAGTCCAAATTTCAAGCCTATTGGCACGCCTGGGACATAAACGTTCTCAGCTCAAAAAATAGAACACTCATTTATGGAATGGCTTGCTTCCAAGAATGACATTTTGTGAGCTGCTTTATCAAATACATGGCGCACGCTTATTTTGTGAGCTGCTTTATCAAATACATGGCGCACGCTTATTTTGTAAGTTATCGTTCTGCCAATTGAATAATGAATTGAATAATCAACTGTTATAGACGTTTCATTAATCCGAATCGGTACAATTATGCATTTCCGTCAATGGAGAGTATACCTTTTTTGCGAAGAAATGTTCACATTACCTTTATCTGCTTGTAAAATAATGAATTTTACATTGCATGCATATGCAAATTGAAAAGCCTTCTCTGATGAACCACCGATCCAGAAAATACCTTAGTCCGACTGATAACTTACCTGTAAAGAAAAGGAAAAATGTTTTTGAGTAATGGGTATTTGTAGGATATTATAGAAACATAAATACAGGAAATTAACTATCGTAAGCAAAACATGCTATGCCCGAAATTGGAATCTTCGCGGTTTCCAAATCAAGATAATTTTAAAATTAAAACTTGTAAAAAAAAAGCATCAGACTCGACTTATAGGTATGAAAATATCGCAGTCTATATTGCTAACTTTGCATCCGTTAAATTTTGTATACAAATAAACGTATGTGACAGTATGAGATCTTCAAGGAATCGTCGGTTTTGCAAAAGCTTTATTTACAAAGGTATTTCATATAACGTTTGCATCTGGGGCGTAGGAATTCACAATTGTTTTCCCTATTTCGATATTCCGTTCACCCTTAATCTGAAATTATGGGAATAACACACTGCATAACTTCGTTACTTCTACATATATTATTTTCACATCGATCTTTCAGGCTTAAAATAGAATCTCGCAAGCCCAAATCACTTTTCACGATTTCAATGTACTTTATGTCGGAATGCTTTGACAACATAATGAAATATAGTGTAGCCCCTGGTAGATGGACTCATTGAAATACTACAAAAATATCCCTCCGAATTTTACCACTTTTCACGTATTACTTCTTTAACAACTTTTTTCGCATTCGAACGAAAATTTCACAATCTTCATTTTCGAAAAAGGAGGAATGATCGCAATTACCCATATTTCTTAAGAAGCAAAATTCCCTCTCTTTTTGCAATAGGGTTATCCCTCCCAGTCCGTCGGGATTTGGAACGGATGGGGGTTTTCTGAGGAAAGCGGTGACGTGACGACGGTGGAGCATCTTCAGGGGATAGACCATCTCTTTCCTCTGCTCCACCCAGCAAAACCCTCTTCTGAAGATTAGCGCGAGGAAGAGTGGAAGAATGCCTCGCTAGCAAACTAAACGGAAGGGGAGGCCTCATGCCTATGCCCGAAACTCCGCTAAAGTGACGTAATCGCGAGGGAATATAACGCTCGGCTCCCGCCTTTATGCGTTCTATTGTTTTGGCGTGGCCACTTGGCGGGGAGTGTTTTTTAAAGCGAGCTCATCGGACGTCAGTTCCGGTGGCAATACACTCGTCCTCGGTCTTCAACTCCTTTTAGAGTGCGTACCTTTAACCCCTACTTCCCCCTCTCCTGCTTGCTGCCTCCCTTCTCTGACGGGCCGTAATAAGCGTCCAGCGCGCATCGGGTACGGTTTCGGGCAGACATTTAGGTAAGCGGTCAGTTCTTGGTGTTGGCGAGGGGAAAATTGCTGCATGCATATTCAAAGATGATCTCGTTAGCCCATCGCGTCAGGCCTCATGCATTATGAGACAATGCCGCATTATTTTTGGTGTTGGTGACCTCAAGGCGTGAAGGCGTTCGATACTGTCGTAAGTGATGGGGGCGTTGAAGATTTTTGTTTCTCACGCTACGCGAGTAGTCATTACATATGAAGGTCGGAATCCTGACGCATCTGCCAGCACTCACGTAAATTGGACAGTTGTGTAACTTTATTCATCCGGTGGACGCGTGGTTAAATTATTTGACTCGATTTGTGCGTCGAGGAAACAATCACTTCGTTGAGGAACACTTTTACGTGAATGAATTTAATATTTATGTAGTGAGAAACGATGGCGATGAATGCCTGTGCATTAAATATTCCATCAATGTGCTTTCATATTCATATGTCAACTCTGAACATAAGTCTAACGAAGAAGTTCCGAAACAAGAGAGCGGATGGCAATCAATGGTACAGGAAACAAATGTTGACACAATAGTAATTAAACATTCTCGACTGTTCCGACTATGACCGGCTGAATAATTTTGTTTGGACTAAATAATGCACCATAGAATTTCGAAATACTTTCAAGCGTCGAGTGTTCCTCTTTTTTGGATATTGTTAAAAAAGCATTCACTCTTCATTAGGTTCCATGTCTCATTGATTCAGGAAATTGTCATAAACTTGCTATGATAAGAAAACTATTTCAGCTGTCCTTTTATTATTTTTGAGTTTTAGTGAAGAAAATGATTGAACCATTTGAAAAAATCAGGTAATCGTCACCCGTTGATGTACATCAGAAAAATATTGTGAAACGTCGTTAGCTTACGCTGCGAGACCACTTAGGTTAGATGCTCCTCGTTAAATTGTTACGCCAGGGGGCGAAGAGAGGCGGCCGTGGGGAACAAGAGGGGTTGTGCGCTCGCAGAAAGGGTCAAGGCCCGTCTTTCTCATATCCCCACTGCGCGCTCTCGAAGAGCGCGGGAGTGTGAATCTGTTTCTCTCTTTCTCTCGCTCCCTCCTGTGGAGACAGGTGCCCCATTTAACGGTCGCGTGCCTCCGATCTTCTTCTGTTCGCCAAGGAACCCGCGCAAAACGGAAGAACGTAGGGGGGGCAACATGGCGACTGCGCGATTTCGTGAGCGGAAGGTGAAAGGATAGGAGGGTGGGTGGCTAGTGGGGATGGGGGTGTGTTTGTGTTGTGGGGGCGTACGTAAGACGAGTGCACCCTCGCCCATGCATCTCCTTCTCCTTTCCATTCCGTTTTATCTCTCCGCGACCATCTATCCCCTTCTCGCTCACGGGGCGCCACCACTCGTTCACCTCTCCCGTACATCCTCCCTCCAGGGGAGTCACGGGGCACGAATTTCAACCGTTCGCGTCAATTAGGGAGTATTGTTGAGGGCGTTAATGAGGGATGATGAATGTTGTTCCTCTTTAGACAATGTTTTTACACTCCACTATCCAACCTCCCCTTGGCAGCATCCCTTTGCTCTGTTATCTCACTCGGATGAGTCTTCTCTTCTGTCTTCTTGCCCCCGTTGCATTTGCCATTCTCGCTTGTTCCCACCCATTTTCACATTTTTCAGCGCTGCATAATTCCTCGCCCATTCATCTATGAGCTTGACTAAGATTTGTAGAGAAACACCCAACGGTTTTTTTATTAATATTGCCGAAGTGAACCTGAACGATTTCATCATCGGCTCAGTGGAACTACCACTAAACTGCAATACCCTAAGTGGCTTGCGTTAAGCCCCTGATTGTCGGACTTATTGCGTCTGAAGTTACGTATTTTCCTTCCAGTTACGCAATGAAATTTTATGGGCTCAAATACGCCGTACCCTTAGGAATATGTAGGAAATTTTTAATTAAAACGTTCAAACATTAAGCCAACGAGCGTCTCTGATGAAATAGGCAGCTATCAGTCAAACAATGTAGGATGCCTTTTCAAATTAATATACTTCCGGGAGTACTCGTTCTTCCTGATTATCCATTCCCATAATTGAAGTGCTTGATTTCCTCAGGAAATGCAAATGGACTTCTTATTAGAATCGGCTGGGAATAACTCAATTTCTACTTGATCCAAAGAAACTTTTTGTCCAATTTCAGCCGACAGCCTGAAAGTTGGTTTTTTATAACTTATATTACATTGATAATTGCTCTTAAGTAGAAATTACAAAATCATGCGAGGGCATTTCGTCGATTCATCTTTTGGTTGAATTTTGAATTTCATTATAATTAGTTCATTGCATTCGTGTCGCTGGCTAAACATGAGGTTAATCGACTCTAAACTTGGCGTTTTTAAGGTTTGCTTGACTGATTCACACGTTTCCAAAGCCAACTTTCCATTAACTTTGAACTCATTTTCCAATTATCCACATTTCAAGAATAGTACAACATGTAAGCAACAAATGACCGTGTATTTATGAATTCTATTGGGTTAATTTGATACAATCAGCTCGTCTTGACCAACATTTGGCCTTCGCACACGTGAAAAAGGAATAATCGCATACCATTCACCTGCGTTTTAGACTTAGAACACTTCGGCAACAGCATGGACTACACCAGCTCAGACCGTATTATCAAACTTACAATCTTCGCCCTTCAAAGCTTTACCTTCTAGCCTTTCAATGGCGCTTTAATCTCCGCCATTGTTTCCATTGATCTATGTTAGATTACCTCGCGGTTATCTTGTCATCTGTGGTTTGGCTCAAGAGATGGTCAGATGCTCGAAATCCCTCTCCTAGTGAGTACCTTTCCTCTGGATTTGGCGCAGTGTTTCGAGATGGTGGGGTCTATGCATTGTGCGTCTCATGTTTTCTTTTCAGTTTTGGATATCCGTATGAGGAGGGATTATGAACTCCAGAGTAGAGCAATTGCATTTACTGGGATTCAATAGGTCGTTCAAATTTCCTATGACTCAGGAAGAGAATGCAATCGCTTCGCGAGGTGCATTGTAGGACTTAAAAAACATGCCCGATGACCGGAAACAACAGAGATGCGGGCATTGTCTGAACTTGGGTCGAAAATTCAGAGAGAGATTCAGAGATTCCTTTCGTTGGAGGACGTCTGATATTCCTTTCCTCCATTGTCAGGGCGTTCGGCCTTCATTGCAGTCTGTCTTGCATCCCAACGCATTTTCCTAACCCTCATTTCAGACCTGGAAGTGTTTTTAAAGCTTTTCGAGAGTTAGAATAAATTATGTCCACAAAAGATCGTGAAGGAACTTTTATTCCAGGACCTCTATTATGCAGAAAGATTGGTACAAGGCGGGAAGTCATGAGAACTCGATTGTTACACAAAGAGATTGCAGAGGTTGATGTTCCCAAGACAGCCAATAGGTCTTTATTAGAGTGAATGCATAAAATGCACGAAGGTTGCTATTTTATCAGTTCCACGTTTTGACATGAAGGACCACTCAAATTAGCTATCTGGAAAGTTTTAAGGCTTCCTATGATAAATGTTGGTAATTGAACGTTTGGTGAATCCTGTTTTTGAATTTGAATTTTATCCTTCAAGGCTTGATTTTCTTCCACCCCTGGTGGAACAGCCCCACCTGTAAATTTATTCTCTCTTGCCTTCAGCTGATTATGGGAAACTATGCCTGCAGTGACTAGAAGTCATGGACATCGATGTTTAGTTTTCTTCCGTTGGATCATTTCATTTTATCTACGCTAATTGGAAAATAGACTTTTTTTCATATTTCCTATATGAGGCAGAAAATACAGCCTCTACAGCCTCTGTGACTTCCATAATAGTTAATATCTAATTATTTCCTGATTTGTCGTGGGATGCGAGAATACCGCCTTTTTTCACGGAATACTGGAAGGTTTGGTTGACCTTCGCAGCAGACCTTCGCTGATTCTAGGCGCAAGGAACATAGCCCGTCCGCACTCTCTCCTAACGTACGATATGTCCAATCCGAAGTCCAGCTGACCTTGCGAAGGGCGTCTTTTTAACTCATTTTTCAACGTTTTGTTGCTGGCGCACGGGAGAAGTTCGCTCTTACGCATCCTCAATCCCTCCCTCCCGGATATATTTTGGCTTTGTTCATTTTTTGTATTGCGTCATCCGGCGGGTTACTTATAAGTAAATTTGATATTTCCCTCCTGCAGAATTCTTCGTCGTAAATGTCACTTAATGGTAAGATGATTGATAAATAGTCATTTGAGATTTTCCAACTATGCTTATGCATGGGACTATACGTAATTAAAAGAGAGTAAGTTTCTAAACACCTAATGAATTTATACATATATATATACACGCACACACACATATATATATGCATATATATATATATATATATATATATATATATATATGTATTTATGTACACACACAAAACTTTGACGGCAACAAACAATATAAAAACACATAAAAGGAACACCCACACGTCATTTCTTGAAAAGTTCGACGGAATTGAGATCAATCTTCATCAGAAGATTCGCTAGGACTGGTTGTAGTGTAAAGTTTTCTTTATTTTTTACCCTCAGTTCCGTTCTGTGTTACTTCGACGATATCATATATACAGGTATATATATATATATATATATATATATATATATATATATATATATATATATATATATATATATATATATATATATATATATATATATATATATATATATATATATATACACAGTATATATATATATATATATATACACAGTATATATATATATATACACAGTATATATATATATATATATATATACTATATAGTATATATATATATATATGCAGTCCTGATCTGAAGAAGGCCTCAAATAAGGGTGAAAGCTTAAACTTTCTGAAAAGTAAGTGTCCTTTTACGCGGTATCTATTTTATTTTTGTGTACTATTGTGCCGAGACAGTGAAACTTGAAACCGTTCTTATGCTACCTTGGTTGGCGATTATGTGATGATAGAACTTGAGTTCAATTTCATCCTCATGTCCATTATCATGGATGTGCAATATAACAACGTATGGAACGAGCTAAGTTGGAATTCCATTAGCAGAAAAGTTCTACGAGCTCGTTCTACACTTTTCATAAACCATCTTATCCTGAACTAGTTAGTGAATCCGCCGACGCATCGAAGCTTTGCTTTTCCACTCGCATCACGAAATCGCGGCCGAACTTCACTGACGGAGGCTTCTCTTTTTATTTATTTTCTTGTCCTTTCAAACTTACATGAGCCGACGAGCTCGGATTTCTTGTCCTCTTGAATAAGCAGGACAGTGCCAAAGCCGTGGAATAATTCCTGGCTCCGGAATGCTTGCATCCTCAATCCGTCTGGCAGGATTACGTACGTACACACCTAAGGCTGGCGATTGGAGGGAGGTGGGTGGCATGTGCGAAAGACAGAGAGAGAGGGTCGCAGAGGGGTGGGAGAAAGGGAGTGGTGACGGGAGAGTGTGGGTGGACTGAGATGAAAAGAGAGGGAGATGGAGAATAGAGATGGACGGCGATAGTGATATCGCAAGCGGCGATCCCACCGTCGAATCGCCAGAGTACGACATTTCTCCCGCGAACGGCAGGCGGACGTGCATCCTCGCCAACTTTGGCCCTTTCCAATGGGTAGGAAGCGGTTGAGACGCGGGACGTGCCGGGAATTTTCTCCTCCTCTTCAACTCCTCCCCACCTGCCCTCACTCCCGCACTCCCCCTCCCCGCACTTCCTCGCCGAGATGAGAAGGTAGGTTCTCAGGAGGGCGTAGGTGTAGGAGAGGGGCGTGGGAGTGTTGGAGAGGGGAACACGTCCTCGGTCTCCGATGAGACACTCACATGTCCAGCCGAATCGATCATATCAGCGGTGACCGAATCGTTGCGTTGACAGGACGGTCGCCCATGGTTCTGTGTTAAAATAGCGTTCTCTTTTGGAGAAAGGATCGTGGTATTTCGACTTCATTTTCATCAACGTCACGAGTGCCTTGACAAAACGCCACGCGGAGATTTGAAGCCCACCCATTTGATTAGATTCGAAGCCTTTAGCTTTTTATAAACGGCCACACGTTCCTGGATGGAATTTAATCATGGATCCGATAATGGAATTTAACTCTCAAAATTTTAACCGTGGAGTTGTTGCGTCAATATTGGAAACCTTAAGTGCTGTGAGGTTTCTAGTAATGAAGTTCCAGCGTCGAAGTTAACAAACGAAAATTAAAATTGGGCTGAAATATGATCAGGCGAGATAATTTCATATGCCCATCACTTTTAGGTAAAGAAGTAGAGAATCTGGATTTTAAAAAATTTCAAATATATTTTTCACTTGGAACAGTGTGTAGATAACTGGGAAGAAGAATTTGCCATTCCTGAAATTTGAAAGTCTTCAAGAATAAGGATTTTTGGTATCAATCAGATTTAATAATAAGTGTTTAACTGATTTTACTCAAATATTTAGGAAAATATAACGTATTAAAAAGAGGTAAAGACAGAGTAAACGTAAAACAGCAATCTCACCTAATTGTCATGAAGAGGTAATTAATTAAAATTTTCCATGAAACTAACCTAAGCGCTTGGGAGCCAATGATTCAACCCTATTTAATTTGAGTAGTGTGTGCGGGAAATTAAATTAATGGATGGGGAAATGATTAAGGGTCTCATTGGTATAGTTTGTCTCTCTTATCTTTGAAATACTTGCAATTTCAATTCTATATTAGATAATTCCAATCCTTTCCCTTACCCTACGCAAAACCTTCTTTCGACTTTCCATTTGGAAGTAAGAAGAAGGGGTCATATGAGGACATTTGGATCCAGGTTTTTGCCAGGAATCAAGGAAGGGTCATGGCTATGATGGCATGATTTCGAATTAAACAGAATAATGTTACCGACATAAGGAAAGTGCATTCAGTGTTATAAAACAGGTTCAAACTTTTTTATGTAAGCCTGGCAAATTCCAAGTCAACCAATTATTCAGTGATATATGTACCCTGGCTTTAAAATACATTACATATTTTGCATTTTCTTACTAATAAATTGTGGATTTTCTCTTATTTGGATGAGTCTGCTGGAAATATGCGTAGCGAATTCTTGGTGTAGGTGTAAGATGCGATTGTTATAGCGAAGGTTGGAATGGTAATGAGTGTAAGGACGACATTAATTTTACCGATAGATGCAATTGGAAAAACCTGTTTTGTCCATTGAAAAGAGGGCGCCAACTGAATCAAGGGTCGTGGATGAAAAATCAATTAATTGAAATTGATGAACTTCACTAAGGGGACGGTCGCTTTATTCTCGAGGCGTAGCATTAAGGGTTTGATATTTCTTTGGAGCAGGATTTCCTCTTCTCGGAAGAATAAACATCATCTAAGAAGCCGCTCTCAAATTCCAATTTCCATATTTTACCCTTTGTTTGAGTAATTTAATAATTCATTGGTAATCAGATTTGATGAACATTAAATCAAGTCTGTTTGATTTTAGGGCCTCAATGTCGAATCGACTGTTGTAGCTGTAATTTTACAAGAAGTGTTTACCAAGGAAAACTGAAAGATTGGAAATAATTCATAGCCTGTTTAACGGTAGCTGTCGATTTGTTTTCCGTCAAATCTTTTCATCATTAATATTATTGGGACATTAAAGGATGAGAGACACAGAAATATATTAAGTGGGCAAGTTTAATCACGTTCACTTCGTCCCAAAGCTTGGAAGGTTAGGGATGGGTAATTTCAATCCTTGGGCAATACCTTTGCTTTCTTGGCGAAGAGACGATCACATATGTTTCGACCGCGTTTCGTCTCATGCTTAAATTACAATTGGCGTTCGGATGTGAGGGATACCTCAGATCGTGCCCTTACGCATCCAATTCTTTCATATGCGGCCTCCTTTTGTGGTATATCCTCGAGAAAAAAAATTCATTGTAATCACTACGTACACGACTGTGGGAGAGTCGTCACTGATATAAAAGTAATAAAAACTTGTGAAAATGATGTAATTTAAATAATTATAAGGATCTATTTATCAATCACCCCGCTTAAATTTAAAATGTGTGTGATTGAATACTCTTATAATTGCTGATATGTAATAATCTTTTGTCCAGAGTGTATTTATTACTGAATTTGTTAAAGATTGGAGCAACAAACGAAAACACCAATCCGGAACTGGGCATGCTGCTTCGTGTTCCTTACATACTTTGAGATTGCATACTAGATGCTGACGTCATACCTGGCCTAAATTTTTTTTCTGGAACGGATTCGGAAAACCGACACGGTCTTAGTTATTGACAAGATGACCATGGAAATATTAATTTTATGAGATTTCGCACAGTACACACGCTACGGAGCTAGAAGGAATAAGGCCGAGTGAACCAAATAGTTCAATCGACTTCCCTAAAGCCAAAAGATAACCCAGGATAGTACATTCAATTACTGTGCAGTTTTATTTATGACAAAAAGAGTTTAGGACAGGCGCTCCCTTATCGAATTGCTGACCGGGGAAGTGGCGTCCTCCTTATGAGACCCAGCGTGGGAATGGCCATCCGTGCCCGAAATTCCCTGGCGAATCTTGGGGGACACTCCTATTTTTTCGCGTATTGCGCACAACTCGTAGGGGTGGCCAAAACCGTTGGGCACGGCTGAGGTATGGAGGCATCCCTGGCCAAATTCTTTCGAATCTCTCTGCGCCTACTCCAGCGAGCACCCCCGAATGAAAAGTAAAAACGGTACATGAACGACTTACTCCGTGGTCGCGGGACGCGTTGGGACTTCGCGCGACGGCATCTCTCGTGTCATCGTCGTCCGATGCATCCTTGCCCTCCCACTTAACCCACGTCCGGCTAGGTCCCCGAAGGTATCCCACTCGGTAATTCACTCGCGTCTCGCCGTCCAGGTCACGGAGGCCGGCGTTCGCATGCTTCGGATTTGCGAAATTGAGATCGGTGTCATTGTCGCTCATTGAGAAACGTAGTCGCATCCCAGTCGGATGACAGGGCATGGTCACCGGTTGATTTGATACTTGGGGACGTTAGATACTTATGTTTCCTGAAGGGAGGCTTTGATTACATTAGAATAAATCCTTCTTCGAACCATCGAAACAAATTACTTCAAATTTACTTTGTATATAGAAGCTGCACTTGGCTGTTTGGTGCGAATTAAGAGTTAACGTAATTTAAAAGTTATGTTAATGTAAAAGTGATGTATGTTGACGACTCTTGCGGGATGGTATACTAATTATATTTCGCCATTGGGTTTGAGTTAAGGTATTATTCATAAGGTTTTGCTTTAATTTTCATGTATTCTTTTACTAAATACTCAGAAATTTATGAAGAAGTGTTAGAGCGTTTCAGGCCGTTAAAGTACCCTCCGAAATTTTGTCTTAATGAGCAGCGCACTAAGTCGTTACCGAAGAATGTACCTAATTTGCTGGAAAGGCTTAATATTTTCACGAAATGACTTTCTTTAAATTATCAAAGACGATTCAAAACTTTTCCTTGGAAGTACATTAGTGACTCTCGGCGGTGCAATTATTTTCCCTCGCTAAATCCATCAATAGTTCTATGGAATTTCGTTATTTCTGTTTTTATTTAGAGTGTTATTTACGTTTACCTAATTTTTCGTCGATTATATTTCACTCAGCAGTGAGCAGCGTGACTGTTGTAGGTATTATAGTCATTGAGCCAGCACTATGCATAGCAGCTTCCGAATTGCTGGGTCTTTATCCTCCCTTCCCACTTATTCCTTCCTACCCCCCGGCCTCTGGAAAAGGAAAGCAGTGCTGTTGTGATGAAAGTAGCGGACGGGTATTAAGGGCAAGGGAAATTTTCTAAGCCCTTGCGTAATTCAGTTTGGGCAAACAAATGAAATGAGTGAAGCAGACAGGGTGCTCATTCATTTTTCACGGTTTATCCGGAGAAGAAAGTGTGGTTACTGCGCGGTGAATAATTAATTAATATTCCGGGGACTGGTTTCAGATGCTCTTCGGTGTGAATAAAGGAAGATTCTTAATGCGGCGATCACGTTTTGACCTTTTCCTATTCTAGTCCAACAGTTTTGGGACCTTAGCTCATGTGGAAAAGGATTTCATGTGGAAACGACTCGTGCTTCGTTATGCTTCGGTCTATTTTGAAGTTTTCTTATCAACTTCTTAGGTAACGCGGAAGTTCAAGAAGCACTTGTCCTACTCTAGGCTACAAGGTGATTTGGTAGAATGGAAAAGAATAATATCACATTAGCATCTATCAGGCACAAGGGATAGGTTTTGCAAGTGTCAGTACTCCATAGGAATCACACGAAACGTACGAAAAATGGAACATGACGGAATTGTAGTATCCTTAATATTCAAAATGGCTGCTGCAAATCTTGGACAAATTACATAGAGTGAGTTTTATTTTTGTTTTTAAAGAATTTCATCGATTTGGCCCCGTTTTCAGGACTTGTGCCAGTTAGGTAATTATACAGAGCACTCTTCTTTTGTAGAGGCAGATCCAGATGGTTTACCGAACTATAGTATGCCTACGTAATAGCGTCCTCCATTTTAGTCTCGAACGTTTCGGGGGGTCAGAATGAAAAGCACGCCTGGCCGATTTTCTCTCTTATGTCGACTGCAATCATGCAGTCACGCTGGCGTGCCAAAATTAATCCCTCGCATAGTAACGGTCTCGAGATTCCATTGTCTCCAAGACACCCACCTCTTACCTTCCCTCCCCCACTCACCTCCGCCCTCCCGCCATTCATCTCTACTCTCCTTCTCCTCTCGCATTAAAAAGAAAAGAAAAACTCTTGAGAAATGTCGAGGGCTTCAAAAGACTTGCGTACCCTCGACATGGAGATCGCGGCTCAATACACTAAGGAGACAAAATTCATAATCCTCGTTCCAACATGTTCCGTTGTCATGGAGTTACATGTTGGAGGGATGCACTCGCATATCTTTCTCTCGACCCTGTCCGGTTGGTTTATCTGCGGGAGTAACCAGCTGAGTCCAACATCAGCTTTCTCTGTTCGGTTTAAGGAAAGTGAAAAGAGCTCACACCCGGTATGAATATGCGCTCCAAACACGAAATTCAACAATCGCCCATGTCCTATGTTAGCGATGTCAGTGTGAATTGTTTCTTCTTCCAATGCCATTTGATTTTCAACGTGTTTTTCCTGTCTTCAAGACTCTCCACTTAGTTTTTTCATTCAACACATTTCGTTCACGTGTGCACAAAATGATATGGATTGGCGGTGATATAGACTTCTTTAAATATAAACCCGGATTCAACAAATGTGATCTTATTTTATTAAGTCTATAATTAGCTCTGGTGGTAAAGGTTATGTCGCATGAATTCGTTAATGTTGACATCTTCCAAATAACCTAACTGGGTTCCCCGTTCATTTAATTCTAGGTGTTATAATGCGCTATGTGCCACTATTTCACAGTTGAGTATACCGAACAAAGAAAAAATATAAGCAATAATTGTTTTCTCATTGCTAATATCCTATCGTACACAGAGGATATTCATGCTAAGTTATTTTATCAAAACAATTTTTATTTCTAGAATAAAAAATGTAATTAAGCGCTGTAAACACAACACCTTTTTAATTGAAGATATTATAATAACATAATAAATCTCTTTTTAATTATTCCTTTTCAAGTTAATTCTAATTAAAAGTCTAGATTTAACTCTCGATAATTTTTTTCGGCTTGAATGGAAAATCGCCACTTTTCGACTCGATCGAATAGTAAATAATGCCGTAGCCGCAGTGGCTAGCATAGTATTATGTACAGGTATAGTGGCTATGAATTGATAATTTTAACCTAATAATGACTACCTCTGACTAAAAATTTTAGTCAATTACATTATTTAATATTTGTTAACTTTATTCATGAACGCTTGATATTTTTTCCATACCAATTTCGTACATCGGCTTTGCGGAGAACGCTGCAGTTTATTTATAGTGACGTCAGTTAACTTCAAAATTCAAGACTGTAATATATCCTAAAATAATTCAATTGTTATGTATTTTTTGGTGGAATCATGTTATCCGGTGATAAAATAGGATGGAACTGGAAAGTACATTCTAATTATTCACAAAACTACATCTTCGCATTATTAATGGCAATTGGCTCACGTTACCTCACTGAGTCAGAAAGCCATATCCTTTTTTTAAATTCACTTGAAAAAGGTTCTACGTTCTCTGCATCGTCTGCCACAAAATATAGGACGAGTTTTTTCCCGCCCTTTCTTCTCACCAACTTAGGCGAATTTACAGGACATCGTGAAGCAAAAAGTACCTCAGAATTTGCATTCTCTTCATGAGATATAAATATTGGAACCAAAAAACGTTCTACTATTTATGGGGTTCCTATTTTCATTTTGATAAAGCGAGGCAGGCGAGAACATCAGGCTAAGTAGCAAAATGATCACCTTTGGGCGGCCATTTCGATCGATCCATTTTATTTCTTTGCGTGGCAGTGGCAGATTAGCGACATATTTTTAAGAATTTTAGTTGGACGGGAAGGCACTCAAACTTAACCCCTTCCGACTCCTATGGCCACCTCTCTCCCTCTCCCCTCCCCTTCAGTCTCTGTTC
The DNA here is from genome assembly GCA_037158775.1 of Hetaerina titia. Classification (NCBI taxonomy): domain Eukaryota; kingdom Metazoa; phylum Arthropoda; class Insecta; order Odonata; family Calopterygidae; genus Hetaerina; species Hetaerina titia. The sequence continues at coordinate 51,770,737 of CM073774.1, read as the reverse complement.
GCTCTCCTCCCTCCCTCAACGGCACCGTGCGTCCCAGATACATATTCTCTTCATCCAGAATATATCTCCTCCCTTTCTCGCAGCTGCCGAATTCTTTCGGCCCGAATACTTTCCATCGGTCGCACTCCAGGCACGAAGACGCCGGTCCAAGGCAATAACTAATCGCCAGGGAAACGAAAGAGACCTCCCCACTCCTCTCGCACACTCATCTCCACACTCATATCTCCACACACAACACACAATCGCCGCATATAACGCCTTCGTGAGGCTGACTAACAGCCTCCACAAGATCGCCTTTAAACTCGCTCCAAGGTCGTCCTCTTATGGGATTGAAAATTCAAATGGGATGTGCGCATATTTCGTTCATATTTTTACGAAGATAGTGGCGTCAGTCGCCGAGGAACTTCGCATAAGCTTTTTCCTTTTCCACGGCAAAGAATAAAAATGAAATAACTTCAAAGACGGGCGATCTAGATTCGCAATGAAAAATCATATGGGATGGGATAATGGGATGAAATGTTCTGTAATGTTTGCTTGAAGTTTATGGTCGTTTCTTTCTCAACCAAGCATATCTTTAATGTGCTAAACTGAAGATTTTTCAAGGTGAGCGCTGGATGTCGCATGTCTTGATGTCTTAATGATTTAATAATGAACCTGATCTAACTTTCGTTTCCTCTGTTTTAGCAACGATTGGTTCAACGACTTACGATACATGTATTCCGAGAATGATTGTTCGTGTTACATTTAATTTACATATGTTCGATTGTTTAAATTGTATCTATTAAGGTTTTTCGCAGCACAAAAAGTTCATCTAGTCCATTATTTATTCTATAGCATTATCTCTATGTGTGTATTTTCATGTCATGATTTGGAAAAAAAGAGCGTTTTGTGGCGTGTAAATTTAATTTTTTTATTGAAATAGATGCGTGTTAATGAATTACTTTTTTACGAACTCTTGCCGACGTAACTAAAACACATTTCTCTGAATTTAAATGAATGCGTATGAAAACTTTTAAAGTATTTTGGAAGAAGCCACTATAAAGTTATTCCTTGAATATTGAAAGTGTTTCTGGGCCGTCAGTTTAATAGTGCAAACACGGAAACACATTCAGAATTTTTCATTGAACCAAAGAAAATAATAAATAAACATATGCTGTAAATTTACGCCTTTCAAATAATCAAGGCAAAATAAATGAACTGCGTTATGGCAATAATCATCCCATTGATGTCCTCAAAACATGTTCATTGCCATACTGGATAATGCAAGTTTCAATACTTTTGCAACCATAAAAATATTGAAATTTGAAAGTACAATAAAAACATTTCGAAGTTTAATTGGGCTCAAATGATTTACCCATTCATGTCCGCCGCTCACAATCATTATTTAGCTCTTTTGTTAACAATTAGATCAGAAATGTATGCCAATTTGAAATACAATTAATAATAGGCCATGTAACTTTTACTCCTTGTACTAATGCTACTACTATTAGTAGTGAAAAATAGAGAAGCACTCTAGTCGTACTCTCATTGCTGTGATATTTCCCACAAAAATCCTTTGTCACTTTTGGCGAACTGGCTCAGCTGGCTGTTAAGTGCTTGGTTCTCATGACTGGATTCGTCCTTTCTCTCAGAATGCAAGGTCCTAACAGTGACTGTCATAAGTTCGCTTCGCGCATACAAACCCGATAAAATGTCGGACGTTCACCGCATTCGTTTGCGCTCGTAGAAACATGTCGATAACGTTCCGAGTAATCGCCCAGCCGTCATCTTGCTACGCTGGTTAAGTAAGAATTTCTTTTAGAGAATTTTCGAGCAGGGAGGTTTGGCTTTAGACGGAAAGACGGGTGAGAACGAACCGAGCTGGAACAATGAAAAATCTTCTCATTTGGCTTTCGGTCGCGTGCAATTTGTCGAAGGACGCATCACACTTTGTCTCCCTCTCTCTCATGCACAGACACTGAAACACTCCCAATCGGTTTTTTTGGCACTCGCGAGATATTCGATCACCGAAAGGAATAAGTAAAACGTCTCAAGTGAAAGTCGGACGTCAGCCCTGGTCATCCCTAATTCATGGGAAGAAGTGCTGGGGTGGGGAAGAGAGATGGGGTGTGGGCGCGGAGCGGCATGGAACACAGGGGAATTTTCGACTGCTAATCTGTGTGCAGGAGGGCGTTAGGGGGTGAGGACATTGTCCAAAGTGTTTTGAATGTTAATTAGAATATTTGTGCAAACTATTGTGTTATGAGCGGTGCCTCAAAGGCATTATTTCATCATCATTTCGGAAAAATGGCATGATAACAGGAAAAATATGTTTGTTCATAGGATTAATAGAAAAATTGTTCGCCATTACGAATTAAATTGTTATACTGTTAAAATTATAGGGTGAGTTCAGCAGAATAGGTCCTAAAACTTTTACAGGACTCCAATGGATACGTAGTGGTGACGATAGACTAACTACTCCCCAAATATTAATGGTTTTTTCCCATTTGAAGCACAAATCTCACATTTTTCTATATCACAACATCTGAGCATCTCCAGCACTCCTAAGATTCAGAGGAAAGTTAACGGAAATATCAGCGCCCTTGTTACCGTTACGTTGAATCTGTTCCTACGGTTCATGATGAAACTCAACTTATTTCTGCTCCCAACTGTGACATCATTAAGTATCCATTTTGCTTATTGGTGTCGTTAAATCCTAATTCTAATTGAGAGCTACACGCATGATGTTTCATAATTTTGGTTTTTAAATTTTCATTTGTCCATCTCCGTGGATCTAGAGGAACCAGTTATATACTATCAACGTTAGAGTTATTTACTTTGTACTAATTCATAGGCTCTCTACCTATATCATACGAACTCGTGTAGTCGTTTTGAAATTCGACATGAGACTTCGGACCAGCTTAGTAATCGAGTGGGGTCACCAGCAACTACTCAAAAGTAAAAAAAAAAGAAACCCATGGTTTTTTAATCGAAGTATTTTAAGGTCAATATTCCAGACTGTCTGAAATAATTAATCATCTTCTCTAAAATTGAAAGTGTTGCATAAAAGCTTTTTAATGTAAGAGAAGCGGTTAATATGGTGCAAATACGAGTAATACTATAAGATATCCATAAATGCGTTAATGTTTAAGTTATCCTAAGATGCTCATTCGGGAGATCCGAAGAGACCTTTTATGGTACGCAGGGCTTGAACTGATGACACGTTGCTTAAATCTCGCTTTATACGATTATTAAAAATTGTTATATGATGCAAGAAGGGGAAAAGGTAGTATTTTTGTTTTCTCGGCGCAATTAGAATGAACCAATTAGGAGTAAATTTGGCCACGTGCGATTAATTTAAACTGTAAATAGTTGATGAAAGTTTTAATTTTGCTTGAATCTTAATTCTCGGAATTCCTTGGCGACTCGTTAATTTTTCTTTCGGCCATTCTCATTAAGAGTCACTTAAGGGTAATTTGATGGGTAACTTTCATGTATGGGAGAGTTGGTGTGAAACGACTGACAAGAAATGTTTTTTTTTTATGGAAGGTCACGTGAGGTTTAATGAAGGAGAGAGTGGTACTCCATTTCCAGCTGTAAAAAAGTATGACGTCCTCGTTATTTAATGGTAGTCATTATTCCATTTAAATGAAAAATATTACGCAATCTTTTGATTGGTGAGAATGGTAATTAACCTTAAGCTAAAGAAATAATAGCATTTTTCTTCCAGTTTTGGCTTGTCGCTAATTAATCTCTGAGTTTGTAATCTTTTTGGTTCTTAGCAGAGAATTTCCGTCTTTCAGGAGCCGATTTTATTCAGGTATTCCCAAAATGATGAACTACGTTCCTGCGATTATTTCATCAAGCTTTCTTTTCTGTAACGGTTTTATTTAACGATGAAACAGTGTTTTATTTCCATTTTATTCGACTCTGTCAATTCATAGAGCCGAATATTTCAATGAGAGGAAATAAATGATTCTTTTATAATATTTTAACTAGACGTTAACCTCCCGTTAACATTCTACTACTTAATATTTTTGCAAGGGACATATTACAGAAATATCGCACAGTGGTATTACTGTTTCTTGAGGCAATAACTGCAGAACGAATCTAAACTCAAGTTTTGGGCGGGACAGAGAAAGCGGAAATACTTATCCATTTATAGTGTTGAGAGCTATAATTTAATTCGTGTAATTATTGTTAGATCATGCTATTAGTGGCCTCCCCTAAAATTATTTATCTAGCGACGCCTATACCCCTCATGGCCATATATACTAGCACGTTAACCCTATCGGCGAGTGAAAGTTTATTTATCCCGTCAAAGTCGTTGTAGTAAATATCTCACATTTTACTCCACGAGGTCTAATACACTCCAATTAAATGTGACCACTGGAGTAATTTTTTTAAATCCTTTGCTTAAATTACAGATTCTTTTGTTTTTTTCCATTTTGTCAGAAATAGGTACAATCCAAAAACTATCATACTATCGCAAACTATCAAATTGATTTTAGGAACCTCGACCCAATGTAATTAAAAAAGAGATAGGTAGAATGGCGTATCAGTAAAATCCGAAGCACCATATGTACTCATACTAATTTTTAAGACGATTATTGACTGCATAATTCTCCTTTTTTCCCTAGTGTTTATTAGTTCCCTCTAACATTTTGGCTCATTTTTTGACAATTCTACAATATTCCTAAGCGTTTGCAGTGTCTTTGCAGTATCTTTGAGTCTAATTCTCTTTACCCAATGTCCAAAATGAATTCAGTCCTTCTCCTAGTAGGGCTACTGCATTTTCCGAAAATATCGATGTTACTCTTCAGTTTTGAAACTTATTATCTCGAGGAATATTTTGATACATACCTGTACAACGCGGGTTATTAAGGAACGAGTGAGAGCGAGGAAACACTTTCTCGCCCATAGCGATTTCATCATGGGTTATTTTTGAATAGGATTACCGAGAGAAAACATTTTTACGCTAACCTGTGATTCGTGCATGACAAGCCGAGGTATATTTTAAGTCTGGGCTAACGTCCACCACAAACCCCGTTAATTTGCTTTCTCTCTTCCTGTCAACACGAAGCGAGACACACAACTAAATTTGAGCGACAGGGTCTCATTGCGATGCGCTTCTTGCTAAGTTGTAAACACGGTTGATGGAACGTCCCACAATCAGTTCAGTGATAACAATATGTCCATTAACAGATTATCTTTTGCAAAACGGTGGCAATCCTTCGTCTACGTTACGTTTTGCAAGAGGATTTTGAAACCCCTCTGTATTCATCGGACGTTTATGCTAATTGGCCACTAAAGACGACATAAAAGCAGGACGGGGAAAAGTCTACAGCAAGAACAACAGTAAGCAAGTTATGAATAACACAACCGTTGAATTCGGTTCTGAATTGCTTGAAAATAGGTTAAAATGTTGGTCAGGAGCGTGTTCATTCAGTTTATGAAATTATTTTTAAAATCACTGTTTTATCTTCCAGATCACAATGAGCTAGTAGTTCCTTATTTATTTGGTGCTTATTAGTGGGATAGTATAAAACGTCAACTCTTTCCATTCCTTCATTAAAAACAAAACACAATGGAAAACATCCAATTAATACTTAACTTATATTAAATCTTTCCTGCATTTTTTTCAAAAATGACCGCCGTACTTGGGTTTAGGCATTCCTACTCATATCACGTAAATTAAGTATGCAAAACAAATACGACGCAAGAGGTTGGCCATATCATGGTCATTTTTGTCAAATATATTGTGAAAATTATACTTCTTACATAATATTAAGGTCATATTTCGTAATTCTGTCACTGCCAAGACTATGCATGGCTTTTCTTCGTACTATTTGTAAATGCACTCATTGAACTGTTGGATACTGAAGAACAAAGTTCTACTTTTTAAATATACAAGGAACGTAGCTACGGTCGTGAATCAATGTAAACAAAAAATAAAAAATACCGGGACCGAAAACTTCAAGTTTACGGTCCCGGTATTTTTTATTTTTTGTTTACAAAGTTCTACTTACTACCGCGAACAAAGTATTCATCGCTTCAGTTGTCTCCCTATGCTCTCTACCAAATTCTCTGTCTTGTGTGTCTCGTGCGGTGATAGGAAGAAGAAAACGCAATGAGGTCGGTGGGCGTTCATCCGAGGTGGAACACTGGGATGGGAGAATCAAGGTTAGGCCGTGCGCGCCGGAGAAGCTGTCGGAGTGCTGCTGCAGGTGGGGAGAGAAGAGAAAGGTGAAAGTGGAATCATTAAAGGCACGGAATCAAGGTGAAGGCGAATGGACGGCGGCGACGGTGACGTCACGTTGGACGGTCGTGGTGCTCCGCGGCTCGGGTCCATTCCCGCATCTAACAATCAGATCGGCGCCACTTGCGCAATCGACGGGGGAGACTTCGGACATATAGTATATTATGTGCAGCTGGTGTGGAATCTTCCTCTTTGACTCAGGAGCGCTCCCCCGTGGCTGGGACACCCTCTCAATCTCCCCGCAGAGGAATTGCGTTGGCGGACGAGTCCCGCTTGCATGCTATAGGTCGTGCCCAAATAATTTATTTTCATCATGGGAGCCATTCTGACACTAGACGACTGTGACCACACGGATCCAAGCGGAACGAAAGGCATGCATGCACGTCAACTCGTCAACGTCGCCCGCGTTCCCCGGTGATTGGACTTTAGTTGGTCGCTTAACGTTTCGAAATGTTCGGAAAACCTTAAGTGATTGATGATGGAATTTCGGATAAATAATAACTCTATCCTGCCGAGGATTTAAAGACAAATTCATCTTCGTTTGCTCATAGATTTGTCACTGTTTTTTCCTTAGACACCATCCCACGATATACACATGATGGAAAAAAGAGATTTCGTTTCATTGAAAATGCTCGATTATTCCATCAAATTTCAAGTGCTCCTGAGATAAAAATGTATGTGACGATCATTTTCCCACTTATTCAGAGTTCATTCTAATAGAAGGTGATTTCTAAAAAAATCATTGTAAAGTTAGAAGCTCCCGATTTACTCGAAAATATAACCTAAGCTCAGGACTCTAATTTTAGCTTTTTAAAATTATCCAATTTCACGGTGGAATGTGCGATTATGTTCTTTATTATGTCAATAAATTGAGCGGCTATGTCTTGTTTAACCGATGTTCTTTTTCTTAAATTATCCTTCTCTTCTGAAACCCAAATCGATAGAATTAAAGTTGTATAATTACTTAGGCACATTTTTTCTTAGTGGTATCATTGTACAGTTAAATCAAGCCATGCCCCAATCAAAATTATGTTTCCTAATGAGTGGAAGCTTATACAACAATCTTGTGGTGTGGTATTCTCAAGTATTTATGACGGAATGAGCTCTCACGCCTTCATTGTATTTTTATTAGCTTTTTTCAGGCGCCAAATGCCAGATGCCAGATCAGTTATCAGATGCCAAATGTGGCAATGGCTCGTAGCGTATGTAATTGCGCGCCCATTAAACGCAGTTAACCCAGTATTCCATTAACACAAATGAACCTTCAAAAGAGTTCTCACCAGAGTAGTTTGTCATAAAAATGCCTCATTCTACAATTGTGTGCATATTAATGCATACAATTCAAGACGTAATATTTTAGGATTTCAGCTTAAGGTTATTCTAACTTCATTTTTCCAAGGTCTGTCATTTTGTCGAGTAGTATTAGCAAAAAATTCAGGTAGGGCTTCCACTGTGTTTCGAGTGATTTAATGTTTCAGCCATTTCAGTGGGCTAATTTAAATGAAGTTATTTTTTTAACACTATACTCCTACGTGTTAGAATAATAAAATAAATCGACTGTTTGGTCTTAATTTGATAAAAGTTAATAATGGTCTTCAGTCACATGGTCCTATCTATACAATATTAAATTAAATGTAGCCCGTCCAAGTATAAATGGTCCATTGCTATTCATCTAAAAAATGATTATAAAATTTTAAGCACGTCATCAGTTTCTCAATGTCTGTTTCTTGCAAAATGAAAAAAGTCCTTTGCTGTAACTTTTTATGCTAGGTATATTTCTCTCATAAGTGCGTGAATTTAAATAAAGCAGTAGAGGATACTTCGATACCAATTTACTATTTTGCTTTGGCATTAGTTGGTTAATGGGAGAAAGATAAATAAAAAAATGGCAAAAAAGAGAAGAAAAAATAAGCAACTGTCTTCTATTTGCTTGCTTGCGAAGACACGTACTTTGAAGTCTGTGCTTCAATACCGAACCAAGCGGGTAATTGTTTTTGAACAGAAGATTTTGGGATAGATGCCCGAGGAGACTTCGGAATTCAAAATTACCCGTCAAACAACGAATCCCCGTCTCGGCTTGGGGTTTTGCGCTTACCCGTATTTAACTTTTGGCAAAGTATCTCTTACAAGATATACCCTCCCAATATATAATCCTACTTTTCCCACTGACCACCAATGGAGGACCCAAATTTTACCCTGACCTTTAGCTCACTTTGCTTGGGTTAAGGGTTTGAGGGCATCCTGGTAATGCCGTCATCCTGCCACCATTTTCGGATCCTCTCAACGAAGAGGGAATCTCTTGGCTAGCGGATTGCGTGGTTCAAGCACACAAGCTATGAGCAGTCAAACAACCAATGGGAAAGCGTTATTCCCCGTGCTCACATCGTGATCCGGCAAAGAAGTTCCCAACATCCTTCGTCACAGCTTAAGGCAATTCCTTATTTAGAATGATGACACCTGCTGGATGCGTTACTCGCACTCGCGCGCCTTGAGTTGTAATCTGCTGCGAGAATCTCTCGGTCACGAAAGCCCTCGATAATTGGCCATGATCGAAGATTTTTGATAGTATTAATTCCACGCAGGGACGAAAAGAAATTAAACCAACGTCCTTTTAGAAAACTAAAGAAGATTAGAAATTGGTGGTCGGCAGGATGATGGAATTTTTATCGATGGCGGTTATTTCACCTTTAGAATGTTAAAATAAAAATATATGCATTCATTTAAAATATGATATGGTGTCGGTTAAAGGAGGTCACTAATTCCTGGGATCAGGAATTAGGGACCTCTTCCAAGTTTCCTACGTTTTTCAAGTATCCATTTTTCGAAGTCTCCAAATCAAAAATTTTGTACTACTCACTTAATCTTTTGAATTGTACGTAAATTATACCCTATATTCAACATCTGATGCACAAAAACGTATTCGGTATATAGCAGAAATATTTGCCTGAGGAAATTTTTTTGACTGAGTTACTTTTGAGACTTGACTTTCATTAAGTTATGATTATATTTTTAAATGTATCGGTAATATTTGTACACAATAATAGCAATTAGTATGCTGTCTTCCGTAAAAATATATTTAAATTTGAAATCCCGGAAATATAATTGAATTTGACGTTTTATTTTGAACAGTGGTGCCCTACGGTATCGTCTTTTTCCAAATAAAATTCCAAGGTCAGTATTATTATTCTTAGTTATTGTTATGAGATGAGAAACTCCTAGAGGAGGAAAGCGCACGAGATGAAAATTTGTATTACTGCTACTCAGATCAAATAAACAGCGAATGCATGCGATGGGGCAACATATTACCGTCGCTCTCTAAATATGTTCAGTTCAATTCAAAATTAGGAGAGTGAAAATGGCTTTGAAACGGGATAGAGAGTTGGAAAAGAGATGTGGGGCAGAGACTTGGAGACAAGAGATGTAGAATTAAAAGGGGAGGAAAAGAGTACTAGTGATAGATTTGATAAGGGGAGTGATAAGCAGAGAGAAAATGATTAATTCTCTGGGAACGTAGTGGAAGGAGAAAGAGGAATAAAGACTTTCGGGGAAAATGCTTATAACTAAAGACGAAATTAAGTAACAAAGTGAGATTGAAGAGATTAAGGGAGAAGTACGGCATCACTTAAAAGAGAAAGGCCTTTCGGATTAAACTGTGTTCAATGGAGAATATAATTACGGAATTAGTGAATGTGTTCATTGATTTTTCTGTCACTTTTACTATGACGCAATGTCAGATTTCATGAGAACTAAAGATCCTTGTCCAAGACTACAGCACACCGTTAATACATCCTTACATCAAGGACTCAAACCCCAAAACTTCGTTTGCAACTTTCCATGCAACTGCGGAAATTTTATCCCGACTTCGCGGGAACGCAATTTAGCCCGAGTGAGTAAACAACCAACAAGAATGCTTTCCTTTTGGGCAGAATGCTAATCGCAATGGCGTCCTTGGATCGACCTGCAATTCCACGGATGCAAAAAGCACACAGCAGGGTAGCAAGGGATCATTTAATTTCAGATCTCGTTCCCTGTCAATCTTCGGATGTTTAACTATTAGACCGAAGTGGAATCACCCGGTTGATGGGGCGGGACACAAGCGTGGTTCATTTAATCGCGCGGCCCCTTCTCCGACGGTCGCCGCTCACCCCTACGGCCCACTCCGGGAAAAAAATCCCATTATTCCGCGTCAGGCCTTCGGAGATTTTTCAACCTTCACCTACTCCCATCAGACTGACGGATCGCCGCCGCCGCCTCTCCGCATGTTCCGAGAGAACCTTCGCTTCTCTGCGCATTCCTTTCCCCAGATCACCCCCTCGCCGCCAAACACGCACCAATTATCATAGGTCTCTACAAATGATGCCCTCTGCATCACTTCGTCCCAGCCAGTTTGGCTTTCTCTTCCCAATGATCCCCCCGCGATAGCCCACCGCCTAATTCTTCCACTCGGGCGCCTCGCCTCCTTCACAATTTCATTTTTCCTTCTGCTCCGTGCTCTGATAGAATTGGGAAACTGACAGTTGGGGTTGAGTATAATGAGAGGGGCTTATTTTCCCGAAGCGTGGTGATCACATTTTCTTCAAAGAAATTGGAGAACTGAAAGAAAGAGAGAGGGATTTTCGAAGGGTAGCTACATAGATTAGCACATCAGAAAGGATTTATTGCTTATTATTAAGTCGGATGGAATCTGACCTGTGAAAATTTTTATTAATGTCAATATCTAACATTCTATATTTGTTTAAAAAACTCATTTTTATGTTTCATACTTCGTTTTAAATCTTTGAGCTCGCATCAGCATATGAAGTAATGTTGAGTAAAAATATAGGAATCAATGACAGCAGCGAAATTATTAGATTAAAGAAAGCAACACGTATGAGCGTTCTTCAATATTTAAAGAGGATCTTTATTTTTAATCGAACTCACCTATTGATCTAAATTTGGACTATATTCACGCATATATTGTTAAAGTAAAAGCATAATGGTTCAATTTATTAATCAATTTGTATTCAATATTGTTTACCTGGAATTCAAGTCAAGTAATCGATCACTATTTTCATTACAATGCTCCTCTTCACATGGAAACTTAGCACATAATTTTTCGCAAGAAAACTGCGCAAAATGGTTGCAACTTAATTTGAGGTGTCAGTCTTTGGCATTGGCAGGGAGTAACAAACTTACTTGCATACCAGGATGAAAGGTTAATACGAGTACAACCTATTCTATAATTGATCCTATGTTAATACAACCTATTCTATTGTACAATTGATAACGAGTGCCGATATCAAGATTTTCGTTCTTCGAAATCGATTATTTACTCTATTACACGCTTGGTCAAGTCAGCGCTTTATAACGTGACCTTTAAGTCCTTCAGGGTAGGAGTCATAGATAACTGGTCCGTAAGAAACGCCGACACATTTGAGCCCGTGAAAAGGGAGATAAATGGCAGTGAAGTGGTAAGATTTTTGAAAATATCTATCCGATCTCGATATCTAACACAAAGAAATTTAAAGGCAAAGGTGTGGCCTTGTCATCAGTGATGACGGGAGAGGTTTTGGAACTGACGAGGATGGAGTCCGCCCTCTGCTGCAAGCTTCGTGACGACTCACAATCAAACGGGGCCGGACCGCGGGAAGATATCCTCCGTGGAAGTAAGGCCATCCACACGCGACACAAGCCGTCTTTTAGGAGCAGGGAGGTGAGTTCAATGCAATAGTCTTTTTTCAATTTGGTTATTCCATGGTTTTGTACAGGGCAGATAAGAAAATATCTTACTACCTAGCCCATTTCATATTCAAAACGGAAAATATTTAATTTCTAAGCAATCTGTGGGCCTCAATATGAGCTAATACAATTGATTTATTGCAGTGTTTACAATAGATTCCTTAGCTGACCTTCACTCTGAAAGCAGTTACTTAAACAAAACCTTTCGGAAATAGGCTGAAATTGTAATTACCGCGTGATAGGAAAAAGCGAATGCGTCAGACTATTTGATTTATATGAACATTCTTAATGCGATTATGAAAAACAACTTCTAGGAGGTTTTTTTATACCGAGGAGGATTGGAATGTTGCACTCGCTAGCGTACTGGCTTCCCACCCAGAGGGACCCAATTCGAATTCTGGAGACGGCAGATCTTTCTTGGTGGTAACCCGATCTCAACTTGAAGTGCTGTGGAGAGCACTTAGAGGGAGAACGCGGTCCAATTAAACTGCTCACTTCTTGTAGTCTTTTGATAAGAGTAGGCTAATGTCGACGTCGGGTTTCTCTTCATCCTTGTTCCCTTTTCATTCATCCATAATGGCGCCAATGGCAGCTGTCGTACGCCTCCCCTAAACCTACTACTACACTTATACTCGTATACCGGTTACAGAACTATTCCATGAATATGGGTAGTTAGATACGGAATAGAATAAATTTAGTGTGACAACGTTTATGTTGATTTTGCCGTATTTTTATAGGTGGCATTTCAAATTCTGAATATCATTACTACAAGCAAATGGATCAATATTTAGACTCCCCTATTCAGCACATTCCTAACTAATAATTTAGAGAGAAGATTGAACATGCTTCTCGGCTTAGTCTAGAACTTACCTTCTGGATGACCAGGAGAGTTTTCAATATTTATTCTCTCTTACATATTCATATATAGAATATTTTCTACATGGATGAGAGGTCATCAATTTTAATTCGAAAAGTTTTGTGAACTGTATAGTATTTTCCAGTAAGATTCGTTGAGTAGATGAATGTATAATTTTCCAGTGGATGCACTCTTGCAATATCTTTGTAATAGAGCATTTTCATGCAAACTGGCAAATGATTCGACAGCCGTTTCACAAATCAAAGGGACTTGGTTGTCATTACGGGCAACTCTTTCAATATTAAAATATATGTCACGTTCAGAAATTCGACTGCGTAAAAACGCCATGGGCGCATAAAATTTGGAAAATTGTCTGATTTCGGTTCACATATTGATCATCGCAATTTGACTCAACTAGACCTATTGTTTATTCGTCACGGGAAAATAAAAATCAAAACCATAATTAAAATTCACGTGAACTCATTTAAAAAATTATTCCAATTCTTTCTTTCGGAGTCAGTTATAAACTGCAAACTACCAATTTTGGTCTTTCAATAGAAAGAGTTTGAATATCGCTTAACGAAAGTACACGCAATTTTTATGGGAGTTTTATTAAAGTTCTTGAATATTTCATTATTTTATCAAGCTACAACAGGTGATACTTAACCATTATTTTCAACCCGATTGAATTTTATTTTTCATTTCTTTTGATAGTGCTTACGGTAAAACAGACTGGTTAATGCCCTGAGGACTCTTGGCTCGCCGTGAAATAATTTTTAAGGCCCTCTCACGGTTGTCGTAACCAGCAGAAAAGATTAAATCTGATGCCTGAAAAAATTTTCGGGTATTTTTAATGAACACGATTAAAATGTATTGATGGATTGTTTGCTTTCAATTGACTTCCCGTGTTCCTCCTGCATTCTATGCATTTATTCATGTGATCGAGAGTCTAATAATTTAAAGCTTTAAGAGATAACAAGTTTTTAAAAAAGTTAAAAAACAGCATAAATTTATCCAAATTATACCAGTAAATTTAAATTCACGCAGATCTAAATTATGAGACCAGTCTTTCAAGCTCCTGAAATAAATTTTGGTTGATGTTTTATCACGTGGCGTGCACTTCGTCGCGAAAAATGAGCTGGTATGAGAATCGAACAAGCGAGGAATGAAGACGAGCCATAATTTTTTTTCTCTTTGCTCAATAACGAGTGTGGAAGATAAGTATCCTGTTAAATATTCATTCAAAATATTTATCGGCCCTTACGTCTCCGAGTTAATTGAACTGAACGCTTTTGATAAAGCAGGAGAACGCATTTATGATATACCTCTTCGCGCCTCAAACTTCAGCACAAAATTCCTTCGCGCCGTTTCATCACCGTGCCTACATATTCCGACCTTGAACTTTCTCCCTTCGATGAATCTTCTTTTGCGTAACGCAGCTCGCCTTCATCTGGTAGGTATATCTTGGGGCTTTGTAAAATCTTTCGCAGCGCAATAAGAAAACTTGTAGAACAGGATACTCCGGAAGAGCAGGAGGGGACTCGGCAATCGGAGAGCTGCAATTTCCCTTCGCTTTCGCAGCTTTGTGATTCACCTGCATCCGTGCCATGAACTCATCGCTTTTTGGACCTTTACGCCTGAGCCACATTGCCCTGTCCACAGAGATATGACGGAAACTGGTGTGGGCGTAGAGTGGTGTGAGGAAAGTGGATATTTACTAAACGATTACCCGGAGAGGAAGAGAAATATTTATTTGCTTCCTCATGCAGGAATGAATCATTGACTCTTAATAATTTATTTACACGATTTTGCAGCTCGTCTAGCGCTGGCACATTTGCTATCCGTTAGACTCAGTGGTAAGCCAGTAAACCACAGATGGTGAATAGGGAGTACCCACGGACGAATTTGTAATTTTTTTCATAAATAATACACATACGAGTACATATAAACTTATTTCATCAAAATAAATCTTGTTAAGATATTTTTCTCACGATTGAAGAAAATGTTATTAATTAAAACGTCTGACACCTATGGTTTCCATTGTGCGTTTTCTCAAATTTCTATAAATCCTTGAAAAAATAGAATAAATAAAATGTTCTCGTTAAAGGCAGCAAAAAGGATAAATGGTGATAAATATAAGGGAGGAGAAATTTTCAGCGTTTAAACTATCCAGGAAATCATTTTTACGTGTCCAATACCAATGCTGCTCGGTATTCGTTCGGGATATTCCAATGCTCCATTGGACGCGGCTTTTCTAGATTATTGAAAAGCTTTCGACAAAAAAATTCGGATTGAACCACTCATAAAGCTAGAAACCTATGGTGTATACCAAAACATCCTGAGCTGGGTTAAATATGTTCGGGTACAAAGGGTGATAGATTTATAGATAGTGTAAGGTCTAATGCAGCAGAAATCAATTCAAGTTTTCCTCAGGAAAGTGTTATCGGACCTCGTTTAATTCTTCTTCAAGTTAACGAAATTAACTCCGTGGTTAATAGTAAGATACGTTCTTTTGCCGACGATGCAGTGATTTACAGAGACATGCGTAGTCCTGAGAATAAAGTTTCTTTAGCAGATGGCTTTAATACTTTGGTGTGTATAACATTATAAGAACATAATAAGTTGGTGTGACACACAATACAACGATGGCGTGACTTAGTAATTAGAATTTCACTTAAAAAAGTGCGTAGTAATGAATTTTTGGAATAAAAGAGCAATTCCCTCCTGCACGCCTACAACATTATGAATATTTAATTGGAAAGTGTAGAATCGATTAAATATTTAAGCGATACCCTCACTCACTATCTTTTACTGATTAGGCCCCATTTAGAATATGCTATATGGAATCCACTTGAAGTTGCACTGAATTTTGAATTACTTGTAGATCCGCACAGATTAGAGGGGTTAGATTTGTAAAACTTTTTCATGATTAATTGAGTACCGTATCAGAATTATTAGAGGAGTAGGTTGGGAATCAATCACATATAACAGATTAAATCTCTAGCATAAATTGGAAGGATGTCTGTTTAGCGATGATGTTGAAAAATTATCATTAGCCCCATCGTACCTCGGTAGTAAGAGATCACGCGAATAAAAGTAGAAAGATTAAGTGTAGAACAGATGTATTTAAGGTGCTATTATCCCACGAACTCTAAGGGATTAGAATAAGGTTGTCCGCCCGGGTGTACGTAATTTCCCCTGGCACACACCCCAGCGGCGGATTACAAGGTGCTGTGTAATGCAATATAAATGTTAAGACAAGTTAATGTAGATAATAAATTGGTATCTGTATCCGTAACGTTTTATTTTTACTCATCAAACGTAGCAATTATTAGAGAAGAGCTGCTCTCGTAAAAAATTATTTTATTCTAATATTCTATGCTTTCAAATTAAAATGGATACTTATTTCAAAGCAATTATGTTTTATGGCAGAAAAATAATTCGTATTGAAATGCATCGGAATTTAAAATATTGCATATCTTATAAAACCGTTGTTGATTAAAAATACTTTCGTCATTATTTTAACTAAATGGGAATTCATAGGAAATGATACCTCATTCGTTTTTATTTTACAAGGTGCGGCAACACAACTTCTTTTTTTCAAAAGCAAAACCCCTTGTTAAAAAAGGAAGTTATGTTGCCGCACCCTGTAATAGGTGGAATATATCTCTATATTAATTTCCGGAAAAACATTTCGTAAACACTCAGAACAATTAATCTTTAATAGCTGTACGTAAAAACTCATTTAAAATCATTGCGCATGAAGCACAAATATACTACTTGTATTCAGCGAAGAAATATCATCGAGATAACTTAGTTCGATATCAACGTGGCGGCTGAGTATAAAGTTGTTAAAACTTACAGAATAAAGTGAAATTAACCGTTTTTATGACCCCACGTAACTAACTTTTTTTCGATATAGTAAACCAGCACTACTAATCCACGCTATCACACTACATGCCTAGAATTGTAATCATGGGAATCAGAACTAAGTGGTCAACATTTTATCGGTTTCATTCAAGGGAGAACAGACCGACTACGAATTACAGATTCGATTTGATTAACAACATTGTTTTGCCGGAGTTTACTGCCGAACCGTGAGGATTCCACCCTGACGCTCTTCCACCCACAATGACTGAACAATCGATATTTCAGCCCTTCCGTCGCTTTTCAAAGCAAAAGTTGCTTGTCCCTTTTTTCGTGAGCGCGAATTACGGTATTTATTTGCCTTTGCTATTATCGCCGAACGTTCCGCTGACATTAGCATCTCCTCAAACGAATTTCCCTGAGACCTCTCTTACTCGTATTCAGTATACATCCGTGCCTCAATTTTCTCCGTATAATTTTTTCTATTTCCTCTGTTGTTTTATGGCAAACTTGTATCAGAAATTGTAGTCATGCCGTATTTCATACGAAAACTGAACTCAAATTTTAAAGGTTATTTCACAAATCAAACATGTCGGAAGTATTTGAGAAATAAGATCTTTGCTAATGAAGTTCTCGCCCTAAGTGAGAATTAAGAATTGAAAATAAGTTGGAACTTCTCGGTGTTTAGAACTCTTTGGAGGAACCCATAAATTGGCCAATGTGTTTTCGAATATACTAAAACAGCTATTACATATGTTCACCAATTCTATTAATCCAGTATCACTATCTGGAACCTGAGGTTTATCAATGTACTCCTCTCGAGTGATCAGTCCTAAAAGTGCCTGAATTTTAATGCGTAAACCAGGCTAATATAAAGGCAAACCAATGGTTTTTAAATGAGCAGACTTCAGCAGTTTAATTGTGAGCTATCAAACCTCCTGTTAGTCATTAAAAGTTTATGCTTGATTGTCTGCGCTCCAACGGGTTTGATCATTTCGCTCCATTTCCATTTACACCACTCATAAAAATCATTGTAAAAAAAAGTAAGACATACCTGAGGTGAGATTAAAACCTTTTTATTAGCAGGCGAACACAATTTACGATTCAATGGGTCGATATTCAGTGCTGTGCGTGCTAAATGATAATTTCAACCACTATATTCAAGAGGACTGCATATAGTATGGTTACTTGTTAATACTCTGGTGCCGTTAACAATGAAATATTTTTTTACGCAAGCCGTATTCGAATTATTTAGCTGAATATTCAATGCATTATGTTTCCAACAGCTAGGAAATTCAACTGTCTAATCATGAAATTAAGTTATCAAGATTTCAAAAGAGAAGTGAAAGTATTCAAGGTAAAATTAGAAGGTGAAGTAGGTAATTATGCATAACTCGAGCTACGTGAACGAAACTGTGAAGAAGCCGAATTGTTTATCCGGTGGCCAAAATAAATGCCTTGAATTGAAGTTACATGCCTCAAAGCCAATAACTAACCAATAGGTAATGCGAATAATTTTGTTACTAGTTTTTGTTACGACTATGTGATGTTCAGTTGGCGCATTTATTTCCATTTCAATCCAGTGTGAAAAGGAAAAAATGACATCAGTTAAAACCGCCCAAGTTTAGCCTATGTGGGGATAATATTTCCATTCTATAAGAATGAACATTTTTATAACTGATGATCGTACCCACACTATGAAAAATACACATGATCCCTAACGCTTTAGTTACCTAATAACAGTACCGAAATATACGCTATCATCAGTCAAGAGACGTGACTCCATAGAAGTAGGCGCCTTTTCGATGGTCATTGGAGTTCATAAGGGGAAGGACGATAATTTGCAAAATAATTAGGTACTTCAACTTCTATTGCTGCATAACTGAAACAAAGTATGAGATTGTACGCTTAGGTAGGTATAAAAAGTAAAGAGAACGCGGAAAAAGAGATTTTGATGAGTGAGAGGCGGTTAGTGATAAACTAGTGGCTTTTGGAGTGGAAATTCTTTTAAAAACCAATTAGGAACCCTTGATTATAGTTGACTTGATTGTAACCTTGATCTTTCTTCTGCCCTACATTGGCATACATATTATTTTATTTGCATTACGTTTAAATGAATCACAGCAAGTAGCATGCAACCAAGAAATAAAAAGATAATTATTTTATGCTTAAAATAGTTTATTTTGCAACACATTTCCTGTCTTTTTTTCTGCGCCCTCAATCTCTCCCACAATTCACGGGGATTGCAGCTGGGTGTACAAAGTCATTTAGATGTGAACGTTTAATATACTCGTGAACGTTCTAATACTCAGCGTTTAGTATTGAATTTTCTCAAATAAGTAAATAAAGCGGGGACAACTATAATTAATGGAAAACATAGCAAACGCGTTCTTACGGTGATATGCTGTAGATAATTGTTATTTTCTTAGTTACAAATAGTGAATAATATTGAAAAATAAAACCTTTCTAGCCATTAAGGGGTGGGGGTTCAATCAGATATATAATTTTTAGACAATTTTTTATATTCAATTTTTAGACAAAGATTAACATTTTTCGTAAAATTAAAAAAGAATTGCAAACAAGACAGTACGGCGGAAATCGTTGCACGACACATTCTAACGCTCGTTTTTACCGGATTAGACCGAGACCTGAGGACTCAT
The DNA here is from genome assembly GCA_037158775.1 of Hetaerina titia. Taxonomy (NCBI): domain Eukaryota; kingdom Metazoa; phylum Arthropoda; class Insecta; order Odonata; family Calopterygidae; genus Hetaerina; species Hetaerina titia. The sequence continues at coordinate 51,751,398 of CM073774.1, read as the reverse complement.
TAGAGGATCATGTCATGATTTCGAGACGCCGGCCAAGGGCATCTGATGCAAAGCCAAGAGAATCTCGGTGCGGCAGCCGTCGATGAATGTCCATCAGTGGTTTTCGTAAAGCGACCTTGAGGGTAGAAAAAGACGGCCCCTTCTTGATTTGAGCAAACACGGACATCATCACCGCCTTTTCCGAGAATGGGAAGAATGAGTTAACTGACAAGAGAAAAGAACGCCTGTGAAAGGTCTTTCTTTCAGAGACTACCTTGGCATTGAGTAGCGAATATCTGCCTGGTGTGATGAAAGGTTTCATTTGAGCAAAAAATTAACATGTGGTCCCAACGTGCGACCCGATCCCCAGCGGGGGCAAAGTTATTTCAAAAGTTTTGAGAGAATTGATAAATATTATAACGAGAAAATAACTCGAGGAATCATAAATATAACCCATTAATAATATTTTACATAAAAAAGGACGCCGCAAGTTCCGTTATGAATAAATTCGCTCATGGGAAATTACATTTTCCGGAGAAATTTGTGTATAACACTTGCAATGCCTTCAAGCCTTTCAACAGAGGCACTTAAATAATACTACAATTGTAATGCAATCGTACTTTTAATTATTGGCCATGGTTAATGCAGATATTACCCCAAAGAGAATGATTTGAAACTTGAACAGCTTTTATTTATGAATTTTTAGATGGTTATTGGAAATGTGAGAAAATTCAGAAATTCCATCCAAAACGTCTTTTCGCATATGCTACAAGGTTGCACGTCCATCCATGTCCTATGTTTACGAAGTGAGGGACTCCTATCTGCGTACATGTATATGCGAAAACATTTTACCTTTTCAATGTAGCTACTGCTTCCCGTAGAAAATCAAACTTGATTAAATATAGATCAACCTCGTACTGATACATACGTACATAGCCTGATTATATGATCAACGTAAGCCTATGTAACCACTCAAAGCAGAGGAGAGAAGAAATGGCAGTTAAATCTAGTCTGGAAGCGGAGCAGTATGCGCTATAAGTAAATTCTAATACTTTTTAAGAATCATCAAGGCAAATCTCTTGGAATAAGTACAGTTTCTCGAAAATATATGCAGAAATTAGATTTTATAGGCAAACCGCCTAATGTATTTTACTTGAGTTATTTGGGGACATTAACCCTTTATCCATATGTGGACACATGTGTGGCCGTTCCAATTGTTCGAATAACAAATACGTTTTAGACAACCACTTCCACGATGCCAAATAATTAGATATGATTTTATAATCACAAAATGATTGCGACATTAGTGCACATTAAGTCAAAATAAAGGAGAAGTTATAATAAATGAATCAAAAAAAGAGAAATATCGGTAGACCAGCTTACTATATTTCCTAGGAATGAGTCAATAATGAGAATACTTCACACTCTACGAAATTATTCATTTACCAGTTTCCAGGTCATTTCTACTTATTAATTCTTGTGTCAAGAGACGCTAGGACATTTTAGTGAGGCTAATTCTGATATTAGCGCAGCTTATTTGAATATAGTGTCAAGTTCCGAATAAAATATTATGGGGAAAATGTAAAAAAATACATTAGCAATGCAAAAAAGAGCTTTAAAGAATTTGGAAGTGTGCTCGGAGATAAATGGTGATGGGTTATTGGAGGAGAACATTCTGGCAATGGACGAGAGGGTAAAAGCAGAATATTTTGAAAATCATTAGTCGAAGAGAAGATGGGGAGGATGAGTGTAGGGAGAGCATGAGACGGCAACATGGGTGACATGTTGAGGGGTTTCATGTTCAGGGAAGGGAAGAGGGTTGGAATGGTGACATAGCCGGTATATAAGGGTTGAGTTGAGGAGGATGCCGAGGAGTGGGCGGGTGGGTGAGTGGACGCCAGCGTGAGAATGAGCTCTGGGTGATCGGGGAATAGAAATTCCGGTTGGACGAGTTGCGGTCCGGTAAATCTGAAAGCGAAAAGGCGAGAAAACGATGCGTTGGACGGCAGAAAGGGATTGCTCCTCCTGTTTTTATTTGCTCATTCACTGTTTCATTCACCTGCCGAGATCTTCCGCTCGTTCTTCTCCACCGCGCTTGGTTTGTTTCCTCCTCGGCCTCCTCTTAGCCCCCCACCCCGGGTGGCGTCGCCGAGGTTCACGCAACCCTACTCCCTCATCCCCACCGTAATGTCAATTAGAATCTGCAAATAGTGCCCGTAGCCATGCGAGAGATGACTTTTTCGATAAAACCGCACCCAGAGTCGATGCATCTTTGATTAAAATCGGACCTAATGGAGTCATATCCATTAGTCCCTTTTGCATCGCTCCAGACAATTTAAAGTGATTCTCTGAGTGCATATTCTACACTCTCAGGTGCCATCAAGGGCAAGGAGAATGTTGAGTTATGTGAAGTCGTAACAGCTCAGGAAATGCTTGCCAGGATTGAAAAATCGCCCACGTTTTCTACTTGGAAAGAGATGAGCAACAGGAATACTGGTATGCAAAACCAGAAATCATTTAGAAACTGTAATTGAAAAATAATGTGCGATAAGAGGGTTTAAACAGAATTACTTGAATATTAATCAGCCGCTAGAATAAATGTTCAAATTTAACCATTGATGAGTTTCGTTGATACTTAAATAATCGGATTGGTATGTGCTCAAAGGAAAATGCCGACAGAAAAATTTACGCTTCAATTAACGGCAATAAACCATTCTGTTCCATTAAAATAAACAAGTAAAACTGCATTATCGTTAAGATATTATGGCACTGTTTGGTAAATTCACTAGATTTCGTCTACTCTACATCACTTCGGTGTGAAAATTATCCTCCATTTCAATTTGTAAACAGTCGTGGTGAGCGCCGATAACGAACACCTCAGGTGAGCTTTTTTTCATGTTTTCCCAGAAGTGGATTAGTATCGTTCGTCTGTGTGCTGATTTAGTATTTATGAAAGTGCCTATTAATCAGTGGTATTCATTAGTGTTCACGTGGTTATTTGGATAAAGTATTTTGACTCCTACCTCCTCGAAAGATAACAATGTTAATTTATTACGATTTAAACAGGAATACTGAAAGGACATTTTTAATTTTAAAAATGTCCTTTCAATTTTATAGAATGGTGACTCCAGAAGTCTGAAAATGTCACCTATGTCTTTCGCTTTTTTACAGCTTCGACAAGATCCTTGATATCGGTGTATCTGGCTTCATTTTCGTGGGTTACTATTTTCTTTCTTTATTTGTGGCATCGATAAATTTAGCAAGAAGCCTGGCTCCGGCTTCATTGTCGTGAGGTGGCTGTCAGACACTCCCGATTGGCAAGGAGCTCTTCAGTCGTTAAAAGATTTAACATTCAACCGGCGAGCAATCGTATTTTACCGATAAAGTTCCCTTCCCTCCGACGAAGGATGTGGTTGGCAAAGAGGATAGGTGTGGCGGGTCAAAGTCCATTTTCCTTCACGAACGATATATTCCAATGAGTTGTGTGATTATAAGAAGATAAAACGAATAATTTCTATCCTACTTGGGATATTTCCTCCCGAGTATTACTCTTTCCAAGTAATTCGGCAGTTAATGTGAAATTTAGTTTTGATATTTGAATACATAGTGAGGACCAGGATCAGAGCGAGCTATTAGGCGAAAGAGGTTACTGGTGCAAGTTTTAAGGGGATATTTATCGACTATCCTCACGATTGATTTTGTTTGAGATAATGAGGACAGTGTCTTGATAATTCCACTATAGGACTATATTCAAATACCAAATCGAGATGAATAATGATTTGGATTCACTTTGCGATTTATATTTTTCTGGTGAAATTAGGAATGATCTAATCACCCGCTGATGTTAAAGATAATATTTGTTTAAGCCCAAATAGCTGAATTAATTTACATTCATGCGTATATTAAATCATTAAATCTACACAGAGTACACATGCAATTATAAAATATTTTATGTTTGATAAGAAATTCCATGGTCTAAACATATTTTAAAATTTTAAGTATCGCCAAAGAAAGGAAAAGTGGAACACTTAGGCAATGGTTAGATATCACGAAGATTGCTAACATAGAGGCATGGATGCTATTTTCGACACACAAGTTTTAGTGGATTCAAAGTGCGAATATTTTGTATTCTTTAGATCTGTCATAAAAATTATGAATCCGTGAAACTTTATCAAACCTTAATCATAATTGCATCATCTTGGATTATCAATCCGAGGAATTTAGAGAAAAACATATTTTCACTTTTCCACAGATTTATTTGTTACGTACAACGCGTTTCAGTTCATTGAACCATTTTCAGGTGCAAGTGCAAATTTGTTTTTCTCATAATTACGAACTTCCACTACATCTCGCCTGAATCTGTTGAATAAATCCGAGGAATGGTTTGTAGCAGCCCTTCAAACTACCTATCCTTTTAACTGCCAATCTCTTCACTCTTCATCAGACGCATTAAGAAACGATGTTTGACCCAGCTACTTTTAGCAGACGAGGTAATCGACCTCACCTCAAGAGAGCACTTTTTAGTGCAACTCTTTCTATTAATGGTTCTAGATCATAAGTGATCTTGTGCCCAGGTGATATCATATAACATCTGCTGTGTGTTCTTCCTTTGCTCCCGCTAGAAATATGTTCCCCTATAGGTCTAGCTTTGTGGGCATATAAGGTAGTAATCCCGACTGACCATCCGCGTGGGCGAAGGATGGAGAAATGAAAATGAATGGAAGGTGAAAAGAATGGAAAGATGAGAAGGGCGGTGGTGGGGTTAGGGTTGATGGAGGAAGGGGGATGGGCAGAAAATAAAGTTGAGCTGGAATGAAAGAGGAAGAGAAAAACGAAGACGACACCATGGAGCACTCACGCTGAGAAGTGTCCGGTCGTGGTATCGCGAACGCCCGCTTGTTGCCGGGCGGTGGGCCATTAAATAAAAGAGAACCTTGCTTCTCCTCTTCTCTCGTATAGAAAAGAATTTATCTTCCAAACTTGGAGAGGTGATTCAGATGTTTGAAAAAAAAGGCCGATTTCTTGGGTGGCTTTCCAATTGGCTCAGTTTTTCCTCTAACGAGATCGTTACTCAGTTGGCTCCCCAAAGGTTCTGGTTTTAAATGTGGTAGGGAGTATTTTGACGGAGTTTCGTTGGTCTCGGGTCAGCTCATTAAGAATTTTTATTGAGAAGGCTAAAGAATAGTTTTTGTCGGATGATTTAATGAAATTTAATGCCTGCTGAAGTTCTTTTTAGCAATACCTCTTCAATAACTTCTTTGTTACACGGATCAAGTGCGAAATACCGAATATTAAGGACATAAAATACTCGTAATTTCTCACTCAAAAGATAAAAGTTTTCCAATCGAACTTCGAAATAAAAAAAAACAGAGCGCCACAATCTCGAATTTTCGAATTTGTGTGAACGAGACTTTCTTTCCTGTGCTGGAATAAGAGGCGAAAGAGAAAATTAAGAATTGAAATGGTTTCTACTTTGTTTTTGTTTTCATGGAAACTATAAAACTTGGATTGACCATGTAAAATCTGAAAGAGAATATTTCGCGCTAAACTTTTTTAAAGTTAAAAAGGGCCCGCTACATCAGACGATATCGAATTAGTTTTTTCCCCACCTTCTCTCATATCACTTCCAGGTTTATGCATATGCAAAATTGGATGATTGAGGAATCATATTTAGGGCTTAGAGAAGTAGTTTTCCGTCCAAAATAGGTTTTATATCTACAATTTTGGCTTTGGTAATTTTCGGTGACATTTATTAATTCAATATGAATAACACTTGGGCGTTAAAGATGGGTGCATATTGGCATATATCCAGTAATTAACTATATTTTCCGATCCGTGCCAAACAAAATGGAAGTTTCATCCACAATAGTATGCCATGTAAAATGTCCTTCTAATGTAATACTCCGATTCCCGATGACAGGATGCAAAGTTGTAACTATTTGATATTTTTTCCTAAAAGATGAAGCTAATTACAGTCTTTTTTCCGTCTTTATCTTTCAAAACTCCTCCCTTAACGAAATTATTCATCTTTCGGGCAAATAATCCCAGAATACCCTGTTGCTACTTTTACGATGATAATTTAAAGAAATGTTCGTCGTTGGACTTCTGATTGTTGCATGAGAAAAATCGATGTCCGTGTTCGATATCTCGGGCTGCGCGAGTGATTTTCAACCAGCATTGAGAGCTCAACTCCTTGCCCCTATGTTATCCCGGGGCATTAAGGACTAGGAGGCTGGTCAGTTGGCACGATCACAAACGCGAACACGTCACGGGAGACCCTCCCGGCGCCGCGGCTGACTGCCCACTGGTTCCCTTGGAAAACGCGCTTAGTCCACGCATCGTCCGCTGGAATCACTAAGCGGAACGAATCCGAGGAAGGGGGCCGAGCGTGAGGGGTGGTGGTGATGGGAAAAAGGTAAGGGGGCGCCCGATGGGAGACGTCCTTCGCGGCTTTTTCGGCCACGCGAGGTGTTTCTTAACCCGATGCATCTTCGCGGGGGTGGGGGGAAGATTTGGAGAGGGGAGGAGGCTGGCCGAAGGAGGACGATAGGCTTAGCGTCGAAACGGTGCGAACGCGTGTTGTAGATGAGCGGGATCTGTGAACTCCTTTCCCTTTCGAAGACTCCGATGGTTCGGGCGAGAGGGTAGGGACGCATAGACAGCGGGTGAGAGTAATTCTGCCTGACGAAGAGATGAAGATGAGCACGGGGGGCCTTAGGGAGACGATCCGTTGACAATTGAATAACGCCTACATTAATTTGCGTAAGAGAGAGACGGTCATGTGGGTGTGGAGGGGAGAAATGGATGTGTGTGGCGAAAGGCGGGATTGCAACTTGAAATGAGGATGGACCGTTAGTCACACACTCTGCGCGTCTACCTGATTTCTCGTGAGAGAGGGGGGAAGGGGATGAGTGTCTGTGCCGTGCTAACGAATGCCTCTCATACGATTCTCATGCAATGTTCTGAGGAGGAGGGCTGTCTAAATTAGCGCTGCACGAAGCGGTGCCCTTCGACCGTGTTTATTCCGATCGAAGTACTCGAAGTATGTAACTTCGCGCACCATATAGTGTTTGCTTTCGCAGTTTTCGCAAATGCAATAGAAATGTGTCATTCCTCGGCCAGCACATATCATCACGATAGTAGTAATTTCTATTTTTAATTAAAATACCTTTTCAGGCTCATTACTTGAAATAAACGCAATTGTTTTTCTGCCAAGCTTAGAAAATAGTCATGACATATTTCAAGAAGTAGCCTAGAAAATACAATTTAACCTTAGACCCCATAGTTCAACATTTATGGTAATTGGAAAGAGTTAGAAAATTTTAAATCGTTCCTAGATACCATTAGATAGAAATTGCTAGATACCGACAGTGTGTTACATAGTACGTCGTAGCCGTGCCATATTTCTATATCTAGAAAGGTATGAATAATTAACTTAAAAAGCAAGTGATGCGGTTTTTGATTGAACTTGAAATTATTCAGTAAAAAAAGATGCAAGACTATTTTGCGTAACCACTAGCTAATTTTGGAACAGTTGAGAAGAAATAATGTTTAATTTCGCATGCAAAATACAGCAAATTCAAATTGCACCATTAATTGTATATTTTAGCTGAAAATGCGGTTTAAAAATGTCAAAATTTCACATCAAAAGAATAATTAATTTTTAAAATTACATAAATATTTTCTCGATTTTGCCAAAAAATAAAATTTCTCATAAATTGTCAATTTTATCGCAGAGTTCACTACGGTAGGTGGAAAATATCTTAAAATTTAAGTCCAGTTGCACATAATGTAGCACCAAAATAATCTTGCCGCACGTCGTGAATCGACATCGCATCGAATATCCCTGGGTGACGTCCACTCGAATTCTTTCCAAAAACACACATAGTAAAATTCACAGGTCTGTTCCTACACCAAAAGACAATGAAGAAATGAACTTACCACACATAAGGCTGAGAGTAGCTGAATCCTCCCCATGGCTAGACGGCGGCCTTCGGGTGCCGTCGGCCACTCTTCACTCGTAAATCCTCACCTCCTCCCCCCTCTTCGATTCGTCGTATTGAGAACAGTCTTTGAAGCAAGTCTACTCAACACATCCCAGTGAGAAATAAGCTACACGTAGGGACAAGAATTTTGGCCTCACAAACTCGAGCGGAACCTCCCCGGACGCAGGGAGGTGAGCGTGCTTTATGTGCAGTAGGAAGGGATAGAGGGTGCTGCGGACGAGCCAGCACCCGGATGTGAAGTCCTGCGCGAAATAAAGAAGATGATCGCACCGCCGCTGCTTATATAGACAGACAGGGGACCTCCACCTTTGGCACACCGCTAAGCCACTTCCCCTACCATCATCGGAAGGCCCTCACTCCCCCGACGCCTCTCCTCCTCCTCCCCCACTCCTACAACTCCTCCGCCGCCGCCGCCACCCAACTCCTTCCATGAGGTCTCCTCGTTGCAGCACGCGCAGGGGGATCTCTCGGATTGGCTCTTGGAAGGGGGTTCTTCGTCGGCGGGAGGTTTCCCACTCCCTTGAGCCCTTCCTTCCACTCTTCCTCCGCCACTCCGACGCCCACCCCTCCGCGTGGACGCCGCCTACCCTCCTGTTCTCACCATCCTCATGCTCTCCTCAATCCCCCTTCCCTCTCGGCATCCCCCCTTCCAACCGCCCACCCCGACCATCAACCCCAGAGGAGGCGCCCTCAACTCTCGATTCAGTCTTCTCAGGAGGTCCTCCGGCGGAGGATACACTATTGCTCCGGCAGCGTGTGACGATTCGTCCACGATCGTCCTCCCCTTCCCCCACACGCACGCTCCCTCCAACGAAAGTTCCCTCTCACTTCTCATCTGCGTGGCGCACCCTAGCGCGTTCAGGTCTCCAGCGGGAGATGTCGCATCTGGAGAGGCGGATTGAGTCGACCGTTCAAGTCTCCGCCGCCCGTCCCGCTGACCCCGGCGTTGACGAAGTTATTATTCATCTTTTGTGAATTCCTCGTTCTCGTTGGGCAACGGATTTTCCTGCAATTTTTTGGAAAGTGATACGGTAACAGTTTTTCGGAGAGGGTTTATTTGAATCACTCCTTTAATGCGAGAGATGGGATATAAAATATTTATTTTTGGCCACAGCAGTTAATGAGAATGTGAGAACTTAGGATCTAGTTTTCACCGAACGATTTAGTTCTGATTTTACAATTCTCTCTTTATTTTGTTTCGGAGAGTTTGAGTTATGTGAATTAATCAGATTTTAGTTGGAAGTGTGGGTGCTTTTCATATTTGAAAATCTTCAACATCAAATATGAGTGTTTAACAAATTAAATATAAATTTTATAGTTCACAACATCGTCTAAAATTTAAAAATAGGTGTACGTGATGCGTAAATCGCCAACCTACGCATTCGATTATTTATTATACTTCTGTAAATATCGTGTTGCATAATAAATGCTTTCTATATTTAATATACAATCGCAGTGTGGAATAGGATTCAGGGGATCGAGATGTTGCGGTGGCTAACGTACTGGCTTTTCACCCGGGTTTGATTCCCAGCGGCGGAAGATATTTTTCAGTGGTATCCCAATCTCTACTTGAGGTGCTTAATGGAGACCTGTTGGCGCTTTTCGTTAAGATTAGGCTCTTGCCGACACCGGGTTTCTCCTAACCCTTCATCCTTTCCTGTCCATCCCTAATGGCACAAATGACCTCAGCTGTCGGTCGCCTCCCTTAAAACTGCTAATACTACGAGATATTCAGGGCAATAAGTATTTTTGAAAGAGAAAAAATCTATTACCCTGTTTTTATTTTATTAAAAACTAATTTTTTCAAGCTTGAAACAAGTACTTTTCCAATAAATTAGAGTGTTAATGCAAAATTACAATAAAATATGTGGAATTTTATTAATTTTAAATATGAAAAATCCTAAAACCTGCGTACATTACTCAAATATTATTTTCATCCTATTGTCAGTGTAGGTTCCTTTTTAAGATTACATTTTCATTCTCGCGATTTCTAAGATCTCTCTGTTCACGTGCACATTAATACCCTGCTGTAAGAAAACGGTCACTGTATTTAGAAAGTACTTTTGTAAGAAGCCAAAGTTTACCATATGAGAAGAAAATTTAATTCGGAGCATAATGGGATACTGCCAAACATTTCAGTTCACACTCGATTGACATAAAAATTGGTTTTGATAGTCGGTGGTGGTTTTGATTTGCAGGAAAACCTTTGGGGTTGCAGAAAGGCTTAATGAGTTGAACCGCATGCATTCAGATTGAGGGAATTTGTTCATATACCCGAGAATACCTTTTTTCTTATAACGGTAGTTCGCAGTCAAAAATTTTCTTGTGCAAGATAGAGTCAATGCAAAAATTTATAGAACAAACGGTAGATTACCTAATAATAATCTATAAATGTATGAAATACGAGCTTGTGCTTTAAAATTGAGCTATGTGAAGAGATTTCAAGAGATTTAATGGAATAATACAATTAAATGATGACTATTTAGCGTTGGAAAGCGCAGCATAATAACCTTACTGTTTTCTTTAAAAACCCATATATTTTAGTGCTGAGAATTTTGGGATTACTTAAGCCGTTAATTTTAAAAACACTTTTTAAAATAACTTAATCAATCCATAGTTTTATGAGTGTTGGTCATGATTGGTATGCAATTTTTATGCACTTCATTTAATTCAATTTTTCCATCCTATATTTTTATAAATTTTAAAACATGAACATGAAATCAACACCGGGAACGGCTATTTTTACCATCTGATGAAGCTCGTCAGAAAATCAGCATTCGTATATTGCTTCTATTCCATCAAAAATGCTGGTAAAAGACATTCTTTGATCAGATTTATAGCTTCAGTAATGATATTCATCCCTATATTAATTCATTCTTGACAGGCACATAAATTCCTTCTGATTAATTTTTTTATTAAGGTTTTGGAACGTTCTCCCCTATTATCTAATAACATTTATTTCGTAAAAAATCAGTGCACCAATAAATTAAATTTTCCACTGGAAGACAGGTTAAAATTCTCTTTCGTGAAGAGTCACAGTAAATAAATGTTTAATAGGTGTATTTTACATATAAATTCAAAATACGGATACCATTCATCCAAATTATGGTAACATGGGTATTTTACATATTTCTAAGATTTCCCTTCTTGAATTTTTAAAATATGGTGATTTATAAAAAGGTGCTTTTCTATATTATATTCAATTCAAATCCATTAGGTATATTTTGTCTACCGATTAGTAATGTAGTTTGAGCTATCTCTTACCATTAATATCTATTTCGATGGATTTATAAGCTCTACCTTACCGCGTAGACTTAGGTTCACCATATATAATTTTCTCCTTCCGTTATTCATACTTCCTACCGCCATCGACAAAAAACTTCTTTTCCTTCCACTTCCCATCTAACTCAATACTCTCCTTTCCAACTCGATCAAAATCAGTAGGACAGAGTACTTGAAAAATTTATCTATTTCTTGGTAAATATGGAATGTATGCATCGATATCCAGTTGGCAATACACACGCATTATCGATCCTGAATTGTGGACTAGAAAATAAGGAGAGGAAAAGTTGAATACAGCCCCTCTATCATAACCTGTTCGACGAACAGTTGCCTATTTCAGGTGAACATTATAATCTAGCAACAAAAATAATAATTAATGATTGGTTTCGCCCAATTTAAGCTGATATCTTATTTTCTTTAATTTAATGAAGAACCAATTTGTATCAATTTAATAAATAATGCACATGATAAAGAAAGGAATGTATTCAAAACAGTCAGGTTTGCACCGGATTTCCAAAATTTAAAAGAGAAATCTGCAAAAATTACGATCCATTACATTTGATCAAGGAAACTCAAATGCATCACATAATTTAACATTTTAATTGACTGCATATAAATAGAAGTTATACAGAGAAATTATAAATGGCAAAAATAAAGTTTCAAAGACTGTGAAGATGAATCATTTTATCATGATTTTCACTAATCATGATCTATTGAAGCCTTTTTTTTTAAATGTACCTAACTGAGAAAACAACGAATTGGAATTTGCTCTTACGATTTTAAATTATCAACCTCGTTAGTTTAAAATAATCTTCAGATGAATGTAAATATTTCTATGAACTGACAATGACACAGGCAGTGTTCTACTATGTCCATTTATAACATTGAGAAGGTAAAATCAGTTACTCCTATGTGAAACGCATTAAAGGATTTAGCTATATTGATTAAACAAAACAAATATGGACAAAGACTCCAATAGTACGTAGAGAAAGTTTTAAAAATAGTATTCTATGGATAAAGCATTCTGTGGATTTGGTATGGATATACTATTACTGAAATATAAATATTAAAACACTAATTACGGCTGCCTGAGGTAGTCATTTGTATACTAGTAAGTATATGGTAATCTGGTCAACCTGTGGTGATAATATTTCTTACTTGTGATTTAAAAATGTTCTCTTCTAATAGTATCAGCTTTTACGCAAATATAATTTTTGTGTCCATAGTTGACGTAGTTGCACATTAAATTAAAAACCTGATTTGATATCTAAGTTCTTAGCATAAACATTATTTTGCTAATTGTGTATCAATTTTTACGAAATACATTAGTCTGCAATTTTAATGAAAACATATTACATTATTCACGTAACTACACAGAATAAATAACGTAACTTACTTAGAATACCAGATAGATAGAATAAATACGTGTCGCAAACAGTCGATGCATTTTTTTTAGATTTTGGAATATTTTAATGTAAACATAATGGGGACGCTATACCCGCAATAGTTAGCTGAATGCTATCATAAAAAAGAATATCCGAAGTTTCTTGAAGCCGATACAAAGATTGACCACTCCGGGTTTTGATAATTCCTTGCTTGATTCTACTGCATTGTATTTGTTTTAGTAGATTTTACAGTTAGAGTAGATGCTTTCCTGATTAAATATACCAGCGAAACATACTTGTGTAGGTTAATGCAGCCAAACATCCATACTATAATACGATGTGTAAGTAGAGGCACTCATATGGCTGAAGCCTCTTAACAAGATACAGTGATTCGATTCATCTCAGAATAACCCGAATTCCTCGAAATTAGTCATAAAAATTCGGCGGAGGAATATCAAGAAATCGGCTTCGCTCCCATGGATAACATTTTCCGCTATGTCCAGGAAAATTTTGCTGCAGTAAAAAAATTCCAGTTGTGAGCATGCTCGCTGGTGGTTTCCTGATGCGTTATGAAGGGATCAATATGGGCCACTATAATTGACCTCATTCAAAAGAAAAACATGGGCTGGAGAGCAACGCCGTTAAACATGGGAGTTAACGGTGGACTGATTGTGGTGAAAATAATAGCATCGTGAGACTCAGTCGAATACATAGATTTCGGTTAACATTTTATTTCTTTTAAGTTTTAATCTCGCGTTTAGATCCAAGTGACGTAAAATTTTGAATTTTCACCCAGGAATGATATATGTGATGACGCTGAATTCATTCAGTGTGCACCTCTTTGCTGTGTTGGGATGGGGTTTGCATCCCAAAAAAGTAGAATTCAGATGGTGAAACAAGTGAGCAATACTTAGATTTTTTCAAGGATAAGAAGAAAGCGGTTCAGAGTTGTTCGAGAATAAAAGAGTCGCAATACATTCCTTTTGCAACACCATGGCGACTAGCAAATATTCCGGAGTGGAGTTTTGACGAAAGTTTTGATGAAAATACAAAAAACTAGAATTAGGTCAAAACCTGTGTCAATATCTGCATTGATATGCATTTTACCTCGACCAGATCACAACTGCGGGATAAAAGTACTTTTGAACAAAAAATCTTAAAAATATTAAATCTATCTGAATGCAGCTATATGTAGGTTCAAAAGGTTTTGAATATTGGATTTATACATTATTCTTTTGATATTAAGAAATTTCTTTCTCGGGAAACTTTGATTAGAACCTAGAAAAATTAACTAAGATACGTATTAATAATCGTTTCCCAGATGCCATCTCTATGAGATGGTAATGAATTAGTCCATCTCAAATTTTGTAGATGAATTTTGTCGTAAAAAACTCCAGATAAGCAAGTGTAGTGTGACTATTAATGACTGCGTTCGATCGAATGCGCAATCCCAGGATATATAAAGTGCATCATTCACGTCATTCGATTAGGACACACGAATCTAAAATATGTCCTTTTTATAGTTTTATCGAATAAAATATTAATTTCAAAAAAATACGTAAGAATTAAACTAGAGTCGGAGAAGGTATAGTTCTGAAGTCTAGCTCGACCTAGAGACACTGTGATGCAATGTCAATAACATGGTGGTTACTGAATACAAAGACCTCCCTTGAGAGACTCTCGCTAGAAAAGTCATAGGAGAGAACCAAGTAGTTGGAATGTGCGTCGGTTCTTTGGTCGGTTCACTAATTAGAAGCTGTTTGACGTTTCATCGCATCCATACAAATATTCAGAGTTTTGTCGCAGATTCCCAAGTTAACTTCTTGATTAGGTTCCATTAATTACGGAAGACCCAGTATTAAAATGGAATGTCCATAATTGAATATTTACTGCACAAATGGCAGTTTATTTAATTGACATATGAGGTAACAGCTGATATCGCACTGAATGAGTTGGCATTATACATCTCTTATGGTAATTTATCCATGTATTTTCTGTTTAATAAAAATAAATGAAAGGAGTCAACCAAGAATTTTTCATTGTAAATCCTGAATTATGATTCGGATACACTCAGAGCAGTTTATGAACTTTAATAAAATAGACATTCAAGGCTATGTTGGAAGAGAAACACTCTGCGAGTGTGACATTAAGAAAAGAGATCACCCTTTTGTATTAATGCGAACGACTCGTTTGAGAAAAAATGGTCACAGACGTGAATCTCTCCATATTAGTGGTTGAATAAAGATGCAGAAAAAAGGCTTGATAGCGAGAAAAGTAATTAAACGTTATATTCAAATTCGAGCAAGGAAGAAAGGAACCTAAATGAGGAAATTCGATAGAGGGAGAATTTAGGAGGCGACATTGAGCGATGTAGATTTTTAAAAGAATAGTAGTTAGCTGTCGATTGTAGCGTCATATTGGCTGACGCAGAATAAAAACTATTAAGTTAGAATTAAAATCGTATATTGATTATTTGTAGCGGTCCATGGGGCTAGCCCCGTGGGCCATTACTAATAACACAGGCCTACAAAAAAAATTTTTTTTCGGTGCCGGGAATCTTTGTGATGATTTTAACTCTATTTGTAGAGCTGAATCCAAATATGAAATCCGTTTTTATTTAACAGCTCTACTTTTTTAGATATGGCACATCTTACGATTGGTTGTTTTAATATTTGATATATTCCGGAGAATAAATTTCAAAGTTAAATAAATCTATAAGTATACTAATTTATAACCACTCTGCGGTGTTCCTTTTATTTTCAATAATCTGTCAATAATTTTTATGTATATTTCTATATTGTAGGCCAATGAGATAATTATTAATATAATATTCCCATATCATCATGTAGAAGATTTTTTTACGTAAGTAACAACATATCTATATCTTGAAAACTATAGCTGATAGGAAAAAACTAGTGTCATAATTGTATTCAGCACCCCAATTGTTCTTTAAATCAGCATTAAAAGCTTCGGCACCAAAACCACTGTTGGCCTGTGATATTAATATAATATTCCCATATCATCATGTAGAAGATTTTTTTACGTAAGTAACAACATATCTATATCTTGAAAAATATAGCTGATAGGAAAAAACTAGTGTCATAATTGGATTCAGCACCCCAATTGTTCTTTAAATCAACATTAAAAGCTCCGGCACCAAAAACACTGTTGGCCTGTGTAATTAATAGTTGAGTAGTTCGAAACGACAAGATTCATGGAAAATCTACCGTGGTTCTGGACTAACACGACACAAAATATCATTAAACCCCATTCATATAATAGTAAAAAAATTTGGAATGTTAACCATTAATAATTTCTTAAATATGTGGAATAGTATTCAAAGAAACCGCGGGATATGTCGCAAAAACTTTATTGGAGTCACCTGCCGGTAAAAATACGAATGTAGGGATTCTACAGCGTATAAAAATCATTCACCTTGACCCTAATTCGAACCCGGATCCTTCGATTTCCGGTCGAGTGATTAATAGCCAGTGAAGCTTCCGAGACGTTGTCTTTCACTTACTCGGAAAACGAGAGATTTGGGTTCGAATTCCGTTTAAAAGGAATGTTTTTTCATAATGAAATTATTTCATTGTTTTACAAAGCATTTTATTATCAATAATGAGTATCACCGCATTCCACCAAGTTAATCCTTAGAGATATTTTACCACCAAGGAAAGCTGTGTCTGATTTTTGAAGATATTACCTATCCTATTGCACTTTACTTCCTCCTAGACTAAATTCCCTTTTACATTTCTTTTTATTTGATAAACAATTCATACTTCCTTCCACTCTATGACGTCCAAAATACCTGTTCCCTTCTTTCCTCTTTACTGTTTACCCAACGTTAGCCTAACTGTTGCTGTTATAAAAACTATTTGAAAAATTAAATTTCCAAATTTTATTTCCAAAAATTAAGTTATTCAGTTGCATATTACTGATAATTATTCACTTCACAAAACGCTCCTAATCCGAATTAAGAATCTGCTGCTACACAGCCTAAGCACCACTCTGAACGTAAGTGTAGGTGGTAGGGATATGAAATAAACTGTAACAGCAAGCAATTGAATTAAAGCGTGGTGGGTGTGACAGTTCTCTGCAAATGCTCATCACGTTTGAAATAGCTGGCCGGCGAACAACGCTGTCGGGCGATGGGACCACCCAACTCTGGTTACTCTTATGTCGCAAGCAATACGCGAAAATATGAGGCACACTACGTTTTTCAGCGGGAAATCACGTCTGAAAGTCGTCCTAAGAACTACGAGGCCAATGTCGGGTTTCTCTTTCCACCCCAATCTCTTCCCCTGTCTCCCTCTTTCCCCTTCCACAAATACCCGCCCCTCGCTAACCCTTGGGTGCTAATGACCTTAGGAGTGAGGGAGACCCTAAACAATGCGATACGGTGATGAGAGTGATACTAATCTTTGAGCGGACGTGGTCCGTTGACGATAACGATCAATTCTTCGAAATTAGTCGGTAGCGCAATTTTCGTGGTTATTTTCGCTGCGCTATTCCGCTGATTCAATAAATCTCTCCTAGGGAAAATCGTGGATAACCACCTTCCGTTTCCCCGACTTGAAAGTCCTCGGCCCCCCTCGCGCGCACGAGGCCAGCGGGAGCAGCTAAGAGAGAAAGAACTACTCACATTGGATACCAGTTTTTTTACAGAGTTTTGTCAATAGTATATTGTCGTGTCTACCGATCTCACTCGATACTGATGAATCCTTGGTTATGCGCCTATTCCCGCACTCAAAGAAATATTTTAATTAAGTAGCATGTCTCAGCCACAAGTATCTAAAATTCTTTTTAAAAGGATAAAAATGAGGATTTTTTATTGATAAACTATATAAAATCATTTATTCATCAACGCAACCTGCTGCGAGAGATTCAACTCACATTTTTTAATTTTCATAACTTGAAAGTGTACTCTTCCTATATTCAATTTAGTTGCGATGCAAGGAAAATTATAAATTTATTTAGTTCTTTTTGTAGATGCAGGTTCACAAGGAGTGTTTATTTCCGTGGAAACCTTTATAGAATTTGAAACTATTTAGTTTTTCATAAAATTTCATTCATTAAAACCTGGCAAAGGCCTCGCCATTTTTTTTGCTCCGAACGACGGTAATAATACGTAGGTAGTCTTCTGGGTTATTGCCGTAATTGCGGGTGGTTAGGAGGGCGTAGAAAAGTTAGCAGCAATGTCACGGTTTTTGGATTACAGTCTGTCACCGTCATCCTAAAACTGGACATGTACTTATAAAAGAGCGACCGGTGCAAAATAGAGCAACAAATGTACATAATTCATTTGACGATAACCGACACAACACATATAGAAGAAAACATTTTATGTCACCGTTCCGGAATATTTGCTCCTTTTGTACATTAATGACGTCGGGAGTTAGGTTTCCAGTAAACTTTGTCTATTTGCTGACAATGCCGTGATATATAGGGAAATATCCAGTCATGAAGATAGAGTATCATTCGATATCGATCTAAATACAATTCAAAAGTGGTGTGAGGCATGGGAGCTACAATTAAATTTGAATAAATATGTTTCGATAAACTTTTGGAGAATAGTCACCATAAAACACTACCCTATTCCGGGAATCAACATTACACACGTGTAATCTGTAAAATGCTTCGGTGTAACCGATAACTACGGATTTGTCCTGGGAAAAAGGACATTTATGAAAGTTACGGAAGAGCTAGTAAAAAGTTAGGATTCATTAAAAGAGTACTTGGGAATTGTAATGAACGGATCAAAGACCTTTGTTATTTCACGTTCCTTGGGTCCCACCCAGAGTATGCTGCAAGGGTATGGAATCATCATGAAGGATTTAATTTCGGAACTAGATCGAGTGCATCGAAGAGCAGCTTGGTTTGTGAAATATCATCATAAACAAGGTAGCAGTGTCACTACACAATTGGAAGAATTAAGGATGGGAGCCACTAGTTGACCGAAGGCCTTAAATACAGGTTGAATTTACTGCGTAAATTTGAGGTAGGTTACTTATCCGAGGATGTTAAGGACATATTCCATCCCGCCATTTACTAGGGTACATCAGATCACCAACGAAAAATCAGGAAAATGTATTATAGAACGGATAGATTTAAAATGTTTTTTTCCTCGTACCATTAGAGATCAAAATAGATATGACAGCAATTGATTAGGAGATGATTAGAATTGTTAGTGTATATTTTTGTCAAAATCTTGCATGTTTCTTGCTCATGTTATACTTTTTATTTAATAGACCTATCTTTTTAACAGTCCTGCAGAATGATTTGAATGTACGTATCCTGTTATTAAATATTGTTGCATGTCAGTACTTTCTTTCGTGCATGAACAAGTAAATGCTCGTGTAGAGGAAACATGGTTTGGTTTTGCATGTGTTGTTATTCTATTATTAATTAAAAATTGGCAATTTTCCACAAAAATAAATTTTTATTAATACGACCGGTTTCAATGTAACTACATCATCTTCTGGTCTCCAGAAGATGATGTAGTTACATTCTGGTCTCCAGAAGATGATGTAGTTACATTGAAACCGGTCGTATTAATAAAAATTTATTTTTGTGGAAAATTGCCAATTTTTAATTAATCATGATATTCCACCATATCACGCCTGAAACGTCTCTTTTTATATTGTTATTCTAGTTTACGGGTGGGACCTAACAGCCCCCTCCACACGCCATAGCGATGGCTTGAGGGGTATTGTGATCATATATAATATTTAATTAAACTATTTCGTGATCATTTGTTCAATGCATATATAGTATGATTCTAAAATACACTCCGATGTTATCCATGTAATATAAGCCAAGGGAACAGCAGAATTCCAGAACGATGCCAGTTTGGTTTCTTTTAATTTATTGATGACTGATGGGGGCGGGGAGGAAAACACCTGCGGTTAAACCTCCCGCAGTACTCATTGACCTTCATTCTCACCTCACTTCAGCCTTTGAAAACGTCATAAATTTTGTACTCTCGAAAGCTAGTATTCAACTTACGTGACTTATATGCAGGACTCTATTTATCCTGGAATTGCAAAATTTGCAGTGGCCAAACCTTTTTTTGACCTTTTTCCTTTTCAAATTATATAATTAATAACCTTTGACATAGGGTAATATATTCTCAATAATTCGACATCCCAGTGTCCACGGAGAAGTGCATATTTATGTATTTTTTCATTGGAACCACATGACTTAGAATCTCTGTTAAGATAATATTGTGTATTAGGATTTTACTTGTCTTTCTACTTTTTAGATGCTCAGTTATCTTTAGAAATTAAATTTTATAATTAAGAGTCCATTTTCACTTGGAGAAGCTGGATAAAACAACAGGTCATTTCATGTGCTGAGCCAACATAAAGAAACCGCGGGAGGAACCTTGGAAAATTCTCAACTTCGAACATAACAGTAACATTTTGCCCGGTGCTTTCCGAGGAATCAATCGCACGGTGCCAAATAGACGTTACGGATGCTGATCTACAGACACTATAACAATTTATTATTAAAATATTACATAATTACGTATTACCCAAAGGCAGCAAATAGGAAAGGAATTTATTTGCAAATGGTGCAGAATAATATATATTTGGAGAATGAATAATAAAATTTGATATAGAGAATCAATTTGAGGGTTCTATGAAAACATTTGCTGATTTTAGCAATGTTTTTCGAGTCACAGCATGGAAAAGGGGTTTCACTTTTTTATATTTGGTTTCATGCTGTTTACATCGTAGATATATTTTTCGAGATGGCCTTTGGATCGAAGACATTTATAAGAAATTCTACTTCACCAGTAAAAAAAATCATAAAACGTCAGCGAATTTGATATACGACGATTACGGTAGAATGCTATCCCTGGGAAGAATATATAAATGTAAACCATACATAAATATATAAATATAAACCTTACCTGAATAGTAATCAACCCGAAGGTCGGTTTGGTAGGTTGTGGTAGATTTCACCCAGTACTAAGCCCGACGGCGTGTGAAACTCGCAGATCAGGGTAATAAGGGGGGCCAGTTCCTTATCCTGTGCCGGTTATGGTTTCCCAGGAAGATCTGGTACCTAAAAAATCACATAGGTTGGGATATATATGTATAAACACTGAAATAGATTTTTAAACATAGAAACGCAAAGAAATGAACCCAAATATGTGGTTTTGAGGTTTCGATGGGACGACCGTTAGATTCTGATTAAATAAAGGGGTAGGAAGAAGCGTAGTCAACATAGAGCAAGCAACGTATAGAATATTACTCGTAGAGATTAAAGCAGAACCGACGAACTTGGTCATTGTTCAGGTATACATGCCACTGAGCAACCACAAGGAGGAAGAAGTCGATAGGATGTACGATGAGTTAGAGGATATAATCGCGTGTGTTCCTGAAGGTATTTATATATCAAACCCTGCTTAGGGAATGTACAGTCTTATGAGGATGAAATATTGGCAGCAAAGAAAGATGGGTTCTTAAAAAGAATTTAATTTACTTTTTGATACATGAAAATGAATAAAAATGGGAAAATAATGGTGGGTAGAAAAATTGACACCGAACCAAGAATGGCACCAAAAAAAATGAAAATCGGTAGCAAAGAAGAATGAATCGCGGGACGATAGCAAATACCGAAGAATTTTGAAAAAACGGAAAGTAAGGAAAAGATGGAGAATAATGGAGGAAAGAACGATTGTGAAAAAATTTCAGCAAAACCTTGTGCATATACAATGATCAGGACTGCGAAAAAACAATTCTACTATTATAAAACAAAGGTCATTGCCATTGGTGGAGGTGGCAATGACCTAGGTTCGGTGTTCATTGAAGAAAGCAGGCGGTAATGGTGAGATGTGGTTGAAGAATAGAAGAAGAAAAAATGGAGGAAGAAGACATGCAGGGATGATCATCATCGCCATTGATCTTTCAGGTGGTCATTGAGGGGGAAATATGCGAGATGAAGGAAAAGATAAAAGACGGTGTACGGATGCAAGCAGAAAAGATAGGCATGCTGCGGTTTGCGGACGACATAGCCATACTTGAGAAGAAGGGAGAAGACCTGATAAAAATCCTGTGTGGAGAGGTGATTGAAAGGGTAAAGCCCTAAAATAAATGTAAAACGAAGGGAGTTGTCTGGTGAACTCAAGACAGATGACTTAAAGATAAAATTTCAGATGAAGGGTATGACAGACATGGACAAGTGGAAAATGTTGCCATTTAGGTGTCAGCAGACCAAATGTGAGAGAAATCGAAGATAAATAAAAGAATAAATTGATACTAACAGAAAACTACCCCGGTTGGAAATTGGAAATCGGTTAGAATGGTTTATGCGGATCTATAATTGCTTTGCGTTTTTTCTTCGAAAATTAGATTTTCATTATATATCTTTAGTTCCAGTGTGAAATGCTACACTACTATAGTTGTACTTATGTACGTATACTTTTATTCAGAGTCAATGTTTGCTAAAGGATCCGTATATTTGTTTCAATCGATTTCATTTTCAATCTCCAAGTTAATATTGGTGAGGTCAAGGAACTCGTTTTCCCCGAAAGCTGGAAGGAGTTTTGATAGGAGTTCACAATAATATTCATAAGAAATCAGTCCCCATTTCGGGTGGCAGATATTAAATCACACCCAGTGATTTGATTGGTGATCTTGAGGTTAAATAGAAATGCCAGTCAAACGTTGACCTTTTCGCATTTTCATTTTTTTATTATCATTCAAAACAGTTCATCCGTTAGAAATGTGGAATGTCTTATTCCGACGATAATTGCGGTTCCCAAATATTGGCCCCGCGGAAGAATTCGAAAGGCCATCCGTTAAAGCGATTGAGCGGGGGCAAAAACCCTTGGGAAATATGTGGAAACAGGAAAAAAGATGCCGAGAAAAAGATAATCGAAGAAGGAAGGGGGTGGGTGGAGACGAGGCGGCGAAAGGGGGAGGAATTTATGGCGCGAAGATGTAAATTAGTCGATGACAGTAAACTCAAGTAAGAAAATGGAGAGTGGCTACGAGAACGCTTAAAAAATGACCGAAAAGTGTATCTTGGGATAAAGGACCCCTGTAATCTCTGCGAGGTACGTTTAAAAAAAGGCTCAAATAATGATAAAAAAGTGTTAAAAGTTATTAATGGTAAACTTGTCCCTGGAGGTTATCAAAGTACACGAAGGTGAAAGATGCTCTAATTGGTTTTCGCTTTTCATCTCAATACATGCCTCTACGAGCCTCGTCTGACTTAAGATAGATACTTTTGAATAAAAGCCTTTATAAAATGAATTTAAATTTAAACTTATCTTAATTTAATTAGAGGGGTGAAATCGTGAATAAATGAACTGATATTGTATGAAGAGGCATTAATTTATAAATCCTTCGGAGGCAGACATTAGCATGATAATCTTTAATCTAGTTCAGTATGAACCGCACTTCAAGTTCAGTCCTTATAGTAGAATTTGAGACCATGGACCCGTTGACACTCTTTGACAATTGTATCCTTATGACCATAATCGAGTATACATTCCCCTCCATCATTTTTTAAAATATCCAGCCTGCCATCAAATAACGCACCTGTCCAAAATGACGAAAATGCATATATCTCAACTGACATCACTACAATTGACGATTTATTTAATAGTATGTATGGTATGAATGTTAATGTATTTTATTTGAAGAAGAGGGTTAAGCGCATCTTATTGAACTGTTATTTTATTTATTATTATTAATATATTTTGGTTTTGTGATCATGCGCAACTGTTTGAAATATTTTAATTTTCTTGTTAGCCTCGATGATGACATTTTATCACAGTCATTTGTTTTGGGTGTTTTTTCTATTTTCTTAAATATTCATTTTTAAATTTGATAGGTATAAATTTACGATGACTTAATTGAAGTGCCACGTACTTTGAGATTTATAAGTGTATAGTTTCCATTTATGTTCTTAAGGTGTCATACATTTTTTTGGGAAATCCGCCAGAGGTGCCTACCTTGATATAACCAATCACTCAATTTTAACTTTGTCAAAGAGCTTGATATTCATTGTTGATAATGAGTAACTTTGTAATATTTCACTTCGTTTTTATTATGATCTATTGATGTGATATTAACACTACAATGTATTTAATTATGACAGTGGCAATACAATAATAACCAAATATTTAGCCAAAACAGTGGCAATATTAAAAAAGTAAAAGTAGTAATGTACTATATTATGCCTGTTGATCTGTATCATTTATACTAAACAATTATCCATCATAAGAACGTCATATATATAAAGCTTTTTAAACGTCTAACAACAGAGAGGAGAACGCCCAAGAGACTCATTACTATTGCTAGGCTAGATATCCAGGCAAATGCGTTTTCCATTGAATATTCCGACTTCCTCTAACTGCGTTGGCTACCGGTGTGGCAATTAATACTGAGATATAGCTTCGATGGAACCACTGAATATCTCTTGAAACTTTCCAACTGTCAATGGTTCAGAGAGAGAAGCATAGGAACCAGTTACCAAAAATGTTAAATCTATGCATATCACAATTTTAATTTATAAACTATTTAAACATTCCAAACATTAACCCTTTTTTATTTCAATAATGAGACTGAATGTTTCAATAAAATAAGTTCTCTCGAATAATTTGTTTCTGTCGTCTTTGAATTAATTCCGAGATTAAATCGATACCGCATCTTCATAAATCTCAAATAGCTACCTAAATATCACTTCCAAATGATTTTTAGTCTCGTTTAATCATTTAATTGGTCCATGGAAACAACTAAGCTAATTGTCTACAACTGGACAAGATTCTTTTCACGTGAGTTCATGTTACGCTGTCCGTAACGCATCGATTTCCACCTCTCTCCCTGTGCAACGCCCCCTTAAGAGGGAAGCTGTTATTACGAAGCTATAAGCGTACCCGGGATCATAGCGCCAATTCCAACCCGCACCCGCCCGCTTCTAATTATGGACCACGGTCAACCATCCAGTGCGAGCGAAGTCCAGTCTCTCAACCCTTGGCAAAAGAGAGTCCTTAACTGCTTTACCTTTCCTTTGTTTGTATTACACTTCCATCCCCATTTACTTGCACCCCTCACTCATGTGCATCTCACTACGTAGCTGACCATTTGTCCCCACTCTAATTTTGATGTTCAACATCACCCTCAGGCACGCATACATGTTTTCCGGACTGGGCGCGGGTTTTCCGCGTAATCGTTTCTCGAGACCATTGATGAGGTAATGTCGATTTTCGCCCGCTCTTCAGAGCTTTCGCTCCGCCACTACGCCATTAAATATCTGTCTATTAGTGGTTAATTTAATGAGCGGGAGGTGCTTCGAGAGTGTGCGTCGGAATTTTATTTGCATCTTGGGTGTTCTTCACAAAATACTGCAATTAAAAGCGATTACATACGGATTTTCTTGGAAGCCCTTGGAAGCGAGCGCAGGCGTGTCATTTTCTACAGTTCATCAAACCCCAGTTACCCGGTTCCTTGACATTCATTAGTTCTCATATGCAGATGGAGTTCCATACAGACAGATCGAATCGTAGAATTATTTTTAAGCGTGAATAGAAAGTATAATGCTTTGTTTCACTACCCTCACCGTCAATGATTCTAGTTTTTTGAACCGGAGGATTGGAAATTAACCTATAGCATTTATTTTTCTGGAAATTTGAAGCAATTTCCAGAAATATTTCAATATTGATAACTCTTCTTTCGTGAAGCTCGCATTCTGAAAGCAAGTCATGAAGATAGAATTTTTTATGATGTTTTTCTTAAGAAAGTGGTGGCACATTGGTTACCGGTGAATACCCTTTTTTCGTGCTGCTAAAATACGACCCTGCTATCAAAACAACAATAGTGTTACTGATATAATTTCGCGAGAATTAAATATCTATAAACGAAAAATAACTATTTAAGTTATCCTAGGACCGAAAAGAATACGGTAGTGAACGTTGTTTTCAGTTTTACCTATCAGTTTTCCAATTCCGATAGCTCACACGGTTTTATCTTGCTATACTCATTTTGGAGTTATTACAAGCACAGCGGAACTTGACCGACAGAAAAGTACCCTTTCTTTAGACGGGATTCGAAAACACGGCCTTCAAATAAATAATCCAGTAATGCATGCTCCAGGTCGTTTCTTTAAAGCAACGCTATTTTCATGGAAGAAAATTTACTGCCGGGTATGGCATACCATCGAATCCACTTGAGAGTTTTCCCTTAACTTTTCCTCAAAGCTTAATGACCGGGCTGGGTTGGGAAATCCTCCATGCAGCCATTTCACGATCTTATCTTCGAATTGGACGGTTGAATTTTTGTGGCCTGACAGACTCCTACGCCGACATCGGGTGACGCCCAGGGGACGAGACTCGCCTCTGCTTGCATCACCGCTGCAGTTGCAGTATTGGAATGCGCCGAGTCGATGCACAAAAGTGGAGGAGAAAATGTCCCTCGCCCATTTTCCCGATATGTGCTCTTTCGTGAATGGCGAGCAAGGAACAGTTGAGAAGGCTCGAAAGGTGCTACAAAATTCCTGTTCGAAACGCAAAGATACTTTTTCTGCTCTATATGGGTGAGAGTTTTAGTAATGTATTGCTCACTATAGTTTGTAAGGTCACATTCGTGCATGGACGGCCAGAGTGCAGTATAATTTACTTTTCGGGCTCGCGAGCAATAGTCTTCGGAGCCAGACGAAACCGATAGATTTTACCTGCCCGCTTTAAATATATTATCACGTTCATATTTCGCTCATTGTTCATAGATGTTCCATTCATAACCACTCATGTAGCCCATTGTTCATAGATCCTTTTTATGGCATTCTTACGCTCTCTCATAATTTCTCAAATATTGTTCTTGGGAGTGTTTGTAAATTAAATGTACCACTTGGATATTCATCGGACTAAACTTTCCATTGCATGAAATTCCGTTCTCTGAAATATTATTCGTCTCTTTGACAACGTACTTGTATTGCAGGAATGACTGCCGTATTTTTAAACCTTGCATGTCCAATAATTTTCCTCCCATTTAATCTGGAAATTCTTTAAATTGATTGAAATCTTTCTGGATCTGAAATTTTTTCCGAAGCATTTGGAGATTTTATTGTATCTGGAGATTAATACTAAGATGAACTTAGATTCCTGTCTTTTATTTACTTGGAATGATTTCTTAATAGAATACATGCGTAAGATAGAATAAAATACAAACCCAAAAACAGGACACTCACGATTCAGATTTTTTAATTTCAGTTGCGCAACCATCTTTTTCACCGGAAAGGTAAAACTCTTGTAAAAACAGCTTCTCTCTGGGGCAGTTTTTATCATTTAAAGATGATCGAAACTGGAACTGATATGTTCTCCGTTTGCCGAGTCATTTCAACACAGGTTTTCTATCGTTTATAGTATTCCTTACATGGACATTCAATGGAGCGCTTAGTTTATTATATGCGCACTTTTCCTCATATACGAAGGGTTATTTACTCTTCTTCTGACATGAATGATTTTCACACATGTATTTTGGTGGCGAGGGTTAATTAATTCTCGTAAGGCTTTAAATTCGAAGCCAAGCATATTCCCTTTCCCGAATTCTAAAAATTCCTTTCGTAGCTAGAGCTGAAAGCGCGAGCGAATATGTCCAACGGGAATTATTCATTACTCAGATGCTCCATTTAAAATTTATATTTTTATAACATGAAAAATGGCGGTACCCATTAATACTGAAGGCACTTTTTGAGATTTTAAAAATTTCCTTTTGTATTCAAGTTCTTTCTCATTTGCGTCTTAAGTAATATTAATTCATCAGATTTTATGCTCTAATTGCTCTAAACTTCTGAAAATTGCAATTCTATGTACTAAATAATAGGGTTGAGCTGGATACATTTATTTTCCATTTCTCGTGACTTTCTCTTACCGAGGAGTCCAATGATAAAATATATCATCAGCGTAGCTTAAAAAAAAATGGGAAAACAACAAATTTATTTTCCTTATTGTACCACCTTAATTCAAATAACTGCGAGAGATGCCGCGACTGTAACTTAAAAGGAGTCATCCTCCAATGTGCATTGCAATGGAACAATTTCAAAGAGTAAACATCATATCGGTCAAGGAGAATGATTTTTGCAGTTTAAAATTGTTGTTTTTTAATGCGCCTTAATATTCACTGCAACTAGAGGAATTCTCCTACATGTACCCAGGATTGAACCACATTTCTGTTCCAAAAATTCTCCACGCAACGTCAGGATATTCATACGGTTAGGTAATCACTAATACATTTTGTGGGATCAAAATATCTTCGGTAATAAGTACTTGCGATAAAAGTTGACCTACGTTATGATCCATTTAATTAAATACAATATTTCAGGAATTCATTTTGAATCGGATTATTTATACTGGAACGAGATTGATACAATATTGGTAAGCACCGCCGAAAAAAGATAAATAAAATTATGTTCACTCCACTTTAGTGATGTCTAGTGATTTTTATGGAAATCCTATGCAAGTCTTGAAAGTAGCAGTTTGTGAAAAAAAACTCCACACTAAAAATTACTTATTACTTAAACTTTTCTTCCAATCAACACCTTTGCTTCTTGATACTGTTATACTTTGGGTAAAAAATTAGAATTTTGAATTCCTACTTCATTTCTGTTGCTTTGTATAGTGTGTGCCTAGATACTTTGTATTGTGTTTACACAAAAATATGTCATGACTACTTTAGACATACCCAGTGATTAAACTATCTAATTGATAGAGCTTCCTGTAGCATTTTGCAATGTTTTTTAGAAGTGTTCATCGATCAAATATTTTCTCATATAGTTAAAAACCTTCAGAAATTAATAATTTATGATACCATTTAAAAAAGTTTCAAGAGAACTTAAAATAAATCCAATAGCTTTACTGGTGGCTATAAGGTGTGAAAATGTTTTTGAATAATTGAGGAATAGCAAAAATAAAGAATAACTAACCTCTGAATAATCAATGACAATTTCCCCTACAAGTGACACCCAGCATAGGAGAGTTGATGTTCGTTTACCAATTTCAAAGCGTTTATTATACATCAATTATTAATTAGTGGTTTGAAAAATGTTGCTACAAATATCTGTTATTCGAAAGATATAATAAGATAATTTGATCTTCAAAGTTTATGATTCAGAATTTCTTTCTAGAATATTTTTTAATCTGAAGATCCGTTTGTGGTACGTAAGACTCGTGTACTTGACTCTACCTTACTTGATGAGTTATAGCTTTCCAAAAGTAGCTTGATAGCAGGAATGAACTATTTATGGGAGTCTGAGCATCCAAATTTTCACGTGCAATGTTATCGCTTCCTAAGGAAAGACGTGAGAGAGTATACGTAAATTAATGGCCAAAATAAAGGGTCCTCATTAAGGTCCTAAACAGGTTTCCTTAGAAGACGGCCTTTTTCAGCCGCGACCCTCCCATTAGAGGTCATTGTTTCCATCAAGAGAATCCTTTACCTCGTTGCCTGGAGGGCCCAACTGTCAACAGGTGCGTCACCGGCTTGCAAATCTCTCGAGCCTATTCGTTCCGCTAAATGAAAGGCCTTGGCCAACGATTTTAGTCGAAAAGGCGCATGATAAAACTTATTCTCTTGGGCAATTCCTCATTTCACCGCCTTCTTTCCCCCATTCCATCTTACCATCTCCCACCTCACGCAGCTCGAATGCAAAAACCCAATCGCCCGCGGTCCTAATGCCTCGATGATTGCGGGTGCTGTCAGATCGGGCCGTCTAATTTGGATGCATTACGAGAAAGTCGTCGGCACAAATCCATTAGAAAACCTCGAAGGTTTGCCTCCCCTTAAGAGCCTCACGTCGTCTTCTCCTACCCCCACGTGGTGCGCTCGGCGATCTTCGGCAACCTCAGGCTGGCGGCCCTCCGTTCTGCGAGCGACGCTCATTTCATCCGTTTTCGGAAGTCGTAGAGTTTGCCATTGTTTTCTCGTAACGCAATCGAGCGGCCATCGATCTCCGAAGTCTTTCTGCGGATTCAAAACATTTTTTGGGTTGCTCAATACAAAAATAGAGACGGATTTTCGGACGAGGATTAGTGCTCGCTTGGAGAGAGGGGGTCGAGGCCTTGTAAATTTCCCGGATCGCTGGGGAGAGAGCCTTTCGCTCATTGGGGTAATTTTCCAAAGCTATCGGAAGAATCCGGATAATTTTTATTCGTCATCGCTTCAAGCCTTTGAAGGACGCCCGCGGGGGTTTGCCGTTTTCAGTCATGAATAACCACCAGTCGTGCCGAAATGGACCTGTTATATTGACGAAGCGACCATGGGGGTGGGATTAATTCGTATCGATGAACCAACGGCACGGGGGCACGGTGAATATTGTTGCGACCGTCGGGGGAGGTATGATTCATCCCACCAGATGGTTCCCGATTCTGATTCCATTTTTTCGCACTGGATTATTCCTCATTTAATGGCACAATCGATTTTCCTGACGCCATGGAAGAGTATATCATCTAACTTAATTTTTGACAAAACATAATAGAATTGGGAAATTCGTGACCTCTATACTAGTAGAAAAATAACTGAATCAGAAATCTCGTTATCTCTTGAAATTGTTTAGTTATTATGAGCGATTTGTATAGGAATGCATGGCTGAGCGGGTGGGAGAGGTGTTCTATCCTAAAGGACCTCTATCCTATCCTCAAAAACCACAATTCCACCACCAACCTTTTCCCCAAATACCCCTCTGTCACTTTCAAACGCCCCGCCAATCTATCAGATCTTCTAAAATCTACCAATCCACTTCTTAAATCCTCGCCCCGTTCCAAAATCACTCCCAGACCCTGCAATAAACCTAGATGCAAAACATGTCCTATTTTCCTAACCAGAATCCCATCCCTCTCCCACCCGCTCTTTAACTCTCTCTCACCAATTCCCTACTCCTCGTGTACCTCCAGCAATGTTGTCTACCTATTCAAGTGCCAACTTTGCCCTGCCTTTTACATTGGACAGTGTACCACACCCCTTAATATTAGAATCAATAATCATCGAGCCTCATGCAACAATTCCTCCCTTATTGGTATGCTCCCAATCCCCAAACATGCCTCCGAACACAACACTGCCTTGACCAATGTTTTAAAGTATCCGTCTTAGCATCCCTCCCACACTCAGACCCTCCACTGAAACTCAAAACATTAGAGCTAGCTTTCATCTGGCTCTTAGATTCCTGGAATCGCCCAGGTATTAATATTAGACATTAATTGCCCCCTTTATGCATATGATTTCATCCCCCTCCGCCCCCAACAACTTCCATATCATCCCCACCTTTTTTTAAAATTCCCGGCCATACACTACCCCTCCAAACCCCTCACCTCGAATGCCTTCCTCCCCTTTTTCCCCCCTTTTCCTTTATTTTCCCCTTTTTTCTCCCCTTTTCCCCCTTCTCCTTCCTACCACTACTTTCGGGCCCTCCTCTGCCTCAGTTCTGTTCCTAATTCCTCTTGAGAAAGGTGGTTGCACCACCGAAAATTCGAGAACTAGTGAGTCCCTCTTTTATATGTTTTAGTTTCTGTGTTTGCTATGACTATTTAGTGAATTCACATTATATATATATATATATATATATATATATATATATATATATATATATATATATATATATATATATATATTCACATATATTTAACGCCCCACCTACGTTGCTTGAAGCCAGAGACAACCTACTGTTTAAGACTTCTACTTTTCTGTCTGAGTTTTTTATCACTGTGCACACATTTCTAAAAAGATGCTAACAATGCTATAAAAATGTACCCTCTGGTCATTATAATTCTGCAACTGGCTGTTGACTTTGATCCATTTACTATCCGGGAATGAAGAAAAAAGTATCAAGTACGAGTAAGAAGGATAGGCCGAATGACTTCTGTCAGCTTTGTAAGAAGAGTTGTCAATATATATTAGTATGCCAACATGCATCTTATTGCATGAGCAATTGTCACGTTGTATTTTATTTTGATGATAGCTGCCGGTCAATTTTGACTGTTTGTACGAATGTATGAGTATTGGCTAAAATAGGTTTTGGTAATCCACCACCCTACTTCTATACTACTATCATGCTTAGGTTAGAACACCAACCTAAGCCTAATACAACAAACACAACTATTATAAAAATTTATGTAGAAACTATTTTAAAAAGATTATAATTTGATATGTGGAGTGTTGTTGGTGTTATGTTGTTTCTTTATTCATCCCGTGAACATCAAGTTAATTAAGATCACGGTTTACATTTTCTTCGGCCAAAAAAATACACCTTCCAATGTCATGTACCCCTCGATATGACCCCGAGAATGAATCACCATTCAGAAATACAAAATAGTGCTCTTCGAGGATGTCTCACTCTCTCTTCTGAGCCGATTTCCTCTGATGGTAATACTCCGTAACCTCTGAAGGCAATGACTCTCGAACAGCAAATTACCTATTTGTTGCTAAACCCATAATTTTCGCGTGGGGGAGGTGCTGCTGGAACATCGATCGCTCTATTGGGCGTTGGCAAACCCATCTCGCGTCCAGCCCTCCGAGAGCGCTCCCACCATACTGACCACCATCAGCTCTTTCCCGACTCGGGGCTTCCACCATAGAGGATTCGGAGTTCACCCACCGCGTGACGAGTGGGCGTTTTAATTTGCGCGTCCGGCGGAAATAAATAACCTTCCCCCCTCTACCCTGACCGCTCCCCACTAGTGACCGCGGGGCTCACTCCTCCACTTCCTTGCTCTTGCGGGGCGAGACGCATAGAAGGCGTGCGCCAACGCCCTTTCGCATTCATCTCCTGACGATTCGAAGAGGTTGCCCCAGGCGAACACGTAATGATGGAAGGCTCTTCCCCACTCTCCACGGACAGCGTTTCGTCGGGAGTCGGCATCCGCTTGCCTATTACATAGCTTGCTCATCCAAAACGATCAGGAGGGAATTTTAGAGGGGAGTGAAGGGTACTTAAGGCGTTTTGAGAGCACGATTTGAAAGTTATGTTATCAGCGACCACGAAAAGATGGAGGGGAAATATTAGCTTCAAGAAGTCGGCTGTCTGTGTCTACATGCCTACTGGAGATATTTATTTCACTATTAAAAAATAGGAATTCAGTGGTATTTGTCTGTGAAAAAATAACTCGGATTGAAAACATGATTGACTATAGTATTATGATCATGTCTCATGTACTTTCTTTATCTTCGAGTACAGTAATACGGTAATTTTTAAAATTAAAAAACTCTGTTGAAACTTTTGAATTGAACTTGAGATGGAACCCATCTTCCAAAAATATCTTCCCACAATAAAATATGAGAGACGTGATTTTTTTTCGTAATTTTAATATTTTTGGACTGTCAATGAAAGTATTTAATTCCTCAATGCACAAAATATCTCTTCATCATAGAGTTCATCTTAGGATTTAAAATCTAGTCAAATTCCATTTCTGAGTAATTTCAAGGGTCTATATTAACAGATAATGGCATTTTAAAAGATAATACTGGATCAATTTGGTTCATATTTTACTATCCAAGTAAGAAAATATATCTACAGAAATGATGTACCTAATCAGACCAAAACGGAACGGCTTACGGAATCGGAGAATGATATACTGACACCGACATTTAAATCGTAACAAATTAATTTCTATTGGAAAAATGAAATTATTTGATCATTCATTAAGAAAATAATATAACCACAATACCAAGGTTTGTACGTAAATTTTAACTGCCTACTTCGATCTTAATTCTTTACCAATCACAGCCATCGCACGAGGTCGTAGCTATCAACCCAAATGTAGCGGAGGAAAAGTTAAGGGATGTACTGTTTTCCTTTAGAAAGACTCCAAATAGAGTTTGCGGCGAGCGCATTGATTTCACCGCTAAAACATTAATTACAGAATTTAAATAGTTACGGAGAAGTGACGCTACATTGGTGAAATATTCGTACGAAAGGACACAAAGCGTTTCGCTTTTATTACTACAAGATCTGAGATGGGAACCCTTAGATTTGCGAAGACTCGGAGATAGATACTGCAAAGATACCAATTATTAGCCTTTTCATTCAAAAAAGAAGATATAATTCAACTACCTAATTAAATCGCGAGGACAGACAATATTCACAAAATATGAGAAATAGACTGCCGAATGTACAGGTACTCGTACTTGTACTTCGTTTTCCCACGAACTATTTGCGACAACTACCCCATGGAGAAACTCTTGAATACAGATAAGGAAAATTACAAACGAAAAATCTAAAAACTCGAAAAATGATGACCTGAAATATCAGATGTAAGATTAACAGTTATGTGCAAAAGGATGTTGCATGAATGGAATCCGTCGCCTCCCTTCCATGTCCCCAATCGGTGGATCGAGAGTTCACATGTGATCGTGGAAGTAGTTGAAGGGGGTAGAGAGACTGGTGATCTAACAGCCCCTCCCAGACGTCCTTGCAACGGGGAATTATAAAAATATAGATATGGAGTGAAAATGCATTGTGGTGATCTGAAATGCCTCTATATCATATGTAAGATTAACAGTTCTTCAAGAAGTAGCAGCCTACAAGAATACGTTAATTTGGTGAATATTAATTATTCTGGCTCTTTGGCGGGTAGTGTTTAGATAGAGAAAAAAAGGTCTTTAAGTACGTGAATATAGGTAGAATTTCCTCACTTCATGAGAAACCCTAAGGTGTAAATGAGGAGGGCCAATTTCTTTCTCTGTGCCTCTTGTGGTTAACCAGGAAGATTCGATACCCGAAAAAACACGGAGTGGTAGTGGGGTATTAAAAGTCTAAAGAAATGGAACTCAGGCTTTGCGGTTTACTTATAATCAAGCCCTCTGGTCACTTGGTGGCCATGTCCTCCTTCAAATACACATGTCACCTTTTTTACCCAAATATTATTTAAATTTTTCACTTTTAATTAATTAATTTTAGAATTCCATCCAATTTCAATGCTATATTATATAAGTAAGGTCATCAGAGAAGACATCCACAGAAAAAGAATTCATGCTTGATCAATTGCGTCTTTAATGAAAAAGGTAGAAAGCAAACTTATGGATTTTGATGGATTATACTTCGAATGGACGTAACGTCATCGGCCTTTAATGAAGGGATGCCATGACTATCTATGGAAATGTTGAAATCGCCTAGCGCCGGCAAGCATACGACAAACGCCGGCCTTAACCTTACATCCCATCAAAACGAAATGGGAATAAGATCCTTTAAGTATTCTTTCACATAGTTTCCCAGTCTGGCCGCGAATGGCAAGATTGAAGAAAGAATTCTTTGCATTTCAAAATTCTATCTCTCGCTTTTGTCTAAAATGTCGAGCCTAATTTTGGTATAATTTAATATTCAGATAATTTAGCAATCGCCTGAATGTACTTAATTATAGCAGTGTTTCTCAAAACTCGCTAAAACTTTATTGTATCCCGTTTTTTTATAATATTAGTTGTCTGTAAACAGGATTCACCTTCTTGATGGATATTCGATGTGGATCTACGTTAAAAGCTATACTATACTCGTATGTAGACCCAACTTGACTCGATCAATTATCATGCCACGTTCCTTTAAATTCGTATCGCTTTACTTCTGCCATTTTAGTATATTGCTACAAGCTCCTCTACTTACAAAAACGTAAATCTAAGTAAGAAATGACCAATGCAATGTTTGATTTATTCAGTTTCTTCGTAATCCATTCATAAAAGGTATGAAAGTGAAAATGTGTTCGAGAGACGCTTGAGGAATCGCCAAATCGTGTTCAGGTGATGATTTTGCACACTGTCAGCTCTTTATACGCTAGAACTCTCTGGATAACCGAAAATCGTAGGTGATAAAGGAAAATGAATAGGGCATATGTGATAGACTAGTAAAATTACCACGTTTTAGTTTTATTATGAGATGCTGTCCCAATTTTCGGGTTGGTTACTAGGGTGGGTATACTTCACGATCATTAAAAATACGATTATGCTTCCCTGTGAGACACCAAAAATTACTTTCACATAAATTAGACTTAAATCGTTTTTTTAAACCTTATGTTTACGAATAAAAAGAGACGTTTCAGGCGTGTTATGTTTACGGTTAAGAATTAACTATTATTGCAGTTAATTATTTCAATATCTATTACAAATTCTTGGAGTTTTTGAAAGTTGACGTGCGGGTGCTGATTCAAATACGAGTACATCTTGAAATCCAACGTTCATTTTTTTTAACTTAGTTTATCAAATGGAAAAGAAAAAAAAAGGATTTTCATTTTTTTTCTGTGCTGGTTAGTGGATATAAAATCGTGGCAGTCGAGTGGTGTATTGCTGGAATTTCTCCCTGTTAACTTAATTGTTGATGTCAGTGGTAACATATTGTATAATTGTGACTTTTCTGGATATGGTATTGCTATTCATGTTTCTTCATGCAGAATTTGTAGAACTCAAAAAGTGAATAATCGAATTTTGCGCAAGTCCCAGCGTCTCTCTCTACTCCACGGGCCTACACCGGCGACTCACCATGTCAACTGGCTCATCACAGTAATTAAAAGGCCCGAGAAATTTAAAGAGAATTGATGTAATCACTTCTGATGTGATTAAGTTACAAGCAAGTTTCATACACAAATTTGTTCCGTAAAATTAATGTTGTTTTTAGCTTAGGACAGTTGATTTGAATCACTCGAGTGACGTTACCGTTATTTTTTCTTATTGTGTCTTGAGTACGAAAAACGTCTACGACAATATGCATGGAGTTTATGAGAGATAGAAACAGGATTACTTTAAAATCGAAGTTCGTTTTAATTTGAATAAACCTGGCCAATGCTAAACCTCACGTTGCGTAAATTTACGCATTTAGATTGGTTATCTCAAGGTCGTTTCCCGCAAGGGCCGCTTGCGGTTCCCCAGAAGGTTATGGCACTGCCCCGAAAATCCCATATATTGGGGTTAGCGGAATGAGTCTTGGGCCTTCGCCAGGCTACCTTGTACCGCGTCGCTTTACGAGAATCGACAAAATATATTGAATTGATTCTAAAAAAATCAAAATCATTTTTTGGACAGCTGTTGCGAGATAAAGTGATATCTTCTTTAATTTTCAGAATATAGAGATTTCTTCTCGGATTGTGTGTGCAAATTCGATATAAAAGTTAAATAAATCATAATTACCTTTAATTAAACTCGTTTTATATGTACACGCGCTGCGAGTGGGAAAACATACACAAATCATTAATAGAATAGCTACTTATTTATCTTAAAGATTGCAGGTGTTTGTGACAGTACGTGACATTGCCATTCTCAAAGGCTATACATTTCAGGCTACATTACCGTTCTGGAGTTACCCCACCATTAAATATATATTCAATTGGAAACAAGAGGTGAAGGAAATTTTATTTCGGAGGTTGAGAATTGCAGGTAAATAAACTTGAGGAAAACAATGCGATATAATTACATGCACGTCAATTTCTACTCGGTACTGTACGAGCCACCGCAATGGTTTGTGGCAGAGTTTAGAGTGTAAGACTTTATGCGAGAGAGTAAATAAATGCATAAGTCGCTCAAAAAGAGTTAATTCATAGCAGGGTAACGAAAAAGGTAAGATTTTGTTGGGCATGAAAACTGCTCCTAATCCTTTCTTAACACGACACTAAACACCGTATCACTCTACATCGCAAACATCTCTAGTAGGAGCATGAAGAATAATGTATACTTGATTATGAACTCCAAAATTGACTGATCTCAAAAGGAAATAGGTTTATACGGCCATGACTTTGAATGCCTTTGAGGGCAAAAATGGAATATCCTCAATTTCATACGAGCTGGAAATATATCATTGAGCATTAAGTATGACCTCCAAACGTTGATTCAAGAAAGCAAAGGAAAGGAAACCACAGGCTGTTTCTTGGAAACCTCGCTAGTATTTCTCGACGCTCCCGCAATTCATTTCTCCTCGGTAGGTTGGTGCTGCGTGTGCCGGCGTTGCCAGTAATATTTTGTTGAAACATCGCGCATAATGCCCAGGGAATTGCTGCTCCGCTGCGGATAGCGAGGAGACAGCTTATAAATTTCTCGGTGTCAGCTTTAATACACTCTGCGCTGTTGAAGCGACCGTAACACCAGATGCATATTCCGCTTTTTACGGTAGTAATGCAGGAAAAAAACGGGAGTGTAGCCGGCGCTGCCCATCCTCCTCTCCCCAACCTCCAGCGTGTGTGTCCGAGGTCGCGGGTCGGGGACATATTGTTTCGAGTGCAGGGAGGGAGATGGGACAGCAGGCGTCGCTAGACAAGCAGGTCAATAAACATCTCTGTCCCCGGGTTCTATGTCAGGCTCCGCCGTCGGCGCCGGTGGTTTGTCCTTCCCATTTTCTCTCCGCCCCCGCTCGGACGTCCATCTCTATGATCGACTCGCAAACACAAAGGCCCCGTGAGTCACACTCTCCCCTCACTGCAAGAGGTGCGTCCCACGCGCTCTCCGGAGGAAGGAAAGGTGTGATCTCGGTCCTCCTGCCGTTGTTCGGGAGATGGGATGGACGCCTCCCAGGGGTCAGAACCCCTCTCCCCCAATCGGGTCATTTCTCCATCTCAGCGACCTCTCTCCCCTCAAGACCGTCCCACTCGCGGTAGCCTGTCATCCTGGGTGTGGCGTGGCGACGCCAGTCTCCTCTGGCAGTGGGAAGCTAGCGACGTGATACATGAGTGTTCCCTGGTGACTGAACGCGTGAATTTGCCACTCTTGATATTTTTCCCGTCTCTCAACATTAATATAGACCTCTAAGAATGAACGAATAAATGAATTAGCCTTCACATTTTATTCGTCCGTTCAGATTTATCATTTGAAAGTGATGGAAGTGCTTCCATTTGCATATGATATGATAATATTCTACATGCCTACTTTATTCTGACATTCAATTTCCTTCTATACTCGCTCTTCATAAAACTACAATTCTACGTAATGATGTAAGAAAGGAAAAAATTCCTAACAATCCTTCAAAATCACTACCTGGTCAATTTTTGATAAGAAGACTCCATTATTTACAATGAGGGAAAGTTAACAAATGAAATATTTTAATAATAAAATGAACAATTACTTAATGGATAAATAAAAAGGGAACTTACTGGGAAGTTAAATATTAATAATTATTTTGTGAGAAAATATACTGTCATATTTAAAAATGCCCGCTTACAAAATGCTTCTAATGAAGCTTTAATATCCTTTAAATGTCAACTTTCTATCAAGTTTTCCTTTGGCACACATTCTTTACCCTTTATATACAATTCGGAAAAAATATTCTCTTATTATTTGCTTTGAAAAACTTATCTAAAAAATTGAAAGAGCTAATTTACTGGAACATCTATTCATGAAAAATATCAGATGCCACGAGAAGAAATTCCCGTTCTTCAAGGATTCCCGTTCTTTCAAGGCATTGAAAAAGAATTACGCAGACGGCACTTTATCGTCATCGTTCGCGATCAACATCGTCAGCTTTGGTTTAATTTTGGCATTTGCACAACGCTGGACAAAAACGCTCTTTCTCTCTACGGCAAAGAATAAAAACTTTATTTCCTCAATGAACATACTTTAATTGATTAGAAACCTGGCCATAATCTGAAATAATAACCAATTCCAATAACCGAAGTCAGTGTGGGGCAATGAGTGCCATTGTTTTAAGTGGATGTGCCTGCAATGTTTGGATGACATGACGCTTTCCGGAGTAAAGAAACTTGATGGGCCCCATATGTTTCTACGTTTACATTTATTAACTGGTCTTTCGGACGAGCAGGAGGATCGTTGATCTTAATTAAATACGTAGAATGAAATCAATATACAGAAAAGGCTACAAATTATGTTGCAAGCTAAAACCTATTTTTTTCTCTCAGCAACAGTGATTCTCAAGATATATAGTACGACCATTTAGTTAAAATCATTTCTAAATTTCCTCATCCAGAAAGTAAAGGGTGCCATTTTCCATGTTGATGCAATTAAGAGTGGATTATTAGGCGAAAGAATAAACCAATTTCAAGTTTCTAAGTGGATAACTAAAAGTTGTATGATTACCTTGGTATTCCAATGCAACTGTAACGCACTATTCAAATTCCCTGATTCAAATGGCAAGAAAAATAAACCAAGAAATATTGTATTGAAACATCCCTTACATTTCTATGCCTGGTCTAACATCACACAAACTGACTCTCCGCAATACAATAAATTCTTTTTCAATTCTTTATACTTTCTTTCACTTTCATTTCTGTCAACATACCTATTCCTTGCTTCCTCTTATTTTGCCTGCCTAGCTTACTCACCTTAGCGTGCTCTACATTCTATCAGCGGTTACAATGCCCAGCTTCCATTTTTCTTGCGTCCTTTGGTTCCCCCCTATCAACCCATCTCCTTCTCTATCATGCGAGTAGTTTGTCCATTTGTTTTTTTTCATTTTACGTTTTAGTAATAATTTAGAATTAGTAATTAAATTTTAAAACAAAGGTTACGCGATTTTCCAGAAAGAAAAAGGCTAAGCTAAATATTAAAATAGGCGGGGAAAAAATAGAGCAGGTAGAACGGTTTACATATCTCGGAAGTGTTTTGGACCAATACGGTCAAAGTGGTAGGGACGTAAGGAGAAGAATTGCGCTAGGCAAGGAGGCTTTCTCAAGGAGGAGGGAGTTGATGACGGGGACGTTGAGTAAAGATGTTAAGACAAGACTCGTAAAAACTCTGATATGGAGCGTAGCTATGTACGGCGCGGAAACGTGGTCACTAAAGCAGGAGGATAGGCGTAGATTGGAGGCTTTTGAAATGTGGGTGTGGAGAAGAATGGAGAAGTTGAAATGGACCGAAAGGAAAACAAATGAGGAAGTACTGGAGATGGTGGGTGAGGAGAGGGGTTTGTTGAGAGAAATCCTATAGAGGCAGGAAAATGGATGAAGGGCGTATTGAGCGGTAGTGGAATGTTGAAGAAGGTAATAGAGGGGAGAATGTTGGGCAAGCGAGGAAAGGGTAGGAACAGGATAGGGATGTTGGATGGGATGAAGGGAGGAAGGAAGTATGCAGAGATAAAGAGGGACCTGATATAGATTAGTTTGCTAGGTGGGGAGTCACAAAATGTTTATTTGATAGTTGTGTCCATCCAAAAACCTACCTTAACCGGTAGATTACTTAAGAAAAAAAAATTAATTTTGACAAAATATATCAATACCAAGCAATTTTTCTTTAAATCGAAAGGAATATTTGCATATATGGTGACCCGTAGGTGCGATACTTCTCATTTCGAACCTATGCACTCAGGAGAGTTCTTTGATTAGTGTCCCATAGTGCTGTAACGCTCACCCTCAGAACTTTCGAAAAGAAGGAAAACAAATCGATGTGCGAGAAAGTTTTAATATTTATATGATTATATGAAGCTGCGGTTCCGCCAATTACAACGGCTCATGTGGATCTTGTGAAACGTGAGATTCTTGATAACGGAAACTAGAGTCCACCACGATCACCTTTGCCTATGCGACTGGATCCTCTACCGGAGCCGTCATCCGTCGGCCGGCCTTCTTAAGCACGTCTCTTGAGTTAAATGGTCGGCCGAAGGTCGCGTCTTGACTCCTCGCCTGGTTAAAGTGACACCCATCCCGTGAAGGCTCCGTCGCGCGCACCCACACCGCGTCATCCTTCGTCGCTGTGGTAATTCATATCCATCCCACGCCTCCTCTTCCCCCCCCCTCTTTCCCCTTCCAAGTGTCACCTGCCTCAGAGCGGATGAGTTTCCAGAATATCTGGGGTCTGCTTTGGTCGTTCAAGCCAGCGCAGCATGAAGAAACTAATAATTATTCACGGCCAGGCTCGTAGCCAGGGATCAGTCCATTGAGGAAAGGGTCATATTTTAATAGCCTGCCTACTGTTTAAGGGTCAAAAAAGCCGAGAGTAATCCCAACACTATGTAACTCCACCTTAAAATGCATGATTAATTTGCAGAAACTTTAACTTTTTTGATTTTTTAAGTCAATACCTAAGGTTTTTTGACAGATTTTTGAAAAACTTTACCTGACATCTCGCAAATATCTGTAAATGTTGGCGTTAGGATTCTACCCCTCACCTCCTGCTCCTCTGCATTGCTTCTCCCGTTCAAAGCATCGTTTGTAAATTCGTGGTGCTCCTTTCTCAGGATCCTTTAGATGTTAAAGTAAAGAGCTAATATTCCTTGTATCCGCTTAATTTTCTGCTTCTCTTGGCCCACAGGTTCTTCGTTGAACAAAGCATTTGCTATGAGAACTAGATATCCAAACAGATAAATTTCTAATGCATAAGATTCCATTTTATCAAATATATTTCAATGGCTTAAAAAGATATCTAGAATCTTTAAAAGTTTTTCAAAGTCACTTACTGTAACTTAAGATCTTTTACTTACTAAAATAGTGCCTAAATTAAAGAGTACTCAAATATAATCTAATTTTGACAAAAGGAATTAATGATATTTGACCTAGTTTAAATAAAACCATAAACACAGTAATCAACCCGAAGGTCGGTTTAGTAGGTGATGGTAGAGTTCACCCATGTACCAAGCCCGACGGCGTGTGAATTCTCACACATCAGGGTAGGGGGGCCAGTTCCTTTCCCTGTGCCGGTTATGGTTTCCCAGGAAGATCTGGTACCCGAAAAATCAACTAGCTTGGGTGGAGCTGCAGGTTCCCAAAGTGCCTTGCCCGGGAATCGAACCCGGGACCCTCCGGTCAGTAGTCCAATGCTCTGCCCACTAGACCACCGCGACCCACCTAATTTAAATATGATAAGAAATATGATATTTCTCTATTTGATAAGAAAGGGAAGATTTACCAATACTGTAGGTAATTTTATTGAGAAAATAAATCTACTCGACTTCTTTACCCTATGGTAAAGCCTTTAAAAATTTGTCACAAGACTTGATGTGGAGAAATTGCGATAGGTTGGTTTGTTGTTTCAAATACTTCTTAGTGCTTCCAAATTTGAGAAAGAATAGCTAGCCGTGTAAGATTTTATGCTGTAATATACATCTTGTCGATCCTAAGGTTTAATAGGTAGTATGGACCAAAGAGCTCAGTAAGAACTGAGCTCACACTCAAATATGTCTCCACGACCTAGAGCGTCTAAAGTCACAATTAAATAAATAAAAAATTTCGGTAATTTAATATCACATGTTGCCCATAGCAGTTAGCTGATATGAATACGTTTATTTTCTATTAATTTTTTTTGGATACATGATATTAGTATGCAATGGTAAGACTGCGTTGTACTGCACCATGTCGCCTTTGCTCTAAGGTATAACTATAAGGTATTTTGAAATAAATATTATTATCTTTGGGAATATTAATGACTTGTTGTTGAAATTTTGTTTATCATGATAGTCATATGAAATGCATGGAAGACCATTTGCATGTCAGAATGATCTTAAGGATATTAGGTAAAGTTCTTTTGCTGGTCCTAAAAATTGAATGTAACTTAGCATCATGAACTGGAAGATTTCCCTGTTTTTGAAGCATATTGATCAATGATCGTTTTCTTGATTATTAATTTCCAAATTATATTGTCTTGTGCATATATTTTCGGTTTAACTGTGGGTTTTTCCTGTGTTTATACGGTGAAAAATCTCATTCCTTTCGTTCTTCATAATGACTATCATTAATACGATAATAATAAACACATTGATCATTAATCAAACATCATCAAATTGGTAAGCTGATGAAATAATAAAAATCATTCTTCAAAACAAGGAAAAACTTTATTTGAAGGTTGTTGGAAATACTGAATATCATCTCTAATTTGAAAATTCAAATTTTCTTATTAATATTCATGACTAATTGAGATTGTTCCATGAAATTTATGAGGAAAATCAAAAGTAAAAACCTTTAAACATCGTATTATACGAGGTGCAAAGTTATACGGTAACGTAACACTACGATTAAAAGCTCTATTTCTGTCCAGAATGAATGGCGACTCGACGAGGGCAGGATTTTGCCTAAATTATTTTTTTAAATATACCATTATGAATCATTTGTTGTAATTTCAGGCTTTCATTTTCGCTTAGGTCGATTTATTTGAGAATGCAGTATACATGAGAATGTCACTTCAATTAATCAAGATAAGCTTAAGAATCGTAAGAGACAATTTTGAGTGCATTCTTTGGTTGGAATCAACAAAATAAGGACATCAAGGGATTGAATCCCCATTAGCTAGAAAATTGCAATGATTTTGTTCGTTTGAAAAGGGAAGGGTAATAGTTCTTTCCAATGAAGAGAAATTATATGGCTGCTATAAATTTTAACAAACAGTTTGACCGTTATTAGTTATCTGATGCCTCTGTTTACGAAAGATCAGCAGACCTTTGTGTCATATCATGTTTTAAGACTTGAATATTTGCTTGCAGCCAGTCGAAAACAAGCGAAGGTACTAGTGCTGTCAATTCCTTCTTAATTAAGTCTCCACTGCCTTATGAATTATTCAAACTCGGCCCCGATCGAGTGATTCTCGCCGACACTGAGGCGGCAAAGGAATGGAAGCGATCTCTTGCCGAAAGCAATTCCAAAGGGAAGCGTTAGCGTCTACCATTAAATCACAACTTCTGATTACAAAACCCCCAGGAATATTCCACATGCAGTCACGCATGGTCATGACATTGGATGCTACATTTGTTACGGCGGGAATTTTTCGATGGAGAGATATCCGAGTGCATAGATTTGAGGAGTTGAAATTATACGTTACTCAGATGTGAATTGAGATACCGATGCACCACGATTCAATATCCTTCCACTAATTGAAAAGTATGAACTGATGAAGGGGGTGGAAGGCATTCGAGAGATTTTATAGAGAAGGCAGTGACGAGCAAGACCATACCACTATTTACGCTCCCCATTTCAATTATCTAGTCTACTATCTAAATCTATTATCAAAAATTCACTTGCTTCATAAATCCCATTTCAATTGTTTCAACCAACATTTTTTGATATCACAAATAAAGGTTTGCATTCAGTGTGACGAGCTAATTTATTATGGCTACACATTTTCTCATATAGATAAAATAGGACCCCTTCCGTTTTCAAAGGCAAAGAATTCCTCTTGGAATATCATGGGGCTAACGTAGACTTAAGTTATGTCATCTTTAAGATAAATGTGATCAAATCTGGAATGTGCTAAAATTAATATTTTCGTAATCTTTCGATACTTTCACGCAAAGAGAAAAATGCTCGTTATCCCTTGTAAAAGCGTTATTCATCAGATGGAAGCACAATTGTTGTCTAAAATTCTGAATATTAATTTATTCATTAAGAGTTGCTGT
Organism: Hetaerina titia; assembly: GCA_037158775.1. Lineage (NCBI taxonomy): Eukaryota > Metazoa > Arthropoda > Insecta > Odonata > Calopterygidae > Hetaerina > Hetaerina titia. The sequence goes on along the minus strand of CM073774.1, from coordinate 51,706,508 downwards.
AGTCTATAAAAAGTCAAGTGTAATATGCTTAAAATACTCTTATGGAAATTGGGTTTTTTTTCTCACTCCGAAGAAAAAGTCATGTTTGGTAACAGAAACAAATTCGTCTGCAACTTTTGCTTTTGAAGTAAAATGGATGTTTGTTCCAAAATTGAACGCCATAATTTAATAATTATTTTTTTATTATTACAAATTAAATGATGTTTGGTAAAAATTATTCATAGAATTATGTATTGCCGTAAAGAAACGGCAATCCAAATTTTGCCATCTGAAATTATCTCTATTAGTGATATCAGTCATGGAACTTGTACAATTCAAGAAAATTAGACCTTTCATCTTGGCTTATGTTCTTGTTCTCAGGACGTATCTCCACTGTATCTAGTGCTTTATGTGAACTATGTTAATTCTAATCTGCATACGGATTCCCTCGATCCTGGTTTAACTGTTGCGCGGATTCGTACGCGCCGAGAATGTAGGCCACATAACACCATTTTCGGACCGCATTGCATGCCTTCAGAGAGCATTAAAAAGAATCCAGGAACGTAGCACCTGCGTATTCAAGAGTGTTTGGATGAATACATAAACAGAAAAAACTATTATTATTGCACCTTTATCAATCGCGCCTAAAAATATACCTTAGCCAAGGCTTCGTCAATTAATTGATAATGACCGAAATATGTTTCTTAAATTAACCACGTCAATATAAAACCAAGTATCTAACGAGATACTTCTTATGCTCCCATTTATTTGCTATAGCTTCGATTTTCCGTTTGTGATCCTGAATGGTTTATATTCCTTGCGCCATTTGAGAGACTAGTGTACACCGTACAATTAAATCTGCAACAGATTTTGGGAAATGAAATTACAAAGTGTAACTGTTTATAATGGTTGACAGTTGTAAAAATTATAAATTCACAGTGATTGGGAAATATGAGACAATTAGAATAATAATCAGATGATTCAAAAAATAAAATTTTAAGAAGAAATTTTCAGAAATTTAAAAACCTTGTTCAAGACGGCGTGCTCGTCGAAGGAATTTTTCTTTCCTCTAGTTTTGCGTTCTCTTTTGCTTACAGGCTCCCCGTCACTCGAATTTTACCTACGCAACGTCAACATCTGTCTGTGCCATACTACCTTCGATAAAAGTCGCCAAATTCACACCTATGGTCGTGGGCGCTTTTGCCCGTCACATTTGCTTAATGCTGTACGGTATCCGCGGAGAAAGCTTGCAGGCTTTGAAATTCGCAAGTATTTGAAATGCAAATGTTGCACGAAATGAATGGAGTGGAGATTTTGGGAGTAACAGGGGTGGAGGGAAATGGTAGGAAGGAGCTATCTGGGGCGTCACTAATTCGTCACTTAGGCAACGATTTGCGGAGGTAAGGGTTAAGGACGCTCCCCTTATTCGGCGAAGGCGTGAGATCGACCGCTCTCGACTGGAAGCGTCCGTATATGTAGCACTTTTTTGGGTCACCGAAAACTGTTTTGCTAAGCAATACATGGTACCATGTGAAATCAAGCTCTGGATAGTTAGAAAAAGGTTCAAGACCCCCATAAATCAATTGTCGCACACACGACATAGGCAAGCTCATCAAGGTAAAGCATTGCAATTTCGGGTATTAATCACTTACAAATCTTCGATTTAAATCGATGCTCACGTACATTTCTTTCGAAATGAACTATTCCGGTAATAAAAAAGATACACTGAGTAGTAAGAGTAATGTCTTGGGCGAATTACTGTTTAAAGTTAAAAATATCACCGAATAAAATACTTTCGCTAGTAAAGTAGCACTATCATAGTTTTGAAACAATGCAATAAAGGGGTGCTAAGACCTTACGTCCCTAACTTCCACCTAACGCAACGACGGATAACCTTTTTCTGATACATCATGGTCGGTGGAAAGGATAACATCTTAAATCTGTGTGCTCTATAATTAATCTAATTTTATTGACATGATCTCTCTCCTACAGTAGTATGATGGGGCTAATAGTTCGTCTGTAATTTAACCTTCGTTCCTTGAGTGACACTCACCTTTTCTCCTCTAAAATTGTTTATACAGTACCCAGTTTAACATAAAGTTTTATAAATTTAGCTTCTCTAAGCTGTACGTAATCTAATTCGACAATCAAACCGACTTCATTAATATCCTATATACTACTAACATACTCAAAAGAGGTCCATACAACGAATAATGATACTGCTCTTTACCTTCTCGTCACATTTCGCCAATTCTCTTCTAATGTGTATATCCTAACAACGCATAACCCGCATATGTTTCAAACAGGACTTGTAGGTAACGTGATTGAAGGTAACGCCCAAGTATTTAATCGAGTCTACACTTTCTATATCGGTATCGCTGATGCAGTTCGAGTACGCTCCTATTATTCCGAAAACGCATCACTATGCATTTTTTAAGTATAAACCTATTTGCCTAGTGTCGCACCAACGTTGTATAGTATTTAGATCATCTGTTGAAACTACTTTCTTCTTAGGAGTACGAATATATGTGTGAAACACTGCATCATCGGTAAAGAAACGCGTCTTACTATTTATTGACCACGGACTTAATGTTGTTAACGTAAATAAGGAATTAAAGACGTCCGATAAGTCCGAGTCACTTCAGATATTCCCTACTTCCCTGAGGAATATCTGAAGTGACTTCCACTGCACTAGAGCTAAAATCATCTCGTACGACTATTCTGTTGAACTGGATCATTCAAAGGTTTTTAATGTAGCCCAGGATATTTTTGTCAACGCCATAAGCTTCTAGCTTTGTGAGTACGTGTAGTAGTTTACTATTAGGTACTTTGTTGTAAGTTTTTTTGATCTAAGAGAACCACACCTACTGGAGTATTGCTCTATCCCGAATCAAAAATATAAAACCCAAGTTATGTCTAGCAGGATTTACCCTTTCGGAAACCATGCTGGTTTTTCATCAATAACTTTTTGACTATTGAGGATCCTCATCATCGAACTACTGGTTATACGTCCCATGATTTTGCATGATATGGGTGTGAGGGAAATAGGCGTGTACTTCCTTGGTTCTTCCACGTATTCATTTTTAAATATAGGTATTACATTAGCCGTTTTTCAGTCATTGGGAACCTTGTGTTCGACTAGGAATTTCTTAAATATCTAGATACGTCGCAAGTCCCATAAATATACGAGCGAGCCTCAGATCTGGCTCGGAGGATATATTACGCTTAATGTTTTTCATGAAATTTTCTATTCCATTTCATGAGATTTCAAGTTTGCGCATCGGTTGATGGAAACACGATTTAGTATGCTATCGGAGACAGTGAGACATCGGTGTAGATGCTTTGAAAGGAGGAATTTAATAAGTTGACCTTTTTCAAGCTTCTGGCTACTCTTTCACCTTTTTTTTAGTGAATGAACTGTAGGCTTATTTTCCTGAACCTCTCAGATGTAGGAACAAAATTATTTTTTTTATTCTTGTCTAATTTCTGTCTTCTTGTCTAAATTCTCAACAAGTTTTTCCTTTTGAATTCGTGTAACGCTTTCCGTATTTCCTTCTTGGAAATATCCCTACATGTCTTATAATCATGAGTGATCTCGTTCCTTTTGTCGCCAGACATATCATTCCTTAAATTTTTCATCTTTGCGTGACATAGCCTAAAATATTCCCTAATATTCGCGTTGTTTAATTGTATATTACCATCTAGTTTCCGTGTTATGTTTTACAATTTTTTTTATAAAGAGCCTGTTGACTGCTGATCGCGCGATGTAAAGGAAGTACTTTAAGGTTTTCTAAGTGTTTCGGTGCTATCTATCATAAAATTTGCAAATGAACTGTGTAACACTCAGTTTAAGTCATTATAGTTCTCTTTATTTAGCCAGTAAACTTCTCTTGTAAGTCTCTTATTTAGGATCCCATTAAGGGAAAACTTAGCATTAAGGGAAAGCTTACTGCTCCGTGGTCATTAAGGCCTATCATATTTTCTACACTCGAGACTTTTTCAGGTTTATTCGTTGCTAAAAAATCACGAATATTATCGCCCCTACTTGAAGTGACAAGTTTAAGCATGGAGTTCAAAGTAAAAGAATGTCATACCGATTCGCAAGTATATTTGTCTTTATCTTTTTTTTGAAACGTGATGTGCTGCAATTAATTCATAGAACATAGAAATATAAAATCATTGAATTAATATCATGAAATTTAAAAAGTGATACTTTTATTTAAAGTTTTTTATGTGATAAGGAAAAAAGTTCTGACACAGAACTTGAGTTGATCGTTGAAATGGAAGCATGAAAGCCATTCATTCTAAAATTATGTGTATTTATATGCGTACGTATAAATATTGAGCATTCAAATTATATTTTAATATATATTAATATAACTTTAGTTTATTAAAGGAAACTTTATTTTGAAACCTTTTCATTTCCACCCACAATTGCCATTCCAGCACTATTTGATAAATATGTCGCCATTCAACACGCGTCATTCTTTAAAATTTCAGCATCTTCTTTCGTGCCTCTAAATATATCAACAAAGAAAACGAAACATTTGAATATTATATAATTTTGAAAACGATTTTAAAATACTTATGTATAACTTTATGCTTGTTGTGAAGTCACTGAAACCGTCAAAGATATGTTTTACATATATCCATCACAATATGCATTGATATTCTAGTTTTGATAAGTAATGTATGCCTAGTTCAGATTTATGAGCTTACGTGGTCTACATAAAGGAGTAATACCATACGATATCTTATTAAAATGTGAAATATTGAAACAGTTGAAATGTTTCAAACAGTTTAACGAGTTATTACCAACTAATTAGTCCAAGAGACTGCTCGTCTTTAAACTCTTGTGAAAAAATATTTTTGAAATATTGCTTGGAAAAGTTTTTCAAACATGATTTTTCTTCATTTCCCGGTAGTATTTTTCATTTTATTTTTTAGTATTTCTATATTCCTTAGTGGCTACTAATATAAGTGTCCAAAAGCTGTCCCGACCTTAAAAAATGTGCAATAGTTGTTTAAGTGAAAATTCCGCTAATGGCCACCCTCGCACTACACCTAATTTAATACAGAAATTTCACTAAATTAAATGATTCAACAACTGCTGGTGAAGCGATCACAGGAAACATGCTTGCAGACTATGCCCTACAGACCTCACATTCACTGTTGAATAGACCTACACGCTCGTTACTCCAGTTAGAAACTAGCAAGCCGACGAACTTGAAGGTCAGGAGTCTGAGTCACAAGGTGTGCTTACTTGGCATAGAGTGCTTATCATCTTTAAAAAATATATTCTCTCATAATAGTGTTAACGTCCAAAATAACCTTGTGGTTCAAGAATTTATATTTATCATTGTTACTATTTTATACCAACGAAGGACATTCTATTTTATACATGATTACCATTGTACATTTAATCCTCTTGGCAAAATGAACCTACCCACAGAGCCCTTGGTCTTCCGTGTACATTGTAAATGATGGGTGAAAACAATTTAAAACTTGATGTTAAAATATATAAATACTCGTCCGTGCTTAGTAGCTTAATAAGCATGACATTACTTGACCCTCGAAGTGATCGTGTTTTTCAAAAGGATTACATTAAAATAGTATACGACTATTATTCAACAGAGACAGGATTGATTTCGTAAATGCTGAATATGATCATCATCTAACATTTTTCAATCGTAATTTGGTGAAACCACTTCATAATGAAAAATGATAAGCTTTGAAATTCCATGCTCACAATTTTATTGCACGACTTTCACGGCTGTACGACGTTAGAAGGCGAATCTACCAAAATCGGTGTTTGTTTATGTAGTCCGTTGGAATTGGACTTTATTTATTTATTATGTACCCTGCAAGCCACCGCCAGAGCATGTGGCAGGGGGTGAAAACACACCAGAAGAATTTTACCGAAACATGACCCTACCGCGACTGAACTGTTGTTGCGATCCCCTATCGTTCGTGGAAAAAATGAAATCCGTTAGTGATTACCAGCCTAGCTGCTTTTGGATACACTGCTAAGTTTATCATAACAACGTTTTACAAACGTTTTAGCTCCTCGACGCTGCACGCGATCCTATTCGGCAATTAATCTAACTTCTTCAGGATCCCATATCCTTGCAGCACATTCTAAATGAGGTCAAACCTGCGACAGATAACATTTCTCTTGGACCTTTTCATCACATTTACCCAACATTTTTCTAATAAATGCTAATTTTGTGTTAGCTTGTCCACATATTCCCTGCATACCGTATGTTTCAACCAGGAGAGGTCGTGACTCAAGGAAATGACTAAGTATTTAATCGAGTCTACACTTTCTATATCGGTGTCCCTGATGCAGTTTGAGTTCCTATTATTTCGAAAATGCATCACTATGCACTTTTTAAGTTAAATTCTAAGTTCCAAGTGTCGCACCAGCGTTGTATAGCGTTAAGCTCATAAGCTAAGCGCATGTTAAAGCATAAGCTAAGCGCATGATAAAACTGATGTATCCTCATGATCACCAACATCATGGTAAATCACTGCATTGTTGGTAAATAAACGTATCTTACTAGTGACTACGGTGTCAATGTCGTTAACGTAAAGAATAAATAAAAGAGGTCCCACAGAACTTTCCTGGGGAACACCTGAAGTAACTTCTACTGCATTTGAGCTAACTCCACCTATCACTACTCTTTGTACGGGACTGTTTAAAAAGTCTTTAATCCAACTCCGTATATTTTTATCAATGCCATATGCTTCCAGCTTTTCGAGTGTTTTACTATGAGGTACTTTGTCGAAGGCTTTCTTAAAATCTAGAAAAATCGCGTCTAGTGGAACATTGCTCTTTCCCGAAGTAAGGATCTCATGAACAAAAAGCGCAAGTTGTGTCTCACAGGTTCTACCTTTTCGGAAAATCGAGATGTCTCACAATCGAAATAGCAACTATGAGAACTACTATGTTCTATAAACTTGCAAGAAATGGATGTGAGGGAAATAGGTTTGTAATTACTCGGTTCCTCCTTGTCTCTGTTTTTAAATATTGATATTACGTTAGCCGTTTTCCGATCTCCGGGGATCTTGTGATCTACCAATGATTTCTTAAATATGATTTCAAGATACGGCGCAATTTCTGAGGCCAGATTCTTAATTATACGAGCGGGTATTTCATTCCATTTCTGCCCGAAGGACTTATTAGTTTTAATATTTTTCAGCAAACGTATTCTATCATATGAGATTTCCATTTTGGGCATTTTTTGACCGGCACGATTTAGTAAGCTATCCAAGGTATTCGGTGAGATATTGGGGAAGACGCTTTGAAAGAAGGAATTGAATATGTTAGCCTTTTCCAAGCTGCTGGTTTACTCATTTCCCTTTATAATTTTTGAGTGAATTAACAGTTGTTATATTCGCCTGAACTTCACTGACGTATGACCAAAATGCTTTTGGATTCTCTTTTAAATTTTCCGCTAACCTTTTCCTTTTGAATTCGCTTAACGTTTTCTGAAATTCATTCTTGGCATTTGCCCTAGTTAGTTAGGAGGGACGAGAGGATTTGTTGTGTCTAGCAGAGCTGAGGAAGGGCTGACGAGCGCTGACTGAATGGATGAATCTCATTATTGTCAAACAATATTGATAGTTACCCGGAGGATGGAACTTGGAGGTGAATCCGTGAAATAATGATACGCTAATACTATGCCAGTTATTTGCTTGTGATTTATGATTGGAAGTTTCATTGTGGTTCAAGTTCCAATGCAAGTACAATAATTATTCGCTGCAAAGGAACTCGTCGAAGAGAGTCGTGCCTTAAATTTCTTCAAACACTACGATTTCCAGCGAGTGAGGGGTGCGTACGTATTGCACCTACTAAGGTAAATGTCTAATTATGAAACAGTAATATTACTTGTGCACACATTTGTCTTAATTTTACACATATTCTATTATTTTTATCGTCGCATAAAGTGTTGCTGGGATTGAAATTATTATTTGCATTACGTCCCCTAACATATTCTCTCTCTTTATGTGCTAGGATGAAATACGAATTCATAATTCATTGACTCTCGTACGTGTATTCAATCGCACGTTTTGCTGCGGTGTCCGATGGTCCAGAGTACTCTTCAAGTCTGGAAACTTCTCAGTCCGGCCGCTTCGCACCCACGTGTAACCTTGAGACTGAGTGCCCTAGTCGTCTTCGAGTGTGACCCAAGAGTCGCTCCTTGCTTTTTGAACCTCAATTCAAGTGCTTGTCAATATCCGTATGGGAAAGGAAACCGTAAAAATAGAAACGTCCTGTGCCACGCTGGGTCTCATTACTCTTATTTTATTTATTTACGTAGTACCCTGCCAACCTCTGCCAGTGTGAGCATGAGTTGATTACACACCAGGCTACTTTTGACCCAAGATACACAAGTACACCTAACGTGGCTTTAAAAATCTTGGAAAAATGTCTTTGAAATATGAGTAATTCCGAATGGTTGAAATAAAAAATTGAACAACCAATCAAATGAACTTAAGTAAATTTAGCTAGATTTGTAAAACGTTATATGATGAACTGAGTAGCATATCAAAACTGTTAGAGGAGCTACATTTGTACCTGTACACTTGTATTTACAATTAGGAAGGTTAATTGTAGAACAGATAGATGTAAAATATCATTCATCCCACGAGCGATAAAGGATCAGAATAACTTTGTCTGACCGCGATAAGTGGGGAAAGTAATTTGGGTCAAACGTTGTCTGGTGTGTAATCACCTCCTACTACACACCCTAGCGGTGGCTTGCAGAGCCTAGTAATTGCATGCATGCACTTACATGCATGCATGAAATTAGTCGTACAAGGTTTGTACAAAAAGTATGTGCGACCGTACCCCTTGCTGAAGCGAGGGGTTTCAGGAAAGAAGTAATTTCGTAAAATCTTCATGGCTACAAAAGATTAAAAAATATTTACGGAATTTTCACAGTCAGCTTTTAACCTATGGAGTTTGTACAAATTAGATTTCATATATGGTAGTATGTGCGTTATAAAAAATGTGCATTTCATACGTAAATCAAATCTACGATAAGTTACACACAAATAAAGGCGTCGATGAATGCATAGATTTTTAAACATCCTTTTTGTGGACAAAAACAACCAATTTACTCGCAATTTGAGCGTCTACTAACAAGCCTGATCTAAAGATCTTATTCTTACTTCTTCATCGGCAGCTTACTTTCGTTTACGTTCAGTGATTGCGTATTGAACACCAAAATAACATATCATCTCCGTAGAGTTGCAGTGAATAACAAGACGAGTCCCTTGGCGCGGGGGAAGGCAGAGAAATTGAAGAGACGACCTACGCGTTTTGACGTGTTTCAGTACGCGTCATCTGCTCCGAACAGAACATAAAGGAGACGCCGAAATGGAAGCGGGCTTTCAAAATTCTTCGGGAGACCGTGACGCGTCGGTCTCGAAATACTTCGTACGGGGATAAATAACTATAAAAAAGAGCACAAAACCAATCATCACATCCTGTCCGCCCACGTAGTTCCCATCGCAGGAGAGGGATAACCTCACCGGTGCTACTACCCCTTGGTGGAAACACTGCGGCCATTTGAAGAAAGGAAATTTCTTCCAAACCGGGATAGAGGAAGGGGATATGATCGCCCACGTTTTTAGTATAAACCATACACATATGCTGTCCTCTGGTTCGAGAGGACCCTCCCTAAAGTATACTCCACCCGCCCGCCCTCTGTGCTTGGGGCGCCTTTTAACTCGCCATGTGAGGTTATCCGGTCGAAGGGGGAGACCCATCGGTGACCTCAAGGGAGGACCCGTGAGGACCGTGTACCAGAGAGGGCGGTTCCCCGGCTCGACACTTTGAAAGAACTTTCACTTTCCTTGTTCCACACCCTCGCTCTCACTCACACGCGAGCCTTTCCCCCTTTAGTGCACCCACGATTCTCTCTCTTATCTCCACCAATGCGCCCTTTTCTTCGCGTGTTTCGTAAGTAATTGGATTTTTGGGTTTGGGCCAAAATGTAAAGGTGTGATTTCTGAGGTAGGAAATTTATTCTAAAAAAGTAAACGAATTTCGCTTCGGTTTGATGGAGGAAAAGACGGGAATTAGACATTTCAGACGTGCGATCTCATTTTTTTGTTTTTTCTTCGTATCTCTGATTCTCGATTGTATATGAAACGTAGTGAAGTACTTATTTTTTTAATAAATCATTAATGGTCATTATTTAGGTGATAACTGTTCAGAATTTTTGTATTTTCCTTTGAACTTCTGTAAATCATTGCAGTAATCCCTAAACTTTTAGGACCTTTTATGCACAAATCTTTATTTGTTAATTGATCATTCAAAATAAAGTAAGGCTATATTCTTAGTGCTGCTATCCTAATTTGACACCCCGCTTGAAAGTTTTCCTGTTGACGTAGTTTTTTATTCAAATGAACTCCAAAGAATTAATTTCTCAATTAATAATGAATGTTCTGCTTTTTTAGAAACACATTCCATGCTCAATACCTTGACCCTAGACGATCCTTTATCTCAAGTCCCCGACACTTTCAACTATAAGTAAGTTTCACGGAATTTTTCAACAGAATGTTTTTCCTAATATACTCGGTTAGTTTTTCTAAAACAACTTCCTTTTAATTTTATTTCTGTGTGTTGTTATAAGGAGTTGATTGTATTTTTCCACATTCTTATGAGATGCAATGATACGTAACTATACATATACGTCATGTAACTGACTTAGAGGGTGAGCAATAATGATAAAATCCATCTACATCTATGAATTTATCTCATGTCTACGGAGCGATTAATCTTGTCATAACTTGCAAATCTAATGTCTATAATATTTCTATAATGACTTAGATTTCTTAATATTATGACTCCTGACTGTTCGGGGAAATGACGAATATCTGTGTCTGTACTGGAGTCTATCTCCCTTACCTTATCTTTGTGGTCCAACCTAACTATACAGTGTGGGGCCATAATAACTCCCTTTGTGTCATTGTTAAACACGTGTGTTCCGAACCTTGCTAAAAGTCTTAAGTCTCTCTTTTTCTCTTCGCTTCTAAAGCGGCTCCCAGCCAAAATCCTCTAAAATACACTCGTTTTCTTGTCTTAAGAATTTTGGATGAATCTGGCAGATTTTCTCTGAGCT